>JAOTJB010000004.1:30145937-30155987 GCA_027123815.1 Erythroxylum minutifolium
TGTCCTCACTTTGTAAAGGTGGTTCTTGGAAACCAAGCTCTGATACCAATTGAAGTAAATCACACGTTAATATAGAAATTACTTATAATAGACAAAATACACAAGAAGGCGGGTTGAATTGTGTATTCTTTTCGTGAATACAAAATCTTTAATATTTCTTATAAGAACTTCTCTAACTTCTTAAAAGAATATCACTAACGTTATACGAAAATTGTTACGTAGATAAATCGCAAATAACTTCTATATACTTGTTAAATACAATAAGTTGAGAGATAGAAGATAGATACTGCGATTTTATACTAGTTCACCCGAAACCATAGGCTACGTCTAGTCCTTAGAATTTGTTTGAGTTTTCACTATACTTCAATAAATTTACAAGTATTCTTTCTTTCCTTCAGAGCCTCTTTAGGTCTCTTACACCAAGTATTCTTTCAGCTATCTTAGCCTCTCCAAGCTCTCAGCCTTTTCTTTCTCTTACTAGAAAGATATTGTGAGATATTGTTACAGTAGGTTTAGCTCTCCAGTATCGCAATATTGAATTTTTCTTTTCTAGGTATACACTTGAACGCTCAAAATATGTAAGATCAAAAGTTTTATGCAAAGTTGAAAAGTTGAAAGTTGTAAAGTTAAACAGTTATTCAATTTTCGACTATGACTAGTATTTATAGTCTAAGTCTCCAACTGCTTCTTGATTTTTGATAACTGCTTCTTACTTCTTGATTCTTGAATCTTAATAACTGTTATTTAGTTGAGTTATGTAACTAACTCCAACTAACTAACTGCTCGACATACTAGCATATCTCCTACTTTGTATCGTCTGTGTTTTCTTCTTCTGTGTTTTGTTTCTTCTGTATCTCCACTTCGTCTGTGTTTTGTTTCTTCTGTATCTCCAATTCGTCTGTGTTTTATTTCTTCTGTATCTCCACTTAGTCAATGTTTTGTTTCTTCTGTATTTCCACTTCGTCTATGTTTTGTTTCTTCTGTATCTACACTTTGTCTGTGTTTTGTTTCTTCTTATCTCCACTTCGTCTATGTTTTGTTTCTTCTGTATCTCCACTTCGTCTGTGTTTTGTTTCTTCTGTATTCTCCACTTCGTCTTTGCTTTGTTTCTTCTGTATCTCCACTTCGTCTATGTTTTGTTTCTTCTGTATTCTCCACTTCGTCTATGTTTTGTTTCTTCTGTATTTTGTTTCTTCTGTATCTCCACTTCGTCTGTGTTTCGTTTCTTCTTTATTCTTCACTTCGTCTGTATTTTGTTTCTTCTGTATTCTGTTTCTTCTGTATCTCCACTTTGTCTTTGTTTTGTTTCTTCTGTATCTCCACTTCGTCTATGTTTTGTTTCTTTTGTATCTTCTGCTTCTTCTGTGTTTTGCTTCTGCACACTTAACACACTCATCAAACTAGTTCATTTACATTATTATTATTTGATTGTCATCAAAATTAATCATCGTAAAGTCCTCCTGACTTAACACTTCATACCTTTGCCTAGGACAAGCCTGCCTATATTCCATGATATTAGAATTGTTACAAGAAAATAATGAAAATATGATTGTTTTAACTTGAAAATAGAGTTGTGTTAAAGAGTATACATATACACATACACGGATAAACAAAAGTATAATTTCGAGAAACATAGAAAATATTTACAGCTTTTACTTTTATTTTATATTTTAATCATTATATTTTGTAGCAAAGGTTCTACATTTTGTGAATCCAAAATTAATTTTACTTTTTTCCTAATACATACATGTAAAGAATAGTTATAATAGTTATAACATAAATTATATGTGTTTTAATAAAATATAATATATTTATTATAATTAAATATACAAAAAAATTTATATCACACTTTAATTTTTATAACATATATTAACATTTGATAAAAAAAATTTATATTGTTATATAATCATTATTATTATTATTATTTATCTTGGTTTAAATATAGATACATAATGATTAATAATGAAGAGATTAATCATTTTTAAAATTTTATAAATAAATTTATACATGCTCAATCTTGTCTATATAAGTATTGTGTAGATATAAAATATAAAATAAAATATAAATATATTATAATCATATTAATTTTTCTATATGCAGATAGATGGAAACAAATAATATTTATCTCACACATATATATGTAAACATACAATCAATAAGATATTGAAACCTGTAAAGATATTTCAAGATAAATTGTAAATATAAATTAATTTATAAAATATGTTTGAAGTCAAATTATTAAAGTATATATTAAAATTTTAAAATTTTATATTGTGCATTAATTAAAAAGGTTAATATTTTGTAAGTTTAAAATTTCGTTCACTTTTAGTACGAGGAATGTTTATAATAATTTTATATAAGTTTCAAAATTTGGTTCACTTTGAAAATGTGAAACGACTTTCTTATAAGTTTATCTTTGATTCATTATAATAATGATCTTCTTATAAATACTTTTACAATGTACATGCAATTATATTAAAAATTAGTTAAGACCAATTTAAATTTTTTATCATTAAATATTATATCATTGGGATAATAACAAAAACTTTGAATTTATTCCATCAAAGAAATATTTAATGGTGAACAAATGATTAATTAGAAATGTCAAAAAAAGAATTTTTTCTTGGTAAATATAATAATATATTTTCATTGTAAAATATCAATCAAAATCATATAAATTGATTAACTAAATTTTATAAATTATTTATTAGAAAATTTAGATAGATAAATTAAGATCTGTTAACTGTGACCATCGTTGATCTCAATTTTTAAAATAAATATTTTATTATTATTTTCACTTTTTAAACAAATTTATAAAAATAATTCATTATCAAATATTTTTCAAAATTTTATTAATAGTGCACTAAATTATTATTAACACTTATGCAATTTTCATATTAATTTTTTAAATATTAATTTTTAATTACTAAATTTGTATAATTAAATTTTTTGATTGATTGTATTATGCCTACCGTAAATCTTTGAGATATATTTAATATTTTACTTACAATTTAAGATATTTTAAATGGTTTACCTAATATTTTCTACCTTATTGAATTAAAATGTCAATCAATATTTTTAAATGTTGCAAAAATCGTATAGTATTAAAGTAGGCAAAAGGATAAAATTGACCCTAAAATTTACTTCAGTTGATAAATTAAACCTTAACATTTAGAAGTGTTGAAATATAACCCCAACGTTTACAAAACGTTTAAAGCAAGACTTGAAAGGATAGAAAATCTAATAAAGTTAACTCCCTGTCAGTTAAATTTTTAATTTTTAAACATTAAATTGGAACTAATATGTCACGTAGGTTTATGACTTGACAATTGTTTAATTTTAAAATATTAAAGCAGGTCCCACATGTCAAATGAAATCTGAGAAATTTTTTTGGTTAATTTAATGATAACTAATTAGATTAAGAGTTGTCAATCCATATTAGTTTAACAATAATATAATTAAAACTTAATTAGTTAATTAATATTATTAACCATAATTAAGTTAAATAATTATCTAATTAAATTAAATAATAATGAAATCTCTAATTCCTAATTCCTTAAATCCCTAAGTTGCAAAACTAAGTAGATCCTCTTCATCAAAATCACTAATTCTCCATATTACATGTTTAGTCTCTCCCAACTTATTCAAGCGTAGCAGCAGCAGAACGTTTGTGTCTCTTTAGTACGTTTGTCTATCTTCTGCATGTTATGCTTGTGTGTCTCCTTCTCCCGCACACTACTGATGAATTGTTATGAAACATGATAGGACAAAACATCATGGTAGGTTCGTTCCTTTCTCTGGTTTATAATTTTTATTTATTATATACTATGATCCCCTAGTTGTTATACACAATGTCGAATTCCTCATGGTCTCCTATTCATTATACTTGGTCCTCTAAATCCCCATGACCACAAATGTTAAGATATGACATTTATTCAAAAATTATTAGTTACTTATTCATGCTTCTGAATTAAGAAAAATCTAGATCAATTGACACGCATATGTCCAGTTGAAGATGAAATAACACAAATGCAGATCAATTGACAAATTCTCTTACAAGCTCTACCTCATTTCCCTTATTTAGGATAAACATTACATGAAGATAAAGTTTATGTACTCTATAGTGCACGTTGAATGGTGATTTAAAATTTTTATAGAAGTGTAGATCAAATGAAAAATACCCATGCATACTTTGTAATGAAGTTTTTGTGCTCAGAAGTATAGATGTTCCATGATTCCTTGTTTAACAAACTGTCCAGTTACAATCAATGTGTAGATGTTTATGTCAAAATTTTTATGAAGTGGCCCTATATGAGGGTCATAAAACTATCTACGCATTAGAAACTCCTAAGACATTTAGCACATATATGTTCATTTAACATGTTTAGATTGATCTTTATTAAATATAAATAAAATTAGATTCCTTATGCAAATACAACTTCCCATTTGTTTTAACCCAATTAGAATTCTTAAATAAACCAATTTTGAATATTGTTGGTGTTATGAATGGCTTTTCCAGATTTTATTTCTCTAACTATTGAAACTACCAAGTATTATACTGCTTATGATTTTGTTTCAATATAAATTAGTAAAATGTGTGCAAGTGAAATTCTTTACATCTTTAGAATTTTTATGAATTGGTTATTTTTCCATTTTTTTCAATAATAAATTATGTAAGTTTTTGGTTCATTTCTTATTTTGTCTTACAGAGTTTTCTGAATTGGTTATTTTTCGAGTGATGCTAATATGACATTCTTATCTCTAATAGTCTCTTAAGTGATGAAACATTGGATTTTGTAGATTAAGGTTTAGATATTGTCGTTAGTTATTATTTGTTATTAAGCTTTGTGCCTTACTATTCGTGATTGATCCAAAGGAAAAGGTCATTTTCTTATGATCAATTTATGCTCCTATTATTGTCTAATGGTTGTTCTACATGATTTAAGTGATCAATATGGAAGTGTAAGGATTTTTTATAGTGCAAATTTCATTTTAGAACCTAAATTTAAATATGTTGGTAGGGAGGTTGCTACATTTGAGAATGTTGACATTAATTATATCAATAATAGACAAATATATGAGAAGAGGAAGGAATTAGGGTACTAACAAATTGATAGGGCATATTATAACGTACCTGATTTTAAATTCATAGAGTCATTAAGATTAATTTAGTCAAACCAGAGTTGTATTAGGGTATCAAAAAATTGATAAGGCATATTATAAAGTACCAAATTTTCACTTCATAGAGTCGTTGAGATTAATTTAGTCAAACCAGAGTTGTATTAGGCTAGCAGAGATTAGTTTAGTCAAACCAAAGTTGTATTAGGCTAGCAAACCTTAAGCAAATTCATGAGAGTGTTAATGTGTATGTAACTTATCATTTAGACACCCCTTTGAATGCTCCTGTCATATCACATATAACTAGAGGAGAGGACCATGATGATGATGAACAATGTGTAGATATATGTGAAAAGGGTGTAGATATGGAAGAATATAGATATAGATGAACAAGGCATAAATATGGAGGAACCAGGTAAGCATATTCATGAAAATGTGGAGGAACAGGGGTGCACATATGAATGAAAATGAGGAGTAACATGGTAGAGATGTGAATGAAATTAAATCAATTGATTGTGATATTTTTGTTAATACTGATGAATATCCTAGTACAGAGGATCCAGGTAAAGCTTTGCATAGACCTAGTTCTAATGTTAGGCATAATCCTTATGATGTGGCATATGAGTGGAGATTAGGAATGGAGTTTACAACTGTAAAAGAATTTAAAGGTGTTGTTGTCAATTATGCAGTACAAATTGGATACAATGCACAATTATAAAAGTGTGGGACTAACTGGATCAAGGTTGGGTGTATTAATGGATGACTATGGGTTTTATATGTTGGATATGATAAAAATGAGAGATGCTTTAAAGTTAAAAGCGAAGAAGTTTTTTTCATCTTTTGAACCTGCATTACAAACTTGACCATAGTTGATTCACAACAAACAAATGAAGTTTGGTTTATGCCCAATTCTTAATGAGACGCTTTAAGAATAGAATTCTTGAGAAGATAAGTATCTCAACCAAGAAAATGGTCAAAGAGTACACAGAAAAACTTAAATATTTTTATTAACTCAAACATGTATAGAAGAGCAAATAGGAGATTGAGAGAGCGAGTGAGAGAGAGACAGAGAGAGAGCAACATATTATACTAATGAATATGGCAAGTTGTAAGGATATGTACATGAGTTAAAGATAAGCAACTTGGATCAACACTAGAGTTAAAATTATTAAGGAATCAGGAGAGTTCATTGCTATAGGTAGTGATAAATGAAATTTTCATTAACTTGTTAATGCTTCATTATCTTATTTTATACAATATATTAACCCTTCTTTATACTTTTTTTTTAGTTTAAAAGATTACACATTTGCTTGATGCCAAAATAGGATGGAAGTGTTAAAGACCAATTTTTGCGATTGATGAATGCTTCCTAAAGACAAAGTTCTAAGGCTAATTGTTAAGTGCAATAGGTAGGGATGATGATGAACGAATGTATCCTTTAGCCTAGGTAATAGTGGAGGTAGAAAACACATATTCATGGACTTAGGTTCATGAATTTATTATCATCTAAATTGGAATTATAAGATGGTGAAGGACTTACAGTCGTTTCTGATATGTATAAAGTATATTTATACTTACATACTTATAATTGAATTGATTACAATATAAAACATTAACAAATATCTTTTTAATTTGATTTAGGGATTGGTCAATACTGTAAAGGAGACTTTGGTAAATGCAACTCACCGAATGTGTGCCAAATATATATATCACAATTGGCAGACCTCAAAAAATAATTCTCGAATTACACATGGTTTGCCTATGTCAAAGATTTCGACAACAATTGAAGAAGCTTGACAAAACAAGGTATGGATGTGCCTCAATGTTACTTGAATATCCTAAGTAAAGGTGGGCAAGATGTTAACAATCCCTTAAATCCAGATTCCATGATAGTTGACAACAATATAAATGAAACTTTAAATGGGTACATCCTAATAGTTAGGGATAAGTTAGTAATTAACAAGCTTGAGACAATTAGAATAATAGTGATAAAGAGGAATGCAAATGGGAGACATTTTGTTGTTGGATGGAAGTTTGATATTGAACCAATATAGTGAAGAAGTTAGAGAGGAACAAAAAAGAAGCAATGCATTAGAGAATTGTGTAGAATGGTGATGGTGCTTATAAAGTTTCAAAGGGTTACAAGAAGTATACTATAAGGATCGATAGGTAAAAACATACAGTTATCAGCATAGGAACTATATGGATACCTATGCTAATATGTGGATAGTGCAATCTGTCACTTAAAAGAAAGGATTAAGACATTCATAGATTCATATTATAGGAAGATTCGGTTCATAAGTTTATATGAACATGTCTTACAATCTATTAGAGTTGAAATATTCTAGCCTTCAATTGATGCAAAAGTGATAGATCCTCCATTTAGAAAAGTTATGCCTGGTAGCCCAAAAATTGAGAAAAAGAGACAGCAAAATGAGCCAAAAATTTTAAAAATTTTAAGCAAATCATCTAAAAAAGGATAAGTATTAGGCCTAGCAAAATTTTGTCCGAACCGATAATCTGACCCTATCCGATGCAGAAAAAATCAAATACGGGTTAGAATTTTTTGACCAAATTTAAACCGTGTTGACCAATTTTTGTCTGAATTAAAATCAAATCTGGATCCGGGTTGACCTAATCAGACAAAATGTCCAAATTTTAAAATTGGTCAGCATCAAACATTTAAAATCGATTAAAATTATCCGATCCAAATTTTAAAAAGGAAAAAATCATTGTTTAATAAAATCATTACTTTATTCTAATTTATTGTATTAAGTTTTTATTGTTATATACATGTTAGCTAACTTGTGTCATCTTTTTTTTCATCAGATTATGGAGTCTTTGGGACATGAAGAATAGGATATAAAGAGTTTGACAAAGAAGGGTTTGTTATTTCTTGCATATTTTATTTGGTTTGAATTTGTAGTATGAACAATGTGGTTTATTGGTTTTAGATTTGGTGTACTGTTTGTGCCTTTGTGGCTTTTTGCTATAATTTTGTTGGAGACTTTGAATTTGGTGGTTGTGTTTTTGTTTTTTTGAATTTGATTGTAGACTTACCATTTGTTTAGTTTGAACTTCAACTAGACAATTATAATGTAGCTTTCTTTACTATAGTTTTTTGATTGGTTTTACAGAGAAAAAGAGATGGGAAGAAGAAGGTGCAATTTAATGGCCCTTTGCTATTAGTTAAAATTGGACAAACCGATTCCGAACCGAGTTGGGTGTTTCTCAATTCGGTTCGGTTCCGGGTCAGCTTGGTAAAACAAATTGGTTTCAAACCAGTTTAGGGTCATGAAATTTTTACTTTTGTTCGAATTATCCATAACCAGTTTGGTTTAAAATCGACTTTTTGCCAACCCTGATAAGTATAGAGATGTCAAAAATGCGGTAATTTTAGTTACAACTCCAAAAAATGAAACATGGATAGCTCAACCCAACAAATTGAGTCTTTTTCGCAAGTGTGTACACCTTACTTTAATCATATGAATACGATTTATAAAACTTACAGTAACTAATATTTATCATTATCTTAATCAGGTTATCACGGAGGCATCTTCATAGGTATATACTTGTTCAGTTTTTTATCAATTATTTTTGGTTTTAATAATTGGAAAAATTGTTTTCATAACAAAAGTAGTTAACTTGTACAAACAGAGTTGATGATAATGCTAGTCCAAGTAAACAAAGTAATATTATAAGGAATGTGTTTTTTATCAATTTATCATAATTGAAATAATTAGCTCGTGTTTTTAATATTTTATTTTCCATTCCCTCTGTTGGTATATCAAGACATTCCAGTAAAAGAAAGTTTTGAGATATTAATCCATATACATTCTAGTTATTATTTGAACCAAGTGGTTTACGATTCAAGGACCTTCTAGTGTTACATCATAACAATTACAAACTCAAACAAACAAAAGGAGACCATGATTGACACATCATAACAATTATATGATACTACTTTTAAGCCTATATCCCAGAGATGTATGCAATTAATCCTTCTCAAATTCTACATGTCAGCGAAATTCATACTAGGTGTTGTTGTTATTATTGTTATTGTTATATTCTCAACCTACAGATTGAAATGGAAGACAAGTAACTAACAGAAGATAAATATTTGTTGTAATTATAATATTGGATGATCTTCGTATGCTTACACCAAATACAGAGATGGTCCATATATATATACCTCTTGTTTATGAATTTGTTTATATATATATATGTGTGTGTGTGTGTGTGTGTGTTTGCTATATCTTTTCAATGGTTTTGAGCAAATTTATTAGACCCTCGCAAGAATTTGTGGGGGCACACACAAAATAGTTGTGGATATGATCCAACACGAGAGACAGTGACAAATTATGGCATATAATTGAAAAGTTGAAACTTTTCATTCACATTGCTCGTGGAAATGTAGGGGTAAGGAACATAAGCCAGCAGCTCTATAAAACTCGATTCTTGACAGGTTTCTTTGAGTCACGAAAGGCTTGCTGTGGAACAGGGATATGAAATTTTTACCTTTGTCCGAATTATCCATAACCAATTTGGTTTGAAACCGATTTTTTGCCAGCTCTAATAAGTATAGAGATGTCAAAAATGCGGTAATTTTAGTTACAACTTCAAACAATGAAACATCGATAACTCAACCCAACAAACTGAGTCTTTTTCACAAGTGTGTACACCTTACTTTAATCGTATCAATACGATTTATAAAACTTACGATAACTAATATTTATCATTATCTTAATCAGGTTATCACGGAGGCATCTTAAAAAAAAATTTCAATCACCAAAATTTGGAAACAAAATCAGAAACCTTAATTAATACTCTCGTAGCAAGAGCAAGTATCTTATTAAATTCATTCACAGGTATCCTTTCAAAACGGTAAAAGCACAAGGGTTTTTGCTTTGTGTATATAGATAGCTATATAGG
>JAOTJB010000004.1:30206091-30217788 GCA_027123815.1 Erythroxylum minutifolium
TCCCGAATTTATTGGTTAGGACAAAGGTCTTTTTCATTCTTAATGCAACTAGAGATTGATCTTGTTAGGTGTTTCCCATGGGTTGTCTTTAGATTAGGGAAGTAACTTGTCAGGCCATTTCCCAGATTTACCAACAAAGTAAAAAAAGATTGTTTAATGAGTGCATCACCTTTGTCTATAACTTTGTCTATCTGAATTATCTAATTTATCTTACGATGTCTATGATCGAATCTCTAGGCTGAATTGAAGAGTATCTTGGCTAGGTTTTCACCCATTGCGTTTTAATCTCGTTTTATTTTGTTATTTGATATCCAGACCTGTTTTGTGTCAATACATCATGCTCATGTCGTATCTGTCACTGTGGCTCCCCTTAAATTTTCTGCATTGTTTTTATTTTTATTTACATTTTCTGCAATATCAATTCTTTAATCTATTATTTTCTGAGCATTTGAGTAACTATGCATTAATTCCCTGTGGATTCGACCAGATTCACCACTAGTTACCTAGTTTTTGGAGAATTGGAAATACATTTTTTATTTTTGGTAATTTGGCAACCTATGAAATTTTGACGCCGTTATCAGGGAATTGTGTGTAAGGAGTTATTTAATTGTGTTTATAACTTCTTTTTCTAGCATTTTGTATGCAACCTTCCTCTTATGCAGGTGAACCTCTGTTTGATCCTGAGACAGAAAAAACTACTAAAAGACTAAGGAAGGAAGCTAGACTGTGTAGGTAACAACCCACCTCAGTTCCTATGTCACCATCATAATAAGAGCAGATCGCTCTATCTTCATCTGGGTCAGATTTCGATTCAGAACTAGACATGGCAGAGGCACATCCTGAGACACTATGAGAGATGTCGTACCACTTGTGAAAACCCATCCCCCGTGCATCAATATCTGACTGGGGATGATGGATTTGAGTTAAAGTCTGCACCTATTCAGTTGCTGCCAAAATTCCATGGGTTATAGACTGGAGACCCAAATCGACATTTGAAGGAATTTCATGTGACCTGTTCTGGGTTTAAACCACAAGGAGTTACAGAAAATTAGATCAAGCTTCGTAAGTTTTCATTTTCTCTCGAGGGTGCTGTGAAAGAATGGTTATTTTATTTCCCTCTTGGTTCAGTTAATACGTGGGCTAATATGGAAAAATTATTTTTAGAGAGATTTTTCCCTGCATCTAGAGCTGCGAATTTGAGGAGGGAAATTTGTAGTATGAAGCAGCATGATTCTAAATCTTTGTATAAGTATTGGGAAAGATTTAAGAAGATATGTGCGAGTTGCCACAGCATAGTATTACTGAACAACTCCTTATTCAGTATTTTTATGAGGGGTTGATAAAAAATGAGAGAAGATTCATTGATGCTATGAGTGGAGAGACATTAGTGAACAAAACTCCTTAAGCTACGCAAGAGTTGATATCAGCCATGGCTCTAAATTCGCAGCAGTTTAGTACTTGCACTAACACTACCACATGAGGAGTGCATGAAGTAATGTCTTCTAGTCTTGAATCTAAAATAGAAAGACTAGCTGATTTGTTGGAAAAGCAATTTATTGGTAATGCTAGCACTGTGCAACAAGTCCACAAACCTTCTTCAACGTGTGGACTTTGTTTTTCTCAAGAGCATCCAACCGATGCATGTCCCACCTTGTAAGAGGATGAAACGGTAAATGTCATGGGTAATTACAACAATCACAATCGAAAATATGGTCCTTATTCGAACATATATAATTCGAGTTAGCATAATCACCCTAATCCTCAGGTATAGGAATGGAAATAACCAGCAAGGGTAGCACAATCCACCTCAACAGTAGCAGCAACAATCAAAGTAAGGTAATGATGATGATTTAAAGATGTTGTTAACGAAATTTATTGAGAACAATGACAGCAGGATTGGAGCTCTTGAGACACGTATGGATCAACTAGCCTCCGCAATGATAAGGATGGAAAATTAGGGTAGGTTACCCTCCCAACTAGAGGTAAACCCAGGACATAATATCAGTGTTATCACACTTCAAAATGGGAAAGAATTGGAGGCACCAGACCCAAAACAGGCAATACAAGATGATCATGTTTTATCGACAGTAAAAGAAAAAATAGCCCCAAACATTGAGATCATGCGGCCTAACCTTGAGAAATCACCTTTCCCTCATAGATTGGCAAAGAAAAAGAAGGCCACTGATGATATGGAGGTGTTTGGGACTTTGAATAAGGTTGATATCAATATCCCTTTGTTGAATACAATCAAACATGTACCCAGGTATTGTAAATTTTTGAAAGATTTATGCATAGGAATGAGTAAGGTGCGTGCTAATGAGAGGGTGCTCATGGGAGAATCAGTCTTGGCAGTGTTACAAGGTAAGTTACCCATTAAGGCGAGTGACCTAGGTATGTTTGCTATCTCATGCAAAATAGGTAATGTAGGCATTGAGCAAGCTATGTACGCTTTAGGAGCTTTAATTAATTTAATGTCGTTATCTATTTACACTTCTTTGAATGTGGGTCCTTTGAAACAAAATGGGGTTGTCTTAACCTTAGCGGATAGATCAAGTGTCTTTCTAAAAGGGTTGTTAGAGGACATCCTAGTTCAGGTTGATGGATTAGTATTTTCAGCTGATTTTTATGGGTTGAATATGGATGATAGGAATACTAGAAATTCTAGTATGATTTTACTAGGATGTCCGTTTTTGAAAACATCTAGAACAAAAATAAATGTGCATGCTGGAACCATTACAATGGAATTTGATGGTGCTGTGATTAAATTTGATATTAAAAAAGCAATAAAGCACCGAAGTGATTATGCATCTGCTTTTGCCATAAATAGTGTTGAGCCCCTTGTTGATAAATTTTTGGAGTTTTGTAGTTGTGATACCTTGTAGGTAGCCCTGACTGAAGACTTGACGACTCCAAAGTTAGCAAACTGGGATGAAATTTAGGTGTTACTAGATTGTTTGTTTCATGCAGTAAATGATCTGAAGGGAAACTGGATGCAGATGGAAGAAAAAATGTTATGCAGTTCATTGGAGCCGATAAGATATGACTATATGGTATCTGCCAGAAATCGAATTTTGCTATTTGTAGTGAAACCACCAGATCTGGAGCTTAAGCCACTACTCCCAGGTGGCAAGTTTGCATCAACTATAGGAATCTGAACTCTGCAACACGCAAAGATCACTTCCCTTTGACATTCATTAATCAAATGTTAGAGAGACTTACGGGTCACACCCATTATTGCTGTCTGGATGGATGTTCTGGGTTCCATCAAATTCTTGTTGCACCTAAGGACCAAGAAAAGACAACTTTCAAATGCCCATTTGGTACCTTCGCATATAAGCGCATGCCATTCGGACTCTGCAATGCACCGGTGACATTCCAAAGTTGTATGGTAAGTATTTTTTCTTGCTTTGTTGAGAAAATAATTGAGGTCTTTATGGATGATTTTACTGTATATGGTGATTCATTTGCATCTTGTTTAAAGAATTTAGAGAAATTTTGAAATGTTGCATTGAAACTAACTTAGTGTTGAATTATGAAAAATGCCGTTTCATGGTTAGTCAAGGAATCATCCTAGGACATGTAGTTTCGTTTAAGGGGATTGAAGTTGATAAGGCCAAAGTAGATGTTATTGGATCTTTACCTTACCCCATAAATGTACGGGAGGTTCGTTCTTTTCTTGGCCATGTAGGTTTCTATTGGCGGTTCATTAAAGATTTTGCAAAGATAGCTCACCCTTTGAGTTGTCTTCTATAAAAAGATGCCGAATTTGTGTTTGGTGATGCATATCGTGGTGTATTTGACAAATTGAAGGAGAGGTTGGTTTCGGCACCCATAATCAAGGCTATAGATTGGGATTTACCATTCGAAATAATGTGTGATGCAAGTAATTACGCCGTTGGAGCTGTTCTTGGACAAAGAGTGGGACACAATCCATATGTAATTTACTATACCTCAAGAATCTTCGATGAAGCTCAAAAGAACTACACAACCATTGAAAAGGAGCTCTTCGCTGTGGTGTTTGCTTTGAAAAAATTTAGACCCTATTTAATGCAAACTAAAGTGATTGTGTGTTCAGATCATGCGGCTTTGAAATATTTGATAAGCAAAAAGGATGCAAAGCCTAGGTTGGTTCGATGGGTAATGTTGCTCCAAGAGTTTAACATTGAGATAAGAGACAAGAAGGGAGCTGAGAATCTAATATCTGACCATCTAAGTTGGATAAACACGAATTCCTAGTCTAGAGAAGTGGTTTTGGGTGAGTTTTTCGATGAACAGCTATTTCGGGTCGATACGACATGGGCATGTCGTAACCCGTGGTTTGCAGACCTGGTCAATTTTCTGACCGAACATGGATTTCCAGAGGATTATACAAGGGCACAACGATATAAACTGAAGAGTGAGGCCAAGTATTACATATGGGATGACCCATATTTGTGGAAGATGTGCTCGGATCAAATCATAAGGCGATGTGTACCCGAGGAAGAGATTCCTTCCATCCTCCAATTCTATCATTCGTCAACTTGTGGTGGCCACTTAGGACCAAAAAGAACAGCAAGAAAGGTACTCGAATATGGATTTTACTGGCTTGATTTATTTAGAGATTCATATGGCTTTTGCAAAGCATGCGATAGATGCCAATTTACAGGTAATATTGGTCACAGAAATGAGATGCCATAAACACCAGTTATAGTTTATGAAATTTTTTATATTTGGGGCATTGATTTTATGGGACCTTTTCCCTCATCTTTTGCTAATCAATATATTTTACTTGCTATTGATTGTGTTTCAAAATAGGTTGAGGCGAAAGCCACACGCACTAACAATGCTAAAGTGGTTGTCGATTTTGTGAAAGCTAATATTTTTGTTAGGTTTAGCACACCGAAAGCTATCATTAGTGATTGTGGAACCCACTTTTACAACCAGGTTGTGGAATCATTGTTCAAGAAATATGGTGTCACTCATAGGCCATCAACCGCTTATCACCCACAAACAAATGGGCAAGCTGAGTTGTCCAATAGGGAGATCAAGAGCATCTTGGAGAAAACTGTGAACCCCTAGCACAAGGATTGGAGTGCGCACCTTGAGGATACGTTGTAGGCATATCGAACTGCTTATAAGACACCATTAGACATGCCACCCTATCGACTAGTCTATGGCAAGACATGTCACTTGCCCGTGGAAATAGAACATCGTGCGTTTTGGGCGGTGAAAATGTGTAACAAAAGTTATGATGAGGCAGGGTAGCAACTTAAGCTTTAACTCCAAGAGCTTGAGGAAATCTGCAACAACGCTTATGAGAATGCCATGATTTACAAAGCCAAAACCAAGGCATTTCATGACAAAAAGATTGTTGAAAAGAGGTTTAAAATCGGTCAAAAGGCACTTCTCTTTGACTTTACTTTTCAACTTTTTGGAGGTAAGTTGTGTTCTAAATAGGTTGGCCCATTTGTTGTTGCAAAATTTTATGATAATGGTGCCGTTGACATTCAAAGCATGGATACTTCAAAAATTTTTAATGTCAATGGACATAGATTGAAACCCTTCTATAAAGGATTTAAGCCATGCTTAGTTAAGGTACATTACGTAAGTACACCCGATTACAGTTAGGTGTGGCCCCTGTAGAGCCAAAGACATTAAACAAAGGTTCTACTTGGGAGGCAACCTAAGGAATTTTTAATTTTAAGCTTTGATTTTTATTTTGTGTTATTTCATTTACTTTGTTGTTGATTTATTTCGATTTTTTATTCTATACTCAGTGCTTAAAACAATTAGTTTGGAACTGATGTGTGTGTGACAGTGCATTACTGCTAGTGGTTAAAGGAAGGTATACGATATAAGCATGTTGTATGCCTGTGTTTGCATAACAATAGGGTTCAATTCTTTTTCACACATAGTGAAAAGTTCAAGTGTGGGGTACACAATTGCTTAAACCAAAGAGGGAAGTCCATAGCAGTTTCGTAAATAAGGGATACAACCCAACAAAATGCCGACACCCTTTGACCTGCTGTTTATTTAATCTTCTCTGCTACCCACTGTTTCCTTTTCACTGACATTCCTTCAACCCCACCTCCCACAATTTTGGTCCCCTTCTCTTCAACACCCAAACAAATGGCTCGCACAAAAAACTAAGCTTCTAGAGGGAGATCCCATGTACCCATGACAACTTATTGGGAGATAAACCCAGTCCAACATACCCTTTCCCACGACATTGTTGCACCTTCCTCTAACCCATTAGACGTCCCTTCATCATTTTAAGAAGCTGCTCGCTGTTTTACATGGGTTCATCACTTCGAACCGACCATTTCTGAAATTCACGAACACCCATTGAACCCACACCTATTGTGGACTCGGAGACAGATGCGGACTCTTCTCCTAAAGCTACTAATGACGTCGAAACAAAGGAAATTCCTTGCCGTCGTCGGGCACGCTCCCAAGGTAGAGCCCTGATGCAACAGAACAACCAAAGGGGAAGGGAAGTGCGAGAAAACCTTGGGTTTACCAGCCGGAAGGACATTCACGCGCTAAAGACAGTTATGAAGCAACCGATTTGCGATGTAAGGTATGTTCCTCCAACTGATTTAAATGCGTTTGGGTTAGAATCTTAGTTTCATCGGCTCATTTATACTTTTGGTTTCCTAGTGTTCTTTGATTGGATGGAATTAATGCAGTTAATGAACTTGTTTGGGAATTTTTTACCTCTTTTTAGTTTAAAGGTCATATCAGTAAGGATACTGCTTGTTTAGATACAGTGTGTTTTTTTCTACTACAGTAACAATTTAACATGAGCTTAGATGACTTCAATGTTGCACTAAGATTTGAAAACGAAGAGCATTGAATTTCCTGATTATGTTAATGCATTTTTAGAATACCCAGATGTGTTCAATGATATTTTAGCTTATGGTGCTTTGTCTGCCGATACTGAGTCATATAACGCATCCACTTTCAAAGCCACTACTTTACATGACCCAGTATATCGCTTGTTTCATAAGTTTTTGGCTTATAACTTTTCGGGCAAACTACAAATCTCTCATATTTTGTCCTGAGAAAAATTATTTTTGATTTGGTGTGCTGGACACAATTATAAAGTTAATCTAGGATATTTTTATGCCACCCAAATCAAACACATTGTGAGTCGTAATTCACACCCTTTGATTTTAGGACAGCTCATAACAAAAATGGCAATTAACTTATGTGGTTTTGATACCACTGACCATAACCGATTAACGATGGGCTGACCAGTCCAGCCACTAGATTTTGCTTCTCTTTGCAGGATGAAATTGGTGAAGGCTACAACAGGTGGTCAATTTCAATTGATCGAACTAGAGGGTGGACTTCGGAGTACTAAACACCACCTGTAGACCTTGTTGCTGAGGTTGTTGAATTACGCCAAGAGCAAACATATTTGTGGCACATCGTCCATAAGATAGAGCACAATGTGGCAGCTTTACTTAGTTGTTTCAATAGCGAGGCCCTCCATTTCCTCCATCACGATGATCCTGGTAACTTCTATCCTTGATTACATTGCGGACAGTGTAAGTTATAAGTGTGGGGTGTGGAGACTACTTTCTTTTGATATAAAAAAATTTGTTGCTGGTGTTTCTGTGATTTTTCTATGATTTTTCATATTGTGTTGTCATAGGACATGCACATGTCATGATGTTATGATGGTTTCAATTGAACTTTGTCTTTTTTGCATGTATTATTTGCGTTGATATGCATGGGTCTACTTGTTAATACGACATTGTCATATAGTAACTAGTTGCACCTATTAGTTTATTTATTTTCATTTTTGAATGTTCATGCATCAATTAACATGCATAATAGAGTAAATCCCACCTCAAATATTCTTGTCTTGATGTGATTTGATAAGTTCGACCGTTTAAGTATTTTTAGCGTAATTGATCTATTTTGAATCCCATCCTAGCATAACTTGAAATAACTAATACACTCAGAATCAAATAGGCCCTCAGCAAAATACACCTTATAGGAGTAATAACATACACCCACACAAAATTAACCGTTAGATTTTTGAGCCGCTTAAGAGGGAGTACAACATTACATAGACTCCATATTTCTTGTGTGTGTGTGTGTATAGTGTGCTTCCTGCTAGAATCTGACATTTGAGTTCTTATCAAAGCCATATTTAGTACATCGAGATGAAACTAAGGCATTGTTTATGTAACCCTTTGCTATTCAATTTCTTTGAGTATCCTATCAAGTGAATTATCCCTTGTAGTCCCCATTTGAGCCTAAGACCTTTCTTTGTCCTTATGTTAAAATCCCAATAAACCCTATCCTTTTTTCTTCTTTAGCCCCAGAATTTGACACCCAACTAAGAGGAATTGCCAAGTACCATGTTTTTATTTCGTTAAATCATATCTTTCATATGTATAATGTTTAAGTCATGCTCCTAGTTGTTGCATGGTGTTAGGCTTGAGAGTTAAAAAACAATTCGGGGGAGGAGAAAACAAGGCTAAAAAAATAAAAAATAAAAAAAATAAAAAAATATAAATATATATTCAGATTCAATAATGTTTTCTTCCCCTAAAATAATTTTAAAAGCGAGTTTGATGCTTTGAACTTTAAATTAATGTTGAAACTTTCTAAGCCATAATTTATGAGAAATACTTTGATGAATGAATGGAGAATGATAATTGGATAGGAAGGAATGGTTCAGCCAACTTGTGATAAATTCTATGGCCATATGTGTCATATGAGATGTGTGTTACTTGGTACATATTTTGCTCCTCTGGGTTTTTCTTTCTTTGTTAAACCCCATAGCCACATTACAAGCCTTTAAAAGACCTAGTTGATTGATGTGGGTTTGTAAATCAGAGCCAGTGGTAGAGATTGGACTCTATGTCAGGATTATAGAAAGGAGTACTATGCATTAATTTTAAGAGAAACACTACACCCGAAAATTTTACATAAGTGTTGAGCGAAATCAGAGAGGGTGGGGGTGTTATTGCTTTCTATAGGGTAATGTTGACGTGGTTAACATTCCTAATTAATTAGGAGATCGATCATTCATGCATTATTTATTTGATTCTATGAATGTATTTGTTGGCTTAGGAAGTGTTGGGTATGGGAGAAGGAATGGTGATAAGAGGTTGGAAGCCTTGAGGTTTTGAATGGATTGAATACTTAAGGAAAAGTATTGATTAAGTGTGAGGTTGTTTGATAGGTTGCATTTCATGCATGGTTTCTAGCATAGTTTTCATTCATTTTGCATGCGATTATTTATTATTTGTATGTTTTTGTGTGCTTTTGTGTTTGTTATGTGCGTAGAAGACCAAAGTGGGGATTGGAGTTGTAATGCAGGAGATTTAGGTTGTTTTGGAGAAGCTATGTGCTAGAAACAGATACGATATGACCATGTCGTATTGCACAGTAGATGTGTAGCGCAGAACATTTTGAAGGCAGATATGACATGACCATGTCATATCGGGCAAGAACTGGGCAGAATTTATGGACGAGTTTTAAAAGCCAATTGTCATCTATTTTGGGCTAGATCTTTGTTGGAGACGCAGAATACAAGCTGGGAAGCCATAATGAAGAGTCCTATTTGAAGATTAATTAGAAAATCTCTCCTAATTTTGGCTAGGTTGTGAATTGGAAAGGATATAAATAACTTTTGGCAGAAGAAAATCGGGGCCCTCTCTTCTCATGTTTTCAGGATTCAGCTGCCAGCCACCATTGTTATTACAGTCTTTATTTTATTTTGTTGTGAAGACAAGATGAACTCTATGGTATCTTGTGTTCTTATGTTAGCTATGAACAACTAAACCTTTTTCTAGTCAGGATGCTTGGATATTCAGCCGTGGATAATTTGTGAGACTATGTTTTTATTTGTTTATGCAACTCAGATATTTATTTAATTTCCGTGTTTGAACCAGATTTATTATTTCTTAGTTTATTATGCAATGTCATGAGTTATGTGATTGATTAAGTGATAAATTGTTGAATAGGATAGTATTGTCGTGGATATTATTCTATCAAAGTAGCGAATTAGTTTTATCTTGAGAACGATGTATATTGGTGGTAAAATTGATGGAATTAAATAATCTAACTTAATAGATTACGGTGTTTCTGAATTTATTGGTTAGGATAAGGGTCTTTTTCATTCTTAATGTAACTAAAGATTGATCTTGTCAGGTTGTTTCCTAGGGGTTGTCTTTAGATTAGGGAAGTAACTTGTCAGGGCGTTTCTCGGAGTTAACAACAAAGTAAGAAAAGATTGGTTAATGAATGCGTCACCTTTGGCTATAACTTTGTCTATCTGAATTGTCTAATTTATGTTATGATGTCTATGATCAAATTTCCAGGCTGAATTGAAGAGTTTCTTAGCTAGGTTTTCACCCATTACATTTTAATCTCGTTTTATTTTGTTATTTGTTGTCCAGACCTGTTTTGTGCCAATACGATATGCTCATGTTGTATCTATCACTGTAGCTTCCCTTAAATTTTCCACATTGCTTTTATTTTTATTTACATTCCTGTAATATCAATTCTTTAATCTGGTATTTTCTGAGCATTTGAGTAACTCTGCATTAATTCCCTGCGGATTCAACCCGATTCACCACTAGCTACCTAGTTTTTGAAGAATTGGAAATACATTTTTTTAATTTTTGGTAGTTTGGCAACCTATTAGAAGGAACCTACTTGAAATAGAACCCTAGAGAAGATAGGATTTATTGGAGATTGACATGCTTTGCTAAAGATATACATGCAGTAGATTTATTGACGATTTGACTTATTTTTGATAGCTGCATTTCTGCATATATGCCTGAATAATTGGATTGCTACTTCATCAATTTTATGGGGAAAAATTGAGCAGTTAATTCATCAATTTTTTTCAGCTGTGTTCTGGCATGTTCAATGATAAAACATATATCTAATTGATGATTTTTGTGGCTACTATGCGTGGGTTTCTTTAGTGATTATTTCGAAGGGTCATAGCATAATTTTTATTGGATGAATTCCTATGATTTTGATTTGATAAGGTTGCACATATAAGGGAGTGTATTTTGACTCAAGTGTTTCTTTTTCATTTTATTATTGATTTGATCACTTGAGATATTATTTCCATCGTTATTATCATTTACGTTTCAAAAATTCTTTGCTAAGGTTAGCATAAGGTAGTCATACTATTGGGAGTGAAATACTTTCACGGGGTGTGAGTACATATGGGTAGCGTCAATGACTGAGTGGTGTCGGCTCAATAAAGCCTTATTTAAGATTCATATACTTGAGTGAAAGTTGATTAATCTAGGTGAGGGCTTTGCGATATAGGTCATGTGTGCCAAACTACATTAACAAATTTCATTGTATTGATTTATTTGTTGCATGTTAAGTTTTTCTGATTATGATTTAATTATGAAAAAAATTCACAGTTGCTAATCCAATTGCTTTATGTTAAGCAACTATTAGTTTCAACTTGAAGCAACTACGACAGAACATATATGTTGCAGAATTATTACCTTTGGGTTTTTCAATTGGTATCAAAGTATGGTTCACCTAATCAGAAATTGATGTGTCAAGTTGGTGTAGATCGATGTTCCGTAATTATAGCCATCAAAGAAGGGGCGTCAATCACTAGGCCACCTATATTGAGTGTTTTTAATTATCTAGCTTGGAAATCTAAATTGAAAGTGTTTATTTAAGCATAAGGGACTAAAGCATGGACTTCTATATTGA
>JAOTJB010000004.1:30241438-30260494 GCA_027123815.1 Erythroxylum minutifolium
GACCCTTGGACGTAGATAGCTGTGTGCTATCGAACCAAGTAAATTCTGAGTGTCTTTATTTTCTTGCAAGTTCATTTTTGCAACAATCATATCCAAGATTTAATCATCATCAGTTCAGAAACAACATCAAGTTTCTATCAAAATTGTTGTCCGCCATCGACCTACGTGTGAGTTTGCACAGAAAATTAAATTAGTGGCATGGCAGCTGCTATTTGTGCTTTGATTATCTTAACAGATATTGCTTTACATTTGGTGGCTTTCTCCACGAAAGAAGGCAAAAAGGATAATACCATTATGCAAACAAGAAATCGGTTATCGCATTAGAGCTTTCAACACCGAGAAAATGACTAGAAATTCCTTCCCGATGCACACCATACACAAGGAATCCACCGGTCCAATAAGTTCCTAAAGTTTTGAGACTTTTTTCACATAGATTCTTACTGTCACTTTCTGAATTATCAGTTCAGTGACTTTATTCTTTTTCTCTAGCCTTTTATTTACCTCACTACCTTCCTCTATGAACCATATATGAGCCTTTGCAGCTCTATTTTTTTCTATGCTCAAGCAAGATGATCAAAGCTAAATGTAATGCAAAACCACCTTCTCATTTTAGCTATATATGCTTTCTTCTTTTTGTTAGCCGTTACTGTTCTTCTCAGAAGACGTGCCCAAATTGTGGCACCTTCGAAGTTCCGTATCCTCTCAGTACAAATTCTAACTGCGGCGATCCTAATTATCATATCCGCTGTGATCTCCATTCTGAGAAACTTTATTTGGAGGGCTTGAATGGAAGTTCTTATCTTGTACTCAGGATCATGGCTGCCTCTCAAAGGATAGTGGTGCAACCCTCTTCTTGGGTCTCTGATACATGTGTTACTCAGGATATGGTGGTGAGTGAGGGACTCTGGTTAAACCAGACACTTCCTTTTAATGTTACTTCATCTAACACCATCTTTCTCTTCAATTGCTCCCCCCGGCTTTTTCTTTCTCCTCTCAATTGCACCCCATCCAGTCTTTGTCATCATTACTTGGAGAGCTCTGGTCACGTTGACAGTAATCGAGCACTTCAGTGTGCTAATGGCCTTGAGCCATGCTGCAGTTTCATAGCAGGTGGGATGCCCTCAGCTTATAAGATTCGACTTCACAGTTCTGGTTGCAGGGCATTTAGAAGCATTCTTCATTTGGATCCTGGAATGCCTGCAAATCACTGGGAAGAAGGACTGGAAATTCAATGGTCTCCTCCTCCAGAACCACTTTGCAAATCCCAACTTGATTGTTCTGGATATTCCAAGTGTTCACCTTGTGGTAACAATCGCATCTCCCGCTGTCTTTGTGATAGAGGTCACGTTTGGGATCATATTAATGGAACTTGCTCCAGGAAGAAGTGTAACAGGGGATCTTTACTGGGTTTAAAGGTCTCAGCAGGGCTAATCTCTATCGTCTTGCTTGCAGTGTCAGCTAGTGTAATCATTGTGCGTCTTTATTCCAAGAATCATAACCAGGTAAAGCTTGCTAAGGCCAGAGAAGATATGTTAAAGTCGGGCGATGCTGGGAAAACTGCGAGGATGTTTCAGTTGAAAGAGGTAAAGAAAGCAACAAACAATTTCTGTAAAGACAGGCTTTTGGGAAGTGGCGGCTTTGGAGAAGTCTATAAAGGAGAGCTTCAGGATGGAACTGTTGTTGCTGTTAAATCAGCTAAAATAGGCAACTTAAAAAGCACTCAACAAGTGCTAAATGAAGTTGGAATACTCTCTCAAGTTAACCACAAGTACTTGGTTAGACTCTTGGGTTGTTGTGTGGAAGCAGAGCAGCCTATGATGATCTACGAGTACGTTCCCAACGGGACACTTCATGACCATTTACATGGCAAATCCTCTAGCTATCTAAACTGGAGAACAAGGTTAAGAATTGCTCTGCAAACAGCTGAAGCATTGGCTTACTTGCATTCTGGGACATACACTCCAATCTTCCACAGAGATGTCAAGTCAACTAACATACTCCTGGACGATGATCTTAACGTTAAAGTCTCAGACTTTGGTCTCTCCAGACTCGCCAGACCAGGACTGAGTCATGTTTCAACATGCGCTCAGGGAACATTGGGGTATCTGGATCCTGAATACTATCGGAACTATCAGTTAACTGATAAAAGTGATGTTTACAGTTATGGTGTTGTGTTGCTTGAGCTTCTAACCTCCCAAAAGGCCATTGACTTCACAAGAGATCAAGATGATGTTAACCTAGTCATTTACGTTAGCCAAAGAGCAGAAATTGGCGCTCTAATGGAAGTCATCGATGGACGGCTGTTTGGTGAGCAGCCATCAAATAAAGGCCTGACAAGCGTAGAATTGTTCTCTAAGGTTGCCTTTGCATGTCTTCGAGAGAAGAAGGTAGACAGACTTAGCATGAAAGATGTCGTTCAACAACTAGAGTACATAATACAAACAGTGGAGCACGAAAACGAGGTCTGCAATGCGGTTAATAATGAGACAATATGAAAAAATAAACTAGGACTGCTTTAATTTCTGGAGTTAAGCTTTCTGTAAGAATATGCCGGAATGGAGGAGTATGGTCTTTGGATATTCATGTAGTAGGGAACTGTTTGTAAAGATGGGAAAGTGCTATAAATAATGAGTAGTCCAAAGAAGAAAAAGAAGGGATTCCAATACTGAATGAGAGTAGTGGAAAAACAAAAGAAATCATTAATAGGATCAGATGCTTGCTTTTTGTTTTACAATGGAAATAAATAAAAAAAGAGGTCTGAGTCTGAGAGAATAAGGATTCTAGACATTGGGATAGCTCATAACAGGGAATCCATCTAGACATTAGGCAAGAATTGGTAGCTTATGAAGGAAAAGCAAAGTGTCTTGTTGAAATGGGGAAGAGCATTTTGTAGGCTTTGGTGCTGTGGGTGGCCTTTCTCAATGATGAGTTTTATTATATATGCTTGAAAGAAGTATGTGTGCTCTCCACTCCTTTTGCTCTTTCTTCAAACTTTGTGATGATGAGTGAGTAATACTTATTAGGGTGATATTTGGGCAAATACTTGAATTTCCATCAATTGCCCTTTTTTCTTGAATTGAACATGAATACATGATATGATGAAGGCTTAATGTCATAAAGATACGATAGTTCCCTGATTTTAATTGTGATTCAAAAAATTAAATAGAACCTATATTTGATCAAGTTTCTTAATTTTTGTCGTGACATAAAAATTAAATTAAAATTACACTTGACCATATTTTATTATTTTATTTAATTTTCATAATTTCATAATTTATGAGAATGATAAAAAAATTCTTGTATCATGATTTTATTCTATATTATTCAATTCTTTATTAGCTAATATAACATACGAATAAAACTCTATCAATATAATTAATAATAAACATTTCTAAAACTATAAATATTATTTTTTTAAAAATCATTGTAATGAAGTTTATTTTTAAATTTAGAATTAATTTAAATACATTATAAAGCTTTATTAAAATGTTTTAAAAGTAATTTAATATAATAGAATAAATATAATAATTATATCAATTAATTTCACCATTTATTAACCAAATAAAATTATATAATTAGAAATAATAATAAATGATCTACAAGTAATGATTTTACTGTGGTAAATATGTCTTGTTATTTAAAACGTTATAAAAAGGTAGAATTAAAATCCAGCAGTGAAGCATTCGGACACAAAGATATGAGTATCGGTCAATTAACAATACGATATTTTCTTAATATCAGTTTAATATTCAACTAAAATGCAATTTTTTAAAAAATAAAGGATTGAAATTAAAAGAATTAATCTCTAAACGCCTTATGGAGTGTGGCCTCCTCCTGTCTCCTCTTCTCAATCATCACCTCCTCTCACTATGTAGTCTCCTAGTCGGTTGTTATAAGGCTTGTAAAGTAGAAGGAACGGTAAAAGTGTCAAAACTTGTTCTCTGAAAGTTCTCTGAAAGCATTGTTCACGTTCTTTAAGCATCCAAACCAGTTACACAATCATCCAACCGCATTACAGATTATCGATGACTACACCGAATGAACATGATTGCGGTGATCTTATCCCACTAGTCCATGACGTCCAACCTACCAAAAAGGTCTACATACGGAGACGTGAGGAGGACCTTCCTCCAAGCCAAACCATCACATATAGTGCTGCGGTACTTAACGGTATGAGGGCGACAAATGAGCAGGAAGTACCATAATGGCCAACGGAGGAACCAGTTCCCGTAGAGGAAGAAGACATTAAAGTTATATCAGACGGGAACGGAAGCAGCATTGTCCTCTCCCAGGGGTTCAAAGCTCGCCTTGATCATCAATGGGACCGTGCCTTAGTTGTCAAACTCATCGGGCGTCGAATTGGCTACCGCATACTGTGTCATCGTTTACAATCCCTGTGGCAACCAATTAGTCTGATGAAGATTATCAACTTGGGTAACGATTTTTTTCTGGTTAATTTTGTGGAGGAGAAGGATTATACGAAGGTACTCATGAGTGGTCCGTGAGTATTGTTTGGACACGCACTCTCGGTCCAACGCTGGAGTCCATCTTTCCGGCCGGCACACAGAACTGTGAATAGGGTGGTGTTTTGGGTGAGGTTTCCAGATCTAGCCATCTCTCGATACCACCCACGCATTCTTATTGCGCTGGAGAATCTGATTGGCCAGACAGTGAAGCTGGATGAAGCCACCATGACAACCCAACGGGGTAAATACGCCCGCGTGGCTATAGATGTGAATCTAAGCGTGTCTCTCTGCCCACATGTGAAGCTTGACGGTTAAACGCTTAAGGTCACGTACGAGGGGTTGCCAGTGATCTGTTTTCAGTGTGACATGGTAAGGCATAATATCGAAAGCTACAAAAACCACGGAACCACAACTGTAACCACCTTATCTTCAGACCATTGCACTAGCACCGGCGAAATAAACTCTAACCCAGCACTGCTCGCAGAACCAGAAACTACCCAGAACCCAGCTACCACCAACGACTATGGCGAATGGACTACGGATGCAGCGTTGTCCTATTCCGAAGTTGCATCAACCCTCTCGTTATTTTGTGGCCTCTAACAGTGCGGGGGGCTCGAGGTTTGCCCCCCTGTCAGAGACCACTGTCCCAGAAACAACAGCGCGCAATCAGTCGTTCCTAGGCGCCTTCTCGACCGGGCCAGAGCTAACCAAAATGATGCGTTTTACGTCGAAGCCTAAGGGAACAATGCAGTAGAAACGTGGGCCAACGAAACAACCCATTGGACATGCGGAACCATCGAACAGGCCTGCCACAAGGCATGGCCAAGGAAATCTAGGAGACTACCAGCCCACTCTGGTCCATCCCACAGCCAAAACCCTAGCCCAAATTTCCCCTCCCCTCTACAGCCCACCCCATCTGACCCTCATACCATAGTCCAATTAAAGTCTCCCAAGATTTCATTGCTCCTAGGTGTGACAACGGGTCTCCGGGGGAGCCAATGGGTGAACCCAGTTTACGAACGATGGCACCTGCGACCAATCCAGAGGCTTGGCCTGACCCTGAGTCAGAACAACCATTACCCCCATCAGATCCTCCTGATACTCGGATAGAAGTAACCAGTATGGAGGGCATATTAACAGAAACAGAGCCTATCGAAATTGCCATGATACAAGGAACCGAAGATGTTAGGGATATGGCACTAGAAGGGGAGGTTGATTCCCATCATGCCTAAAACGCATTTTTGAAAATCTATCATGATGTCCATCCTTATCTGGAATTGTCAAGGGACGGGAAGCCCACGATTTCAGACTATTTTAAGACATTACCTACGGGTTTATAAGCCAGGGATATTGGTGCTTGTGGAAACGCGAATTAGTGGCCATCGTGCACAAGGTGTAATCAATAAGCTAGGAATGGACTACTCTTTTCAGGTAGAAGCTGAAGGGCTTAGCGGAAGAATTTGGATTTTATGGAAGCAGGATATTCACGTAACGATCGAGATCGTGCATAAGCAACTCATTCACTTGAAAGTATGGTATGGTGCACACGAATTCCAATTCACAGTTATTTATGCCAGCCCGCAAAAGACGAACCAGAAGTTTCTCTAGCAACTATTAAGTGCGATCGACGACTCCATACAGGGGCCGTGGATTGTCGGGGGGGATTTCAACGTAAAATTACATCAAGCGGACAAACAAGGAGGGATCCCCGCATAGTTTGGTGGTGAGTAAGGAGTTCAACGACTAGGTCCAGCGGTGTGGCCTACAACATCTGGGTTATATTAGGTCACGGTTTACTTGGCAACGGGGAAACATCCAAGCACGTTTAGACAGAGCGTTTTGTTCACTGGATTGGTGGGAGTTGTTCCTGCCCACAGAGAATAAGCATTTGCCGTTTATGGGCTCGGACCACCGACCAATCCTGGTGACTTTTCACTGCCAAAGAGTTTCACAAGGCAGTCCCCACCCTTTCGGTTCCAGTCAGCGTGGATTGCTCATGCGGATTTCCCTATAATTGTAGCTGAACAGTGGTCCCCGGACGATAAGGCGATGATGCATTTGTTAAGTCAGTTTTCAAACCACCTCAAGCAGTGGAATCGGAATGTTTTTAGAAACATATTTCACCGTAAGCGACAGGTCATCGCAAGTTTGGAAGGTCTCTAGAGGGCTCTGAAGCAGGAACTAATCTAGGTGTTATGCGAGGAAGAATTATTCTGGCATCAACAAGCTCGATGTGATTGGCCGGCACAGGGGGATCGAAACACTGCCTACTATCACAGGCTCACGATGCATAAATGCAAGAAGTTACAAATTACATGCCTGCTTGATGAGCTTGGGAATGAAATCGTCGATCAATCGACTTTGAGCTCCATGGCCAGGAATTATTTTGCTCAACTTTACACAGCAAAGGGGGAGACACCTCAACACCTCCAGGCTTCTCGCACTTTTCCTCGGTTACAGGAAGAGATACTCCTGGATATTGGGCAACCGGTTCTAGCAACTGAAATTAAATCAGCAATGTTTGGCCTGAACCTTAATAAAACGCTGGGGTTGGATGGGTTTACCACCCTGTTCTTCCAAAAGCAATGGGACATAGTGGGACCTTCAGTGGTGACGTATATTCAGCGGGTTTTTCGCAATGAACTATAGGAATAGGATTTGAATCGTACTATCCTTGTCCTAAGGCCCAAAGTCCAGTCCCCTACCTATCTTACTCAGTTTCATCGCATAAGCCTATGCTCCGTTCTCTACAAGACCATATCGAAAGCACTTGTCAACCGGTTGAAACCACACCTCGACAAGATAGTGGCTAACATGCAATGCAGTTTCATCCCTGGTCGTCACTTGATAGAAAATGTTATTATTGCTCAAGAGATTATCCATTCCATGCATCACAAGACTGGTAAGATAGGATATTTTGCGCTGAAAGTGGATATGGAAAAGGCTTATGATCGATTGAACTGGACGTTCCTTCTTGATACCCTCCAAGAAATTGGTCTTCCTCGCCACATTCTCAGTGTCATTATGCGATGCGTGGCTACGACCACATTTCAGGTGGCGTGGAATGGTAGGCTATTAGACCCTTTCCATCTGACAAGGGGCATTCGCCAAGGTGACCCCATTTCGCCTGATTTATTTGTGCTCTGCCTGTCGTTTGGGGCATCTTATTGCCCAAGCAATGGACCAAGACCTGTGGAAGCCATTCAAGTGGAGCCGCATAGGATCGGCCGTCTCGCATTTGTTTTTTACCGATGACCTTATCTTATTTGGTGAAGCAACAGACGTGCAGATCACAACAGTTTTGAGAATTTTGGCAGAATTCTGCCAGGTTTTAGGGTAACGGGTGAATCGTAGCAAGTCCTGAATCTTTTTTTCCAAGAATGTTCCTACGGAACGAGCACGTCGGCTTAGCAATGAGTTGCAGGTACGTTGCACGGACAACCTTGGGAAATATCTAGGAGTGCCATTGATTCATGAGCGAACAAAAAGGCACATGTATCAATACATCCTAGATCGAGCATAACAAAAATTAGCAAGCTGGAGAGCGAAGGATTTATCCTTAGCGGGCTGTGTAACCTTGACCCAGTCAGTTCTAGCCTCCCTTTTGATTTTTACGATGCAAACTATCTAGTTGCCACATCAATTACGCGAGGACTTGGAAAAAATCATGCGATCTTTCATCTGGGGGTCGACAGCCAGCCATAGTAAAGTCCACCTAGTCAACTGGGCGGTCGTTTGTACATCGAAGCAGTCGGGTGGTTTAGGGCTCAAATGTGTTCGTGCAACAAATGATGCATTACTAACCAAATTGGGTTGGGCATTGATCACTTGGCCATCAACCTTATGGGTTCAAATCTTACGAGCGAAATATCGGCTCGATCTCAATCCAATTCCAAAACGTCTACCAAAATCAAGAGCTTCGCATATATGGTGGGGAATCTCTGCTACGTGGGATTATGTATAACAAGGAATGCTGTGGCAAATTGGTAATGGTCAATGGACCCGATTTTGGATTGATCCATGGCTACCCAATTGGGGTCCCCTCGTCACACAAACAATGTCACCTCTTCCTGATACGATGTTTTCTACTCCCGTCCAGGCGTATATGGACGTGCGTGGTAACTAGAATTGGGATATGATTAGGCTTTATCTTCCTCTTTCAGTATGTAAGATCATCGTTGACGTGCAACCTCTGGCTGAGCACAAGGAGGAGGATGAAATTGTATGGGGGCCAGGACTGTCTGGAGAGTTTACGGTGGCCACAGCCTATGAATTAATTGTCAACTTAGACCCCGCATTGCAGAATCCCATATGGACAGCGGTCTGGAAATGGGCAGGCCCACAATGCATTCGCAGCTTCCTATGGCTTCTGGCCCAAAGGAAATTGCTGAATAATCAACAGTGATTTGCTGGACATCTCACTACGGATAATAGTTGTAATCACTGTGGACAGGTCGAGTCCTCACTACATGCACTAAGGGACTGTCCCCAAGTGGCTGCGTTCTGGCGTTCTTTTCACCCCGAGATGATAGTGGCTGATTTTTTTCAACATGATGAAGATAGGTGGCTGGGCTCAAATCTTACTCAACATATAGCCACTAATGTAGGCATCTAGGACACGGTTTATGGCGTCGCTTGCTGGTTTATTTGGCAATGGCAGAACCGAAGCATATTTGAACCAAAGTTTGTCTGGCCGGGGGTAGGACCTCGTGTCATTTTAGATTATGTTCAATGGATAGCGAAAGCTCAGGAAGTGACTAGATGATTTATAACAACATGGGGTTTGCCTTTAGGGCAAGTAGTGAGTTGGCAACCACCACAGGACAGGTGGATAAAATTAAATACAGATGGAGTTGCGCAACTTGGGACTGGGCAGGGTACAGCTGGGGGGTTACTCAGGGATGCCGCTGGGGAATGGTGTGGTGGGTTTGTCACAAATATAGGCCGCTATTCGTCGTTAACTGTAGAGCTCAAAGGGGTGCAGGACGACCTTCGATTGGCGTGGAACTTGGGAATCTGACAAATCATCATCGAGTCAAACTCGTTAGAGGTTATTAATATTTTATCTTCTTCGACCAATTGTGTGACCGAGGTTAATTTCTTGGTTCAGGATATCCGGGAGATGTTAGGTCGCAATTGGGCCGTTCGACTTCAGCATGTGTATCAAGAAGGGAACCAGAGCGCTGACCAACTGGCATATATGGTAGCATTCGCCAGTCCTGGTCTGCACGTCCTGACAGACATTCCACCTGCTCTATTACTGTGGATTCGACGAGACAATCAAGGAGTGTCCTCTAGGCGAGGGGAGCATTAATGTTTTTAGTTCCATTTATTTCCTTTCCCTTTGTATACAAAAAAAAGTAGAAGGAATAGTCTTCTAGGAGCATATCGAAAAAAGTATGGCTACAAAAAGCACATTCATACAGCTGACGATTCTAAAATTTGATGGTCACTATGATCATTGGGCAATTAAGCCTAATTATAACAATAGAAAAAGGTATTTAATTACTTTCACAGTCAATTACTTTAACAGATGATTACAACAGAAAAAACGTGGATTTAATTCTTAACTAAAATATTTAAAGTTTTTGATGTCTTTAGAAGAATCAAGATTTATGCAAACAGAGAAATAAATTTGTCTCTTCAAGGCTTACATATAGATCGTGATGGAGAGTTTACATCACAAGAATTCAGAAACTTTTGTGATGCAAATGGCATACTGAGACAATTGATAGTTACATATACACCACAACAAAATGAAATCATGGAACAAAAAAATCGGACTGTTAGGAATATGGTATGAGATTTAATCTTTAACAATTTAAGCAATATTACAAACATAGAATTCACCCAATAACATTTATGACACAATTAATTCAACACCTTTAAACCCTAAAATTAATGCTATAAAGAAAAAAGAAAAATATTAACCTTGATCCATACTTGTATAATCTCTTCTTGCTAATAAATCCCTTCTTTGTACAAAAACTTTATCCACTCTCGCCTTCTTCCCTTTCTTGGTTCTTTTCAATGGTGCAAGAACATATGTGTTTCTATATTTGTAAACGTTTCTTAAAATTGAAGGGAGAGGGAAGAGTTTCTTTATTAAGTAATCCTAATGACTATAATTTCCTTTAACAAGCCCAATAACTATTGTTTTGGGCTCACTTTATATGAAAATCATAAAGTAATATGAGCTACACTTATGATTATTAAATTAATCTAACAATCTCTCACTTGGCTCATGTTACGACTTGATGATCCAACAACACAAGTGTGCACCATATATTGAATCTGTCAAGCCATCAAACTTGAATGAATAGAAATAATGGGATCATTAGTAGTCATAAGTCATCTAACGACATAATTCCTTCCATGTATCACACAATCATCTCAACTCAAACTAACTGTAATTGAGAAGCACTGTAATTCTCAACTTTAATGTTTCTCAAAACATAATTTGTCATCACAATAAAACAATGCGTGTACATAGCATAATGTGAAAACTAACAAACAGTAAAAACATAACATTAATTGAATTCACAAGTGTCAAAACAATAATAGCAAATATCCAAACATATGTACATACATAACATGATCTCATGCTAACAAGGACTTATCTATAATGCTCGTCCTTTCAACATGGCCAGTAAATGTTTTAGGCGGTAATCCTTTAGTTAACGGATCCACTACCATTAGATCAGTTCCAATATGTCATTTAACACTTTATGTGTTTGCACTTCTTCTTTGACTGAGAAGTATTTCAAATCCATGTGTTTAGCACCCTTAGAATATTTATCATTTTTAGAGAAGAAGACAGCTGTGAAATTATCACAATAAATTCTTAGAGGACTAGCTATACTATTGACAATACCTAACCCTAAGGCAAAGTTCTGCAACCACAATGCTTGAATAGTGGCCTCAAAGCATGCTATAAATTCAGCCTCTATAATGGAAATAGCAATGACAGACTACTTTCCACTCTTCAAAGAAACTGCCCCTCTTGCTAGTTGGAATAGATAATCGAAGGAAGATTTTCTTGAGTTTACACAACCAACATAGTCTGAATCTGAATAACCGGTCACTTTTAAGAGATATGATTTCCTGTATATGAGCATGTAATCCTTGGTGCCTTGTAAACACCTAAGAACTTTCTTTGCAACTTTCTGATGGTCCAATTCGGGATTACTTTAATATCGGCCTAACATTCCAACAACAAAACTGATATTTGATTGAGTACAAGTCTGAATATACATCAAACTCTTAACTACAAATATACAGGAAATAGATTCCATTTCCTTTCGTTCCAAATCATTTTTGAGACATTACATTTCACTAAATTTATCCCCTTTCTAAATTGGAACTACCTTTACTGAGCATTTGTCCATCCTAAATCTCTCTAATACTTTACTGAGATATCCTTTTTGAGATAAACCTAACAATCCTTGTGTCATGTCACAAAATATTTCTATTCCAATCACATAGGATGCCTCATCCATATCTTTCATTTCAAAATTATTAGAGAGAAATTCTTTACATCATGTAACAAGCCCAAATCATTAGTAGCTAAAAGAATATCGTCAACATATAGTACCAAAATAATGAACTTGCTTCCACTGACCTTCATATAGATACACCTATCAATAATGTTCTCTACAAAACCATAAGAGGTAATGATATCATTGAACTTAAGATACCACTATCAGGAAGCTTGTTTCAAACCATATATTGACTTTTTAAATTTACACACCATATTTTCTTTTCTGCAGTCACAAAACCTTCCAGTTGGTCCATATAAACTTCTTCTTATAAGTTAGCATTCAAAAAAGCAATTTTTACATCCATTTAGTAAAGCTTTAAATCATGATGAGCTACAATTGTCATAACAATTCTTAAAGAGTCTTTCTTTGAAACTGGAGATAAGGTCTCTTTAAAGTCATTGCCATCCTTTTGAGTATAACCTTTGGTTACAAGTTTAGCTTTGTACCTTTCAATATTACCTTTCGAGTCCCTTTTGGTCTTAAAGACCCATTTACATCCCACTTGCTTTGGGCCTTCAGGTAACTCAACTAATTTCTATACTTGATTATCATCCATATATTTTAAATCTTCTTTCATAGCATTGAGCCACTTTTTAGAATTATTACATTTCGTGGCTTCTTTAAATGAGATTGGATCCTTAGCAATGCTCAATTCACACTCATGCTCAAGTGAATACACCACATAGTCATCTGATATAATTGGTCTTTTCTCCCTTATAGACCTTTGCAATACTATTCCTTGTGGTATCACTTGTTCATTTGTGACTTGCACATTATTTACTAGTTTATTATTGACATTCACTTCTTGTAGGTTTGGAATATTAACTTGTTGCTTCGATATGTTGCGTGACTATGATATAACACGAGGAACAATAACTTAAGAAGAGACACTAGGTGAAGGATTTTTCACCTGAATCTCTTGAATATCCACCTTTCATAGTTCCCCACTCCCACTGGTTTGTCTATTTTCAATGAACCTAGCATTAACAAACTCAACTATTCTTGTAAAATGGTTAAGACAATAAAATATGTACCCTTTGGACATTTCTAGATAACCGATGAAGTAACCACTAATGGTTCTTGCATCAAGTTTCTTTTCATTTTGGTTAGGCAACCCTAAACATATAGGTGCCTCAATATAAGTTTCCTACCTGTCCACAATTCATAAGATGTCACAGAAATCACTTTACTAGGAACCCCTATTAAGTAGATATGTAACTGTCTGTAATGCATACATCTATAAAGATAAAAGTACATTGGTATAACTTAACATACTCCTAACCATATCTGTAAGAGTAAGATTTTTCCTTTCAGCTACACCATTTTTTTGTGGTGTAATGGGCATTATATATTGTGCATAAATGTCTCGACTTCGAAGAAATTTTGCAAATGGATCTGGATTGTCTATTCTCATCATATTTACCATAATATTCACCACCTCTATCAGACCTTACGACTTTCACTTTTTTATTTAACTGCATTTCTATCTCATTAATGAACACCTTAAGAATGAACAATGATTGAGACTTTTCATGCAGTAAATAGAGACAACAATAATGTGAATAGTTATTAATAAAGGTAATAAAATACTTTTCACTGCTCCAAGATGAGACATAAAATGGACCACATATATCAGTGTGTATTAATTCAAGTAACTCAGTACTTCTTGTGGCTGAATTCTTAAATATGTGTTTAGTTTGCTTGCCTTTAATGCAATCCACACACACACCCCATTCAGTAAAATTTAGTTGAGATAAGATTTCACTTTTCACTAACCTCATCACCCTTTCTCTAGATATATAGCCTAACCTTTGATGCCACAAGTAAATAGAGTATTCATTATGTGCACGACGTTTATCACCAATATTATGTTCAGCATGAAACAGGGATTCATAATAATTAATATCAAGGTTGAAACGATATAAACCATCTATTAACATACTAGAACCATAATAGTACTGTCATTTATACAAAGAAAACTACCATTTCCAACACTGAAATTAAAACCTATCTAATCCAATTTACTAATAGAAACTATATTTCTAATATATTCAGGAACATAAAGACACTTTTCAAGATCTAGACTACAACCAGTGTCTAAGATCAATCTGTACGTCCCTATTCCTTCTATTTGTGCCTTCATTCTGTTACCCATATATAGGAACTCTTCAGTTCCGTTTATGGTTTGCATCGAAAAGAATCCCTGAATAATATGTGAAACATGAGTAGTTACACCTGAATCTAACCACTACGTATTATTAGGCACCTCAATAAGAAATTCAAAAAATACTAAAAGATAATACTTACCTTTCTTTTAGAACCAAGCTTTACTCTTAAGGCAATCTTTCTTGAGGTGACCAACTTTCTTGCAGAAGAAACAACACTGCTCTTTATGGCTTTGGCCCTCATTAACCTTCATTGGGGCTTTGTCCTTTTTGTTGCTCTTCTTTCCTGGCTTTCTCTTTCTACTTCTAGCTTCTTTGTGTATTGTGAAATGAGCATAGTGTTCATTTTCTTTAATCTCCCTTTCTCCTACATCAATATGGCCTTGATTTCTTGAAAGTTCCATTTTTCCTTAAGAGTGTTGTAATTCACTTAGAACTGACCAAATTCAAGAGGAAGTGAGTTGATGATGAACTATACTAGGAAGGATTCACTCACATCCATGCCCATTGATTTCAGCTTTGCAGCTAAATTTGACATGCCTGTTACATGATCATAGATAGGTTGTGACTAGTCAAACTTTTTGGTCATCAATTCACCCATTAAGCTTCCGAAAATAGACTTGTTAGTTATGTCTGATTGTGAGGACTCTTTAATTTTTATCATGAATTCTCTTGCATTGTCTGTATAAGGCGTTGATGGCTTAATATTTTCAGCCATTGTTAATTGCATCAAGTTTAGACTCAACCTATTATACTTTTCCCAAGCCTCAAAATATGTCCTTTCAACTTGGGTATTAGTCTCAGTAATGGTTGCAGGCTTCTCTGCAACTAATTTCAAGTCCTTATCTATAATACCCAATTGAAATTAGATTTTTTCAGACCAATTAGCATAGTTTAGCCTATTGAACTTGATCAGACCATTGCCCATAACTAACAAATTACTAGAAACAGCAAACGTAGAAACAAATTTACACATTAATGCCTTAAGGACAATTAATAGATTCAGACAATAATAAACTTTAATATATATATTTAAGTTCACCTTTGGGTGATACTTAAACACATATCCTTAATCCATAGTGATGCTAACAACATGTATATACACACTTTAATAGACAGTCAATCATACTCAAGCTACTATGCATGTTATCTTTAGATATACAAACATATTCACCAAGTAGGTCTATAAGTCTCTTTAATGTTATTAATTATAAGCAATGATCCACCTTTGGGTGATCTCCTAGCATTATGATTAATAATCTCAATTGTTCAATTTATCTATTATGTCATTCATTAGCATCATATAACATAAACAATTGAAAGAATGCATAATTAAATGTCTAAATATCTTTTCAAGCAAGGTTACTTTGGTGACTAACAAGCTTTCTATATAGTAAGCATTTAATTAGTAAGTATACGTGAATTTTGGAATTTAACGTTAATGTTGAAAGATGATACTGTAATGTCCAAAAACTTTTTAGGGACAAAACTGCAATTTTATTACCATATTATAATAGTCCAAAAACTATAAGTCCCAAAACATAATTAACCATCTTTAACCTTTTTATTTTCAAAAAAAATTTATGTCAATCCCAACAATAAATGCCTAAAGACTTTTCAACAAAGGAGTCACAGTTTTCATACATTTTAACCCCTAAACATTCTGCTTTACAACAACACAACCAAAAGTCTCTTTATGGTGAGCCCCACAAAACCTTATTTTTTAACTCTTTTGTTTTCCAAAAACAGTTTTCCAAAAACAGAAAATACTTTTTAAAGATCTCATACAAATGCAGTAAATAGTTAATACAACACAAATCTAATGTCTTAATGGTGGGGTCCTATAAAAACCTTGACTTTTCTTTAACTTTTTGTTTCCCTCCAACTTTACTGGTCAAACTTCAATTAATGCATGTAAATAATGATTCGATTTTTCAACACCAAAACACAATTATGGTCCCACTAGATCTTTATGGTATAGGCCTTTTAGTTTTCAATTCAAAAAACAAACAGACATGCTAACGACAATAACCCTACAACATTCGTCAATTTCTGACTTGTTATTATAAAGGGATCATTAAATCAATTAATTCAAATCCAGAAACTGAGAAATAAGATGGCCTTGATCGAGAGATTACAGCGAAACAATAAATAATCTTCTATAACCTCAAAGAAATATTGATTGCTACCAATAATTTTAAGGTTAACTCTAATGCAAATTAAAGTGTAATAATCTGCTCTGATACCACATGTGAGATAATCTTTAACAATCTAAGCAATATTACAAGCATAGAATTCACCTAAGAACATTTATGACACAACTAATTTAACACTTTCAAACCCTAAAATTAGTGCTATAAAGAAAAGAGAAAAATACTAAACTTGATCTATACTCGTGTAATCTCTTTTTGTTAGTAAATCTCTTCTTTACACAAAAACTTTATCCACTCTGACCTTCTTCCCTTTCTGCGTCCTTTTTAATGGTGCAAGAATGTATGTGTTTTAATATTTGTAAATGTTTCTTAAAAATTAAAGGGAGATGGAAGGGTTTATTTATTAAGAAACCCTAATAACTCTAATTTACTTTAACAAGCCCAATAACTATTATTTTGGGCTCACTTTATATTAGAATCAAATAGAGTAATAGGGGCCACACTTATGATTATTAAAATTAATCTAACAACAATCACATTTGAGGATGATGCCATTAACTTATAAAAAGTGAAAACTAGTACCACTAGTGAATACAAATGAAGATGTGTTAATAATGGAACTTTTGAATCCAATACAAATGAAGATGTGTCAATAATGGAACTTTTAAACCCGATAGTAAGTAAAAGTTAGTGGAGTTCTAATACCAAGCTAGTGGTGTCTACTTGCATATATGTCTTTATGAAACCTATAAACATAGGTGGACTAATTAGAATTGACAAAACTTGGAAGTTGAAATGTAAATATCTTCTATGAGGGGTTTTTTTAAGAACAACATTATTTATATCTACTTTTCAAGGAGACCATCCAATCTTTACAGCAATGGTAAGAACCAGTTAGATGGTATTGTTTTTCATAACTGAGTTTAATGTGTTGTGATAATCTAACATGGTCCATCGATGAAAGTAATCGATCATGAGGCAAGCATTATAATTGTCAATTAAACTATCAAATTTTATTTTAATATAACATATTCATTTATAACCAACAATATTTTAAGTTGTAAGTGAGGAAAGATTTCTTATATTTCATTAAGAATTAAAGCATCATACTCTTAAGACATGGCTTGATGTCATCTTGGATCTTTTAGGGCTTGATTAAGTATTATTGGTTCTAAACTAATGGCGGTGGCAGGTTTTTGAGCTTATAGAGTGAATTTTTTGAGAGGCTTACGAATTTGGTTTTGTCTCTAGTGATCACGTGGTGCTAGAGGTGGTTGGTTAATTTATATAGGAGCTGGTGTTTGGTTTTTTGTTTGCAAGGGAATTTGTAGTGATGATAGATGTAAAAGAAGGATCAAAGCCACTTCATGAGAAAAATCAGTTGAAGGAACTCAGGACGTTGTCTGCGAAGTTGAAGAAAGAGGGACTTTGAGAGGTAGGGGTATCCAAATGTCAATGGTAGTAACGGTAGGGCGAGGGAAAGACAAACTCTGCAAATTGAACGGAATACAATACATATATAGGTTTTATTTGTGGATATCAAAATGTAGATAAATGCTTTGAGATAATAAATACCCAAGAAAAACACAAGTTTTGGACTTTGGGTCAAGTTTGTAAGATGAATAGGGTTAAAGTCTAGGGTAGCAATGACACCTAAAATTTTAAAATTTAAATATTTGAGAGTGTTGTGAAAACTTTGTCGTATAGTGAGGACATGTTTAGAGTGACTGTTGGCTTGTGATTGATTAAATAGACCGTAGTAACAAATACATTCGACCAAAATATTAAAGGTAAAGATGTACGTATGAGAAAGTAAGGGGAGACCAGCTTTAACCATATGACCATGTCGGTGCTGTGGTGTTTGTGATGATATAATGGGATCATGAACATTTTATATTTTCAAAAATTTTGTTGAAGTCATATATATTTGCCATCATTGTCAATTATTTTAATTTATTATTGGAAAGATTTTTCAATAAAAGTTTTGAATCTAATGTAAATGTAACACCAAATTTGTGCTTTAAGGAATATAGCCATATGTACTTAGGGGTGGTTGGTTCACACGAGGGAATTGTAATAATAATGAGAATAAATATAGTGAGGCATGAGAATGAATATAATCATTATAATTATGATGGTTGGTTAAGATGAAGGAATGATTACCACTACTATTGATAGTGATTGATTTGTTAAAAATATTGAGAAATAAAAATTTGTTTTACATCATATTTTAATTAATTATATTTAATTGCTAAAAAAGAAAAAATTAATTAATTAATTATATTGTAATTAAGTATATTTTGATTAATTATAATTAATTAATTAATTATATTTAATTAAAAAAAGAAAGAAAGAAGTATATCACAAGTGTGACAAGGAGTGTCACTAACATGACAAAGGCTGTCACGTCAGTGACACTTGCGGCATACCTGAAATAAAACTCATTCCTGTAATATATCGAGAGTATAGACAATTTTTCGAAAGTCAGATATCTCCTATAATTATAATATAAAACTAATCATCTGAATTCATTCCATACCCATAAATTGATTCTCAAACCTATGAACCAAATTCCCCCTTAGTAAGAATTAAAGACGTCCTCAACTTCACAGATAACCTTTGGGCAAACACTATTTTCAATATTGCCTTGAAGAAGAGTTTCCACATGTAAAGATCCTTCACCTGAAAGGTCAGTAGGAATTCAACAGAAACTTGATTAGTTAAGCAAAAT
>JAOTJB010000004.1:30346184-30362577 GCA_027123815.1 Erythroxylum minutifolium
TGTACATCAAAGTTCCATGCATGGCAGGCTGTGATCTTTTTTATGTTTCCTCTTCAGGACAATGTGTTTGTCACTGTTGTGGCATCTGTGCAATATAAAGTCCTAGCTAAAAGTGCTCAAGATGCTTTCTATAAGCTCATCAATACCAAAGCACATATTTAAGCTTATGTCTTTGATGGTATGGCACTTAGCAGTTAGCTCTTGTTGGAATTCCCAAAAGTTGTAGATAGTTATCACTCTTATCTTTGTTAGAACGAGCTTGTCTGCATCCGCCACGATTTAAAACTCTATTTTATATCAATTTCTGTAATATTTAGAACTCTATTCTTTATTTCAATAAAATATTTTATTTTTTACTTATTTTGATAAGTTGTACTTCTTATTTATTATATACCGGTTTTATAACAGTTCATTACTGGTTGAACCTCTAAACCTTAAACCTTTCCTTCGACCGGTTCGATGTCCGGTTCAGTTTTTAAAACATTGGTACACACTTTGAAGTCGTCTTCAATAGGGAAAGAGATCATGATTCAGTTTAAAGCAATGAAATTCATCAAAAGATTGGGATCTTTATTAGGAGAACACTTTCTATGATTTTTTTCGATTCTTTTTTTTGATGTTTTAAGGATGATATATGGCTATTTTGGTATTTTAAGGATGATATATGGCTAAGTACCTTTTTGCCTAGGCAGGAGGAATCATATTTTTATCTTGTATACATTGATTTTAGTATTTTATAAAAGAGTTCTATATTTGTGAAATACCGTTGTTTGTTCTTAATGCTAGCTAGATCAAAATGAAAGCTTAAATCGTATCCTAATTTATAAAGAGATGGTTGAAAGAACATGTTTGTATATTGAACTAGGCATTGATATTGGGAATTCAATAGGGTAACTGATGGACCTTTATGGTATTAAAGTTAACCTTTTTATGAATTTTAACAAATCTTAGTATGGTTTTAGATGTTTTAATTAGACAGAAATATTAGTTAATCATTTTAGGGATATGTAGTTGTATATTGAAAAATGAAAATTCATGAACTTAGGATATTTCACCAATTTAAGTCATCAAATCTCTAAATAACTTAATTAGGGATACAAGATGATGTTGGGGGGAATGCTTATTTAAATTTTCACGTTATCTTATTTATATTTGTTAATAACTTGCTTTGCTTCATTTATAGTGGTAAATCAGATATGTTTTAGTAAAATTTTAGGGTTATATTAAATTAATTACTCTTTATTGTTGACTAGATGATAATAAAATGGTTATATGCAATACTTACAAATTCCTTATAGCATTAGTAGTCTCCTTGTCTCAACACTACTATAAAATAATAACTGCACTTATCTATAGTCTATTACATTAAAACATATTAAAAAATAACAATAAAGTTTTTGGTATTGTTATCAAAGAATTTAGTATAATTAAAGAGACTTAAGAAATATTAATCTAGTTACTTTTTTTTGTTTAGTTAATTCTAATTATTTATTTTTTGTGTTTGCTTTTTTTTATTCAAGGTTTATGGATACTTGGTACATAAAAAGAAATTAGTCATTGGAACTCTTTAAAAATGACTCAAAAATGTAGAAGGTATTTCTTTAGACACTCAAAAGATCAAAAGAAGTTATCAAACTAAGAAATCTAAGAATATGAAAATAAGAAAGAAGAGAACAAAATTATATTGGATTATATAAAGTCATCAGTCATATGGAAACAATCCATTATAGTGAGACTAATAATTGCAATAAATAAATGTGAGATGAAGTCAAATATTATTAAGATATTGTAATAATTTGTACAATTTTAAGGTTGTTTAGACGAAAATTCGAACATGTATATAACCAACCTTTTGTAAGTATATAACACTTTTAAGGTTAATGGAGTTTGTTGCTAGGCTATAAGGTTTAGGTTGTTCCTATTTTCATTAAGGAATTATACAAAGTAATAGTATAAGTCATTACCTATAGTTTCAATTACTTCATGGCTCAATTTATAAAGAAGTTACTTCCCAACAGTAAGATTGAGAAGCCTCAAAATTACATATATTCCTATTCATAGTTTGATAATGAGATACTTTACAGGTCATGGGAGAGATTCAAGGATTTACTAAAGAGGTATCCACACTATAGTTTATCTATATGGTTACAAGTGTAAACTTTTTATAATTATTTAACTTAATACAAAAAGTAAATGGTATATACAACACTAAGGGGAACCTTAAATAATAAAAGTCTAGAAATAGCTCTATAACTAATTAAGGAGATGGTGATAAACCAATAGGGACACACAATATGGATGTAGTAATCATATTGATAGCTCATATGGAAACATTAATAAGGAAATTTGACACTTAGAGAGGAGTGGTGAGACTAGTTCAAGCATTATATTATAAGTTGTATAGGGGAGGATGTAACACAATTGATTGCCAAATTGATAATGTCTTTGCTAAGCCAACTGAACAAGATGACTACTTAGAGAATGTTTAGTAACCTTAAAACATCCTTGTATCATTATATATAATTTAGATAGAGAAAGCATCCACATTTCTCATGAAATAATTAGGTAGTTTAAAGGTCACCTCTACCCAGATATCTTTATTAACAATATTACCAAGAAAGCAAACCATCTTGAGAATTACTCATTGAGAAACTAGCTAATGCCATTTTAAAAATATTTGAGATGTTAGAAGCAAAGGTTGATTAGTTGAAAACTTTAAACAAGAAATGAAGAGTTTCAAATTGGGTAGTCAGACAATTCCATCAACTATAAGTGTTAAGTGTGAGACCTTCTTTTCAGTGTTTAATAAACACCAATATTGCACAACTTTGGAAACACAATGGGTATATGTTTTGGCAAAGTTGAAATGAACCTTTGGTTATAGGTGATGACCAAAACCATATATTATCAAGGCTGGAATTAATTAATATAAGCTAGCTGGGAAGTGAAGTTACAGTAATAAACAACCTTGGTAATGTTACATGGTTTCTTATGTTGGTAACATGGCATGGTCTAATGGGCTGCTTGGATGTACAAAGATGAGTGTTATTCACATAATTGTCATTTAATTATTTGGACAGCATGCCATCTGGACATAATTGACATGATTTGGATAGAAATGGATTGCTGGACTTGAGCCTTACATTTCTTGAATGTAGATAGACATAATTGCATAGTGTGGTGCATAGATTATACATAAATGGATTATATTTTTTAGTTATTGGCCAATTCTGAGTAAACTATCCAACCTCTGCAACTATTTATAAATGTCCTAACTGCTAAGGACTTTATCTTGTAGTCGTTAATATCTACTAAGAATGGCTATATATATTGTAATCCCACCACATATGGGCATGGGTGGTTTTACTTCAATATTTTGCAAATAGTACTATTGTTTTATATAATATCATTGTTCCTTTTTATTTATTTGTTTCATACTTTACTGCTCCATCAAACAACCGGTCATATTGATGTCTTCGTTTCTTTAGTGTGGTGAAAATATTCCACTCCATTAATAGCATTTACAACATTGGTTTTGTTTCTTGCTAAAAGAGTGATTACTGAACTAAGTGGGAGCATTTGGTTGCATTACAGGGCAAATTTTTGGGATTTTCTAGCCTAAAAAATCAACCCCTTAACAAGTTGGTATTAGAGATGCATTTAGGAAAATTTTGAGGTAGTTTCTACATCTGGATAAACTATTTTTGTGGAAATGGTGGGCGATCAAATCCTTGAAGCCATTAGATAAAGGCTTGATAGGTTGGAGCATGGAATGGGGGCCATTCCGGAAGATGAAACACAAAATTTATTTGCTCGTTTGGATCACTTGGAGGAGGCGATTCAAGCATTCCATTACCAAACGGTTAAAATATCGGCTGAAGCAAATAGAAGAATGGGAGTTTTAGAGGATGCTTTGGCTCTCATTAGGAACCATGGTGCTATGGATGGTGGCGGCACATGGATAAGGTTGAAAGTCATGGATCCTAAGCATTTTGATGGTGTAAGGGATATGCAACAATATTTTGAAGCGGCTAGGGTATTCGAATGTGACAAAATTTGTTTGGCCAGTATGTATTTGGTTGGAGATACAAAATTATGGTGGCGTGGGAGACTTGATAGTAATTTGAATGTTAGATGTCCTAGAATCGATACGTGGGAGACATTTGTTCACGAGTTGAAGGAGCAATTTCTGCCTTGCAATACTTCATGAGTGGCATGAAAGAATTTGCAGATGTTAAAATAGGATGGTTCAATTCAAAATTATGTCAAATGTTTCAGTTTCTTGATGCTGGACATTAAGAATATGGAGGAAGAAAATAAGCTCTTCAATTTTCTGTTGGGACTCCAAACTTGGGGACAAATTGAACTATGGAGGCAAGGAGTTCAAGACCTCCTACGTCCATTACAGCGGTTGATCGGTTGGTGGATATACGACTGAATAAAGGCAAGGAAAAAGTTTCCAATGGTAATTGGAATGGTAAAGCTAATGGAGAAAAATTTGTGGGGCAGAATAAGAAAGGTAAAAACGTGCAAAGTACTCATAATTCTGCTCAACAAATTGTTGCTTATTTTATTTACAGTGGACCGAATTATGCAAGGGAGTGTTTGAAGAAAACTAAATTGAACACATTGTTGGCTGAGGAGGAGGACAATAGTGAAGTGGCAATCGTCAATCCATTGGTGGAAGAAAAAGCACTTAGAATTAGGACTTCTGAGACCATTGACAAGTAATTATGGTGGCTATACATTGAAGGGAGTCGAGAAAGGATCGTACAAGCTTCCTTTGGTGGTGATAAGAGGATACAAACGGACTTGTAGTCCCATCTTGATTAGTCTAAACGGAAGCAAAGAGGTTTACTGTCTGTTGAAATTTATACGTTGGTAGCAGGGGCTACCACTACAAAATTTAATGAAATGAAATACAAAGGAGTATCATTTTAGTATACATTTACCCAACATATTGTGTTTGACTTTTTCAGGGCAAAAGGTGAGGGATTGACCAGCTTTATGAGCAAGTATCCAAGGACCAATATGTTGGACAAATTTCGCATTTTAGCTATCGATGAGGACGCTGGCTTTCTTTTAGTGGGGGAGGTTTATGAGACCTTCTTTTCGGTGTTCAGAAAACACCAATATTGCAAAACTTTAGCCACATAATGGGCTTATGCTTTGTCAAAGTTGTAATGTTCCTTTGGTCATAGGTGATGACAAAAAACATATATTATCAAGGATGGAATTAATTAATATAAGCTTGCTAGGAAGTGAAGTTACGATGGTGAACAACCTTGGTAATGTTGCATGGTTGAATGGTTTCATATTTTGGTAATGTGGCATGGTCTGATGGGTTGCATGGATGTACAAAGATAGGTGTTATTCACATAATTGTCATTTAATTATTTGAACAGCATGCATCTAGACATAATTGACATGGTTTAGACGGAAATGGATTGTTGGATATGAGCCTTACATGTCTTGAATGTAGATAGACGTAATTGTATGGTGTGGTGCATGGATTATACGTAAATGGATTATATTGTTTAGTTATTGGCCAGTTCTATGCAAACTATCCAACCTCTGCAACTATTTATAATTGTCCTAATTGTTAGGGACTTTATCTTGTAGTCTTTAATGTCTGCTAAGAATGGCTATATATATGATAATCCCACTAGATATGGGTATGGGTGGTTTTACCTTAATATTCTACAAACAGTACTGGTGTTTTATACAATATCATTGTTCTTTTTTATTTATGTGTTTCATACTTTATTGCTCCATAAAACAGGTAGCCATATTGATGTCTTCATTCCTTTAGCATGGTGAAAATATTCTGCTCCATTAATAGCATTTACAAAGTTGGTTTTGTTTCTTATTGAAGGAGTGATATTGCTAAACCAAGTGGGAGCATTTGGTTGCATTAAAGGGCAAATTTTTTGGGTTTTGCTAGCCTAAAAAATCAACCCCTTAACACTAGGGATCATGTCCGAGTAACATAAAAGTGAATCCAAATTAGCATGCAATAATATCACTCAAGGATTTGAAAAGAGCTAATAGATGACAAAGAGGATAACATTAAAAGAGGGGATGTTGTTACTGAGGATTGCTCTATCTTCCTCCAAAACAAGTTACCATAAAAATTAAAAGATCTAAGAAATTTTACTATCACTTATAATAATGATAATTTTTCTATAACTAGGTTATTAACTAATTTAAAAACTTGCATAAATTTAATTCTTTATACCATTTCTAAGAAATTGGGATTATGAAAACTTAAACCAATTAGGATGAGTATCTAATTAGTTGATATATTAATAAAAAATCATATGTGTATTATTGAAGATGTTTCAATGAGGGTTAACAAATTCCTTTTTCCTATTGATTTCATCATCCTTTGATATGGAGAACGAATTTGAGGTACCCTTATTCCAGGGTAGAACTTTCTTTGTAACATCTAGAGCTATTACAAATGTCTAGGAAGGGAAATTAATACTTAAGGATAAAAGAGAAGAGGCTAGCTTTAATATTTCAATTGAAATAAACCAATTCCCTTCTTATAATGGCTAATATTATGCTATTAATGCTTAATTATATGATCTTTTATAGGTAATCATTAAGTAAGATGCATCGGGATATTGCATCATGCAAGGAAGAGATGTGAAAGGTGAAGATGATTGGGTGGATGGGAAAAAAACTTTCAGATATTAAAAAATAAAAATTTTTATATTGCATTAAGAAAATTATGTTGGAAAAAAGCCACAAGTTTATTGCCCTAGCAATTAAACAAAAACAAGGATGAAGTTCAAGTACAAGACTTTAAAGATTTGTTTTTAAGAGGAAACCTAATAATTTATTTTATGTACGATACTTTCTTTGATTCATATGGTCCTTAATTGTTAGACATTTTTCCTTTAGTGTTGCATTTCTATTTTGTTGTTATTTTTTGTGTTGTTAGTTAATTTTCAATGTAATATACTTATTTAGATGATTTTTGTGGACTTAAATTAATGTTACATCCATAACTTGGCTTGGACAAGTTTCTTTATCCTTAACTTCTTGTCCCCTTTCCAATTTTTATGTAATGCTTATTTTTTCATATTTATACATGCATCTATTAAAGACAATGTATAATTTAAGCATGGGGAGTGATTATATAAGATAAAATTATATAGGAAGCATTATTTAAGTAAACTAATCCAATTGCATTTAAATAAGCATTTACAATTCCATGAGTACAGACAATAAAATTTAAGGTATTTACATGTAATTCAATTATATTATGTTCATGGATATGGTTACTTATAAGAAATTCAGTGCAATTTTGATTGAATAATTATAAGAATGATGCTTAAATTTAAGGATGTGACCATGTATATAATTTTAACATGGATTTAGTTTGGAGTTTAGCTTAATAAGTAGCTTATTATTCTATATTGACTGTGAATTAATATGAAAATGAATAGAATTTGAGTAATAAATAAATTATGCTTATTGATTTGGATCTAAGTTAATAAGTCAAAGCTATAAGTGCTAATAGCCATTTGAAACTACAACCTAAATGAACGATTGAAGGTACCTTCATGCCAAAAGGTTTTTATAATATTTAAAATAAGCTCATTATGCTCTATTATAAGTATAAAAATATTTTTTAGTTATTTGTTTTTTAATATGATTTGTTAATTACTTATTTTTTATAATTTTAACTCATTTTTCACTTTATATAAGTTATAATTGTTAAGCTTTAATTAAAATTTGAAGGAATGTTAGGTTGGTTTGAGGATAAATTACAAATTAATGTAAGTATCTAGATATCTAAGTGGTTAATGAATAAGGTAACTAAGAAAAAAATGATCAGACAAGTTATTTTAATTTGATAGTTGATTCTAACTAAAATTGAAACTCATTTTGTTGTGATTTATTTATTCTAGGATAATCAAAAATCTAAGTTAAGGGGATTTTAATGTACGAGTAGCTTATATATATTTTGCTTAGTATTTTGCTATGTTTCCATCTAAAATTACCTTACTTTATTGATTTTATTTAGTACTTTAGACGATTGCAAATATGTTATTTGGGAATGAGTTTAACTAAAGATGGATGAGTTTTACAAGTCATAATAGAAGAAAATACATCTTTGGCTAAACAAAATCTAAGATATGGATGTATTATAGCTTCTGTCCCTCTTTGGATTAAAAAAGCAAAAGAAAAGATTAGACACCTCCTGCATGGTTGTATGCTAAGGCATGTTACCTTTTGTATCAAGAATTAAAGACACAGTATGTTGAAACTTGTTTTATGTGATATAGAAGATATAATAGACTATATGGCCTATACACAAGTGTGTTAGTGCTTGTATTCCACTTTATAAAGAAAATTTAAAGTGTAGAGGTAAACATAGCTTAGGACATAACCATTTCCTCTTGATTTGTTTTAGTAAAATTCTAAGGTTAGGTTGAATCAATTATACTCTTTATTATTAACTAAATAATAGTATGAGGATTAGACACAATGCTTTATAATATTTTATGGGATCAATACTCTACTTATCACTATAATATTATAAGATGATAGGTGCAGTAATTGTATCCTATTGTATTAGGATAGATGAGAAAACAATAGTCAATAAAAAATCTATAAAAATATATATGCAATTTTTATTATACCTCATATATTTAGTTCATATCATCTTTTGGACTTAATGTGTAAATATTTTCAATTGTTAAGAAGAATTAAAGTTTAGATTTCAAATAAAACCTTCTGGATCTTTAAAATACTCTTTAGGTGATCTTTTAAGAAGTGTTTGACTTTAATTTTATCAAGAGAATGAATACAATAATTAAAAAAACTTAATAAACCTTTGGAAATGATCTTTTAGATACACTAGTTAACTAATATCAAGTTTTTGGGTAGATTAATTAACTAATGCTTATGTGTGATAGACCCATGCCTCTTAAAAGAAAGAAAAATGCATACTGTGAGTTTGTAACCATATTATTCAATACATTGGTTGACCAGTATGGCATATAGTTGACCAAGATAGCTTGGAAGATGATAAATTATGTACCATTGGTTTGTTAAAATGCACTGTTATACATTGGTTGACTAATATTAAAGCAATCAACTAATTTTATTGTACTAACCATTACAATAACTAACTTTTATATCTAAAATACTTCTAAGTTATTATGTTTATAAATACGTGAGTATTGAATTTTTGATAAACTTATTCAAGTGTTACAAAAACACATTTGAAATAGTTTTTAAAACATTTTCAAGCATTCATACATTCCTTGTGAAGTGATTATAAACCCTAAAGTATTAATATGAGTAAGGATTATTAAAGATATAAAGTTCATTGGGGGAATATATCTTATAATTTGACTGATCCTAGAAGGATTATGGTTGCTCTTCACCTTTAAATAAGATTATAAAAATGTTACTCTTTACCTAATACAAATAAATATTATTGTAAGCAGGTTCCTCTTCACCTAATTGAAATAAGAGTTTAGTGAAATTCCAAGAGAGACATTGAAAGTGGAGATAGGTAATGATTATTTGTTAAACCACAACAAAATCATTTTACAATTTCTCTTTCTGGCATTCGTTATATTATTCTTATTTGTGAAATTTAACTTGACCAAAGTTTCATTCCTTACCATCATTCTATTAAAAATTGAACATGTTTTTTTAAGTGATCCTACTTCCAATAGTGTCTTGAAATTTTCTCTTATTACTAGAATATTATTTCATTTCTTATTTATATTTGAATGAATTTATCTTTATCATTAAGAATACAAGTTTTTATTTTTATAGATATGATTTTTATTATGTCTATAAGCTACATACAAATGTTTCGTATGAATTAGATCTTGAAAAGCCAATCCTTAATATAAATGGAAAGAAAGTAAAATAAACTTCATCCATCTTATTTATGACATAGTAGTTTATGTTATATCAATGAAACTAGAATCATATAGTTACATGAAGATGGATATTTAGATCCTTTTAATTATAAGTCTTGTGAATCTTGATTGTTAGGTAAGTTGACTAAACTACCATTTAGTATAAATGAAGAACGTTTAAGTAAGTTACTAGATTTTATTCGTTCTATGGCTACTCATACTAAAGGTGAATATTCGTATATCATTACATTTACCAATGATTATTCAAGATATAGTTATGTATATTTAATGAAACATAAGTAGAACATTTAAAAGGTTCAAAGAATTTAGATTTGAGGTTCAAAGGTTCAAGATATAGAGATAGTGTGTACTTAGACCATGATTTTACTGGTTACTTAAAACAGAATGGGATTCTCTCATATTAGGTTCTACCTAAAACTCCACATCAAAATGAAATGGCTAAAAGAAGAAATCAGACTCTATTAGATATGGTACATTCCATAATGAGTCAATATACACATTTAGTATGTTTTACTTAGTATTTTTGCTATGTTTCTATCTAAAATTACTTTAATTTGATTAATTTTATTTTGATATGTTTCTATCTAAAATTACTTTAATTTGATTAATTTAATTTGACGTTTTAGGTAATTTTGGATATTTTTCTTTGGGAGTGACTATGGAAAGGTTAAAGTGTTTTACAAGTCAAAATAAAAATAAAATTCATCTTTAGCTAAATTTGATCTTAGACATAAACATGTTCCATCTTGTGTCCCTCTTTAGATAGAAGAATTTGGTGAGAAGATTGAAATGGTCTCACAAACAACCTTGTGCTAAGATGTGTTCCTTTCTAGCAATAAGATTAAAAGACATGGTCATATATGTGTGCTGCACTACATTGATAAGAGGTTATAATGAATTACAAAACCTTCTGTACATTGTTTTAGAGCTCATATTTCTCTTTAGATGGAAATTTAAAGTTCCAATATGATATATAGTTTGAGATATGATTGACTTAGAGTATTTTTATGGTAAAAGCTTCTATTTAAAGAGCAGTGAAAACCCTAGTTTGGAGCTTTGAGTAATCTTTAGCATCTAGATGTGAGAGCAAAACCATATAACAAGGCTTTAAGTAATCTTCAATAAGGAAAAAGATTGAGAATCATCCTAATAAAGCAAAGAACGTATGAAGATTGAGATTATAATAGAGAACTTATCTTCTTCTTATGTTTCCTACAATTATTTTATTATTGTTTATTGTTTCAAAAATGAAGATGGATAAATCCTTTTTATGTGTAGATAGGAGGATCCCCAATGTTGTTTTTGTATAGATTGATTTCAATTATTCTATAAAATATTTTTATATTTTTGAAATATTTGTGATATTATTAAATTCGATTAGATAAAAATGAGAGCTTAAATCACATCTTAATTTTTATGCAAATGTTTTAAATAAAATGTTTGTAAATTAACCAAGGCATTGATAGTAGGAACTGAATGGAGTGCTAGCAATAGACCTAAATGATTCTTTTGGTATTAGGTTTAAAACCTTTAGTAAGTTTCAAAGATCTTAAAATGTTATTAGATGTTCTAATTAAATAGAAATATTAATCAATCTAAAGATAGGTGCTTGTATAATGAATGATTACAACTTATTAACTTAGTAAATTTTATTGGTCTAAATGATAAAATCTTTGAAATAATTAAATCATGAATATAAGGTGATGCTAGAGGGAATCCTTATCTACATATTTCATTACCTCTTATTTCTTATTTATTGATTATTTGATTTGTTTTGCTTTGAGTGGAATCTTAACTTGCTTGTTATAATTTTAGGTCTCGATTGAATCATTAATCCTTATAAAAATGATACTCTACATATCACTACATTATGATAAAACAATAGGAACACTTATCTAAATTCAATAATATTAAGGTTGAGAAAATGATAATTAAGTTTTTGACGTTGGTGTTGGAGATTTTCGTAATGTTAGAGATAAAAAATTATTAATCTAGTCATTTTATTTCTTTTTATTTATATTATTTTATTCAGTTATTTTTGTTTTCATGTTTTTTATGATAATCTCACATTTGGAATACTTAGGGTATGTAAAAAAAAGTATGTTTTTTAAACTCTGTAAAGAAGATCCATAAATAAAGAAAACACTTCTTCGGGCACTCAGAGATTGAAAAAGGTCATCAACCTAACAAATTTGATAATATGACAATATTAAAGGAGAGCACATAACCGTGTTAACTATAAAAAGCCATCACTCAAGGGGATACGGTATAGCATATCGAAATTGGAAATATAGTAAATAATTTTGAGATCTAGTTAAACATCATTGCAATTTTGTATCAATTTATACAGTTTGATGGTTTCCTAGATAAAGATCTTAACATGTATATAGCCAAAATTTTAAAGATATGTTATTATTAAGGTTATTCATTTTTTATTAGAGATCATGCGAATCAGTGATTACTGTCATTACCGACAACTTCAATCACCACATAAAAAATTTAGTTAAAAAGTTATTAGCAAATGACTTTCTACTAGTAAGGATTACTAAGCATTAGAATGATACCTGTGCCTATTGATAAGATGATAAAAAGATACTTTATAAGTCATTAAAGAGATGTAAGGATCTACTAACGAGGTGTTTATAAAATAATTTTCTTTTATGGTTGCAAGTCTAGACGTTCTACAATGGTTTAACTATGCAATAAAATAGATGGTTGATGCAGTAGCTAATGTAAGAAGACTTTAGAATTTTATTTATAACTTATTGAGGAGATGATAATAAATAACTATCAATGGCAATCAAACAAAGGAAAGTCAACCAAACTAGTAAGGATACATAATGTGTATATTACTATTACATTGACATCTTAAATGGAAGCATTAATAAAGAAAATTGATAACATAAGTGAAGTAGCAAGACTTGCTCAAGAATTATATTACAAGTTATATAGGGAGGAAATAATAATAATGAATGTTAGGTTAGTAATCCCTTTGCTAAAAAAACTGAGAAAGTTGACTACTTAAGGAATTACTAATGACATATAAGTAACCTCTACAAAAACACACATAATTTAAAGTAGATAAATCATTCAAAATTTGTTTAGAATAATCAAGGCAACCAAGAAAGTAGTTTATGTGCAATACAAATTAACCATTTAAGATTTCAACTAAGACCCCTCCTTCGGCAAGAAAGCAACTCATCTTGGGAGTTTGCTGTTAAGAAACTAGCTCATATGACTTCTGTGAAGTTTGACATATTAAATTTAAAGGTTAATCAATAGTAACATTACACAAGAGCTTAAAGTTTCATATTTATCAGTAAGTCAATTCCACCAACACCAATGGTAGGGATCCCTTCCAATTAGGACAAAATTAAATCTAAAGGAGGGTGCAATTGCAATCACTTTGAGTAGTGGTAAGGAGCTAATATATGACAAGAAGGAAATAGCTAAAATAAAGGAATTTGTTGTTAAGGAATGCCCTGTTTTCCTATAAACCAAGTTACCGTATAAATTAAAAGATCTAAAAAGTTCTATTATTCCTTGTAACATTGACAACTTGTATATAAACAAGGCATTAGTGAATTTAAAAGCTTGCATAAACTTAATTTCATATTCCATTTGTTATAATTGGGCTTAGAATAATCTAAACTCATTAAGATATGTATCTAATTAGTTGATAGATCAATTAAACGTCTTATAGGCAAGTTCCTATATTCACTTCCTCAATTAATTTCTTTATCCTCAATATGAAGGATGACTTTAAGATACCTATAATCCTAGGCCGATCTTTTTTTGTAATAACTAGAGCTATTATAGATATTCAAGAGGAGCAATTGATACTTAGTGTTTTTCACATTCAATATCTTAGATGAATTTAATATGACCTTTTTTTATGTTTTATTACTATTGTGATCTCATATTCTTTTAAGGAATTTATCAAGTAAGATGCATTATACGAAAAAAGGAAACTACACAGGTGTGACAACAATTTAAAGCTAGGGATGAATAAAAGGAAAAGTTGTTGAGGATGGTTAGGAAGCATAAGAAAGCATTAGCATGAAAATCCTTAAAGATCAAAGGAAGCAACCCTTCATATCACACTAACAAAATTTTATTGGAAGAGGACCATAAGTTTGTCACCATGATTTTTTTTAGAATAATAGTTTATCTTTAGTTTTATATGTTCATTTTTTTATTTCGTTTTTATGTTTTTTTTGTGTTATTGGTTGTTTATACTTGTACTCAAAATTTGATAATTCTCATGGACTTGTATCAGTTCAATATCCATATCTTTGCTCAGAAAAGTTTCTTTAACTTTAATTTCTTTTACCTATCTCTACTTTTGTGTGTTGCTTATTTCTTTTATGTTTTTTATTTGCATGCATTGAGGATAATATATGATTTAAGTATGGGGTAGGGACTATATGAGCCAAATTTAAACAGGAAACACTCTTTAGGTGAACCAATCTAATAGGCTCATATTTAAACAGGAAACACTTTTCAAGTTATCCAATCTAATTGTATTTAGTTTAGCAAATTACAATTTCATTAAGATATACAATGGAAATAAATTATCTAAAGTGATCTATCAAATGGTTACATTGCTTTATAATCCAACTACACTAGGTTTATGGATGCGATAATTAAGGAGTATTTTATTTCAAATTTAACTAAAAATTCTTGCGAATGATGCTTTAATTAAATGATGTAACCATATGTATAATTTTAACTTAGCTTAAGTTTAGAATGTAGCTATAGCTTATTAATTTCTATTGATTGTGAATTAATGTTAAAAAAGGAATAAAGTTTGAGCATTAAATGACTTATATTCAATTGATTTTGATCTAAATAATATATCAAATTTATGAGTAATATTGTAGACATTTGAAACTATGACCTAACTAAGTAATCAAACATATTTCAAGCAATCTAATCATGCTTTATTAAAAAATGATTTTGCATTAGTTTATTTCAATATGGTTTATTAATTACATAGTGGGTTATATAGTTTGCTTGTTTTATATTTTATATAAGGTTTAATTGTTCAACTTAAGTTAAAATTTGAAAGATTGTTAGGTTAGGTTAAAGTTAAATTATTGGATTGTTTTACTCATTCAAAAAAATGAAAATTATCTTATGATGATAGTTGTTATGATTGACTTGTTTAAAGACAAGAAAAAATTTAAGTGCAAGGGAATTTGCTCTAAAATTACTTTTATTTTATTGGTTTTATTTAATATTTTAGTTCATTTTAGATATGTTTCTTTTGACAGTGATTGTGTCTAAGTTAAAACAATAAGAGAAATTGTTTTTAATTAAACACAGTCTCAAACATAGATATCTTCTAGTTTGTGACCCTTTTTAGATAGAAAACTAACAAAAAAATTTAAACACAATCCTATATATGATTGTGTGCTAAGGCATGATCTCTTCTAGAAGCAGGATTGGAAGACATGACCTTATATATGAGCAAGTTAGAGCTTGTGTTACATAGTAAAGAATTTATAGTGAAGAGCCATCCTCCAGCTCCGCCTGTTCGTCTGGAATCACCCCGCTGTCCAATCCAGTCGCGCAAGGCGCACAGCCGCAGGTTTCCGGCGTCCAACCGGTCGAGCCTCTCCGGACCCGATCCGCGGGTGTACACGATCGCTGTTCTCGTTGTTGGTCGACGAGAATAAGCTCGCGTGCGGAACAAAGTTCCATGGAATAATATATGTTAGTTTAGTTCCGAAATACTCTTCACGCTGTTTAGTTCCGGCACACTTTCGTGGTCCAGTATAGCGGGAGGTCTCATTTCCATCATTTGGGGGGCGGCCTTTCCCTGAACCTATGGTTAATTTTGCCTGACCGAGGGCAGAAAACCTGCCCGTCATGACTGACAACAGCGGCGGACCCGCCGGGTCTCCCTGCACAAGCCGGGATAATCTCAGATCGCCTGCCCGCGATCGCCTGGGAGGATCGATGCCATGAAATTGCCCTATCTCCTGTCCGCATCCATGATTGCGTTCACCATTGCGCTGCCCGCGCAGGCGCAGACGACCACGCCCGCCGACGTCGTCGCCGTCTGGAAGGCCTTCGCCACCGACGGCCAGTCCGTCCCGACGTTCGAGAGCATGGCCGGCAACGTCGCCGGCATCGGGATCAACGATACCGGGTCGACGACCTCTTACGCCTCGCCCGCCCAGGTCTTCAACAACACGATCGTCAACGTCGGCCAGGGCATCCGGGTCTACGACGACGCCCGGTCGCCCGGGGTCTACAGCTACGGCAAGACCTGGAACGACGTCGGCCCCGACACCACCAACATCCAGGTCGTCAACAACCTGCCGACTCCCCTTTCCGGCCTGCGGCTTACAGAGACCATCTATCGCCTGAACAGCACCATCGACCACCAGAGCACACTTGCCCTCGACAACGTTGCACCCAGCAGCACCGCGACCGTTCGCACGCTCTGGGTCAACCCGCATATTTCT
>JAOTJB010000004.1:30393869-30407562 GCA_027123815.1 Erythroxylum minutifolium
TCCATTTCTTTGATAAAAATTGTTGGAAATTATTAAAATGAAAATTGTTGGAAATTATTAGAAATGAAAATTGTTTATGTTTGTTTTTGTAATGGTTGAATTTAAATTATTGGAAATTGTTTGAATTTGCTGAAATTTGGAAATGAAATTTGTTGAAAATAGAAATTATTTATGTATATTTCATTATTTTGTGAATTGTGAATTTGTGCTAGTTGAAATTGTTGGTTGTTGGAAATTTGGAAACAGAAATTGTTTATGTATATTTTGTGATGTTTGAAACTTTGAACTGAAATTGTTCAAAATTATTGAAAATGGAATTGTTGGAAATTATTGGGAATGGAAAATGTTGGAAATGAAAATTATTTATGTGTGTTTTGTAATGGTTGAATTGAAATTGTTGGAAAATGATAGAAATGAAATTGTTGGAATTTATAAATGCAAATCGTTTATGTATATTTCATTATTTTGTGAATTGTGAATTTGTGATGGTTGAAATTGTTGATTGTTGAAAATGAAATTGTTGGAAATTTGGAATGGAAATTGTTTACGTATGTTTTGTGATGTTTGAAACTTTTAATTGAAATTGTTCAAATAGTTAGAAATGAGAATTGTTTATGTATGTTTCGTAATTGGTTGAATTGAAATTGTTGGAAAATGTTAGAAATGAAATTGTTGGAATTTAGGAATGAAAATTATTTATGTATTTTTTGTGATGTTTCAAACTTTGATTTGAAATTGGAGAAAGTTGGAAACATAAACTACCATTTCTTTCCTTCTAATCAATATGTAAAATATGTTGAATTATTTGGTAATATATCGTGGGCTATCATAAATATTTATAATAGAGCATTTGTGAATATAGTGATGTATATGTGTCCAAAAGGAACTTTTTTTCAAATTGTGAACATTTTGTAGGCTAAACTCCAACCACTTATACTAAGACTTATTAATGTCCGTTAAAAATCGTAGGAGCAATTTATATATTTAAGAACCAAATATAGAATGGTGGATATAATATTATGGTTTATTAGAAATGAAAAGAAGATTCAAAGGTTTGAATAAGAAAAAAAACATTTCTAAACGAAGTTATATCCTTCAACTTGATCCTTATGTTATGAATATATCCTTTAACTTGATCCTCATGTTATGAATATATGTGTATGAACAATTGTATAAGATATGTCATTCATTATTTGGTGATTATGTAAATCATACCCTTCAACTTGATCCTTATGTTTGAAACTTTGAATTGAAATTTTTCGAAATTATTGGAAATGGAAATTGTTTATGTTTGTTTTGTGATTGTTGGAAATGGAAATTATTTGTGTATGATTTATGTAATTATGTATGTTGAATAATTGAAATCTTAGTTTTTGACTTATGGTGAATTGTGTTCGATGAAATTGAATTGTGTATGATATAATCATACACAATGAGTTATATTATATAAGATGGACGTGTGTATTATGTAATGAAATTATGTGTTCTTTATTTTGATATATGCATTTATTTATTTTTACAAATAAATGAAAAGAAGTTTAAGCACTCTTGATCAAACCACTTCAGGAAGATACGATGGTTCAGCTTGGGCTTTTATTGCATTAGTTCCTGGTATGAGGAACTATACTATTTGCTTGTTTTGTAACAAGCATTTGAAAGGTGGAGGAATAACCCGATTAAAGAAGCATTTAGCTGAGTTTAAGGGAGATGTAGAACCCTGTAAAAAAGTATGTCATGATGTAAAGTAAACGATGAAAACTTTGCTTAACGAATATAAGCACAAGAAAGATAGAAGGGAAAAGTTGAATTTTTAAATTGGTAGTGAAAGTTCTTTATTGGTTTCATGATGATTATGAAAATGTTAAAGGTGGTAATGGTAGTGCTAGTGTTCCATCCCAGGCCTAGCACGAAGTGAATGTTATACCTAGACCTGATGTTAGAAAAAGAAGAAAGCAGGTGACTAGTTTTTTTGCACCACGAACAACTCCTAGAGCCCAATCTTCAATTCGTAACGCGATGCAATCAAGAGATGCAGTTTACAATGTCGATATGACAGTAGCTAGATGGTGGTATGCTATAGGTTCATCATTTAATGCTTCCCAGTGTTACTATTATAAGACTATGGCGGATGCAATAGTCTCTTATGGTTCGGGATACAAAGCTCCTTCCATTGATGACTTAAGAGGTAAACTTTTGAGTTGCTCAGTTTTTAAAATTAAAAGTTATTTGGCAGAAAGAAGAGTGAATTGGGCTACTTTTAGGTATTCAATCATGTGTGATGGTTGGAAAAATAGGAGACAAGAGTCTATTATTAATTTTTTAGTTTATTTTGCAAATGGCTTAATGTTTTTGAAGTCAATTGATGCATTTGACCTTATTAGAAATCCTGATACTTGTTTTGAGATATTTGTTGAATTTGTGAATAAAGTGGGGCCAAAAAATATTGTTTAGTTCATTACTGAAAATGATTCGCTTATAAAGTAGCAGGAAGAAGGTTACATAATAGGTATAATTCTATTTTTCGACCTACCCGACTATGTACAATGATTATGTAAGTATCTATAAATCTGTGGAGATTGAAGAATTTTGGTTCTGGTTGTGTGGAGTTACACAGCCGTGTATATCACTTGTAAGTCTATGTGCTTGTGTGAAATCGTGAACTCAAGTAATTTTGGATATACACAGTCACATACACGCCCGTATAAGTTGACTGTGTATAACTTAGAACCTTAGTTTTTACTATAAAAGGAAGTTATTAGAACCAAAAGAGACTTTTATTAATATTAAAAATGAATTTATAAAATTATTTTGTATTTCTAGAACCCATTTTATCTCTTGTTTTCAAAATATGTGGTATAAAACTCAACTAAAAAGAAAGAATCGAGTTTTAAAGTAATTTTGAGTCTTAATACACATATAAAGGCAAAAATTTTTATCAAGGCATAAGGAAAATATGAAGATAACGTCAAGATATTTGATAGAGAGCTTCATCCAATCCAAACTTACAAGAAGATTCATTAGAAAAAAAAAGAGATTTAGAATTATGATTTCTTTGTTTTCTTTTTTTTTTTGCATATTTGTCATTGATTTCACTTTCTATAGATAGGAACTACACTTATTTAGTGTCTAGGTATAATGAACCCTAAGTAGTGATAACATATGAGTTGATCTTTTATCCAATGCAATTTTATTGATTGATTTATTGTGACTCAATTATGTTTTCTTATTCTGGACTATTAGAGCATAATTTGATTTCATATGATTGTGATTGAGAAATCCTCTTGTATAAATAGGTCTACTATAATTAAAAGGAGATATATGTAAACCGAAAGATACGTAGACATAAATTCTCTAGATTATGGTCACACCTAATAGCAGAATTCAAAAATTGATCATGCAATTCTAGGGGTTTTAATTAGAAAGATTTATGATAATCAACTGATGGATTAGTTGTTAATAGTCTTAAGAAAGATATAAGATAACAAAGGAATTTTCACGGTCCAAATATCAATAGTATAATTACATTATAGAGGGTTAATAATTAAGGATTCTTAGAGGATTCATTACCTAGACACTATTATTTAATATTGATTCTTCTTAATATTTTCCTTGTTTTGGGTTCAGTATGTTTTAATTATTGGTTTATTTTTTAGTTAAAATTTTAATTAAAATCCACAATATGATCCAAAGGTTAGATAATAAAAGAGTAATTACTAGTATTTACATTCCTCATAGAATTGACCCATACCTGCGTGTGCTAGCTACTTTTATGCTGTGTACTTGTAGTTTTAACATTGATAAACAATCAATCAAGTTTTTGAAAAAAAAATTGGCATTTTATGTGTGTAAATAATATGCAATTTTCATCCAAATTAACTATCTCAATGATTATTAAACATATGACTTATAAATGCAAGTTTATTCTAACTTTCATTCTTTTTGTATACTAATTCAAATGAATAATCAATAATAAAATAAAGTATTTATGGATAGATTTTAAATAATTCCAGAAACCAGTTAATAAGATTTATTAAATAATAGGCTTAAGAAGGTAGGACCTGACCTCCAATTGGTCATTTGCATCTTTTTAGTGGCTATTGATCAACAACTAGCGAACCAATATTTATCATCAAACTTAGTAGCTAATGCTAGTTAAAATGATCATCGTCTTGAGAAAATAGATCTATAAAGCACATAATACGTTAGGAGTGACGGGGTTATTTCTCTTGACGTGAACATGACAAATAAATAGAAATTTAGATAAATAGTAAAAGAACTTTGAGTAAAAGTTTAGGATATCTTTTTTATCATTTGAAATTTACTCATAATTCTTTTTTTTACCTTTTACAAGATTAAAAAAATTGTTATTTATTAAATTTCATTAAATGATAAGTTTATGATTAAAAGTTTCGTGAATAATTGTTGTTTAGAGTTTTCCATTTTCATTTGATATAACTAATAAGCCACCCATCTTTATGTTGAGTGTCTTGCCCTATTTAGAGGTAAAAGTTTAGGTGATCTTGAATATTCCCACTAATTACTGGAATGATGAACAAGTGAAGTCAAAACAAATAAAGTTGAATAGAAAACTTTGGCGTACTAAGATAGAGATAAAGAAACTCTCATAAAGAGATTCACGTTGTTCTCATAGATCTTTTATCATTTTTTTCTTATATTTAGCCTAAACATTTTAATATGTAGTACTCATCTTTTAGGGATTTAACCTAAGCTATTTATTTATTTACTTTGTTTTAATATTATATTATATTATATTTTTCCTTCAAGTGGGTCATTTAAAAACAATCTCTCTAAGTGGGTCATTTAAAAACAATCTCTCTACTAGTTAGGGGTAAAGATACATATTACTAGACCATCCTAGACCCCACATATCAACGAAATTTTACTAAATTGTTGTTGTTATTATAGATACAACTGTACAACACATCTTTATATTTGACTTACACAATCTCGTGTGAAGGATGTGTAAAAGATTGTTATCGTGCAAGATCAAATATGCTTGCATCCCTATTGTACACAGCCTTGTGTGAAGATCGTGTAAGTAGCTGCAAATGTGTAGGAGTGGATGGCAAGCGTTAAGTACATAACAAGAGTTGAAGACATACACAGTTGTGTAGAAACACACACACCCATGTCCTAGGTATACATGACTGTGTAAGTGGACCGTGTGACTAACTAAGACCTTGTATATCCTCAGTTTCTAGAAATTTGGTTAGGATATAGATCTTATTTTTAGTATAAAAGAGAAACAATGGGGTTCATTAAAATAGGTGAAAAGAACACCAAAAAAGGAAAAAGAAAAAAGAGTGAGAGTGAGCTAATAAGTCTTTCTCATTTTATAATTGGTAGTTTTAGCAATTTTAAGATCAAATTGAGAGTATTGTTGATTTGAAGTATTAATTTGTACTCAACAATTAAACTTGGTGAGATTACTTATAGATGTTTTATGGTATAATTTCGAGCAAGGGCCAACAGCTCGGAATCTTTAAACTCCTATAAGCTCCTATTTGAATTAGCAGATTTTCTTTTTAATTTGGTTTATAAGTTTTTCCTATATAATAGAAGATTTTCATGTATATCTTACGCTCAATTTATTTTCTTATCATATATAGGGTTTGGTTGTTTACTTTGAGGATTGAGTCTCTTGAGACAAATTGATTGTTCTTAATTGACAATGTGGGAGTTATGATTGAAGCCCAACAAAGTGGTATCAGAGTCATTAGTTATAAAGGTTGGATACAGTTTCAAACTACTTTATTTGGAGACTCATGATAAAGGATCTTTTGTATTGTAAAGATCTTTTTTACCCTATCAATATGGATAGAAGTGTGAAGGATAATGATCCTTTTAAACCAGAAAAATGATAGATAGAGAATATGAAAAGACAAAGTGAAAAACTCTGAGTACTATTTGACAGTAGATTGAAATTAGTATATTCAACCACATGTCCCAATAAACTGATTCATCTATGCTATGGAAGAATCTGAAAGTCTTTACAGAAGGAAGACTGCCCATAATAAGGCCTCTCTGATTAAGAGACTTATGAATTTGAAACTGAAATCTAGAAAATTTATGTTAAAACACCTTAGTGATTTCTAGAACATTATTAACAAGTTGATTACTATAAAGATCATTATTGATGATGAGCTCCAAGCCTTGTTCATGTTGAGTTTATTACTAGATAGTTAGGAGATATTGGTAGTTATCATCAGTAACTCAGACCTAGAAGGTCTATTCTCCTTAGATGTAATCAAAGAGAATATGTTTAATGAAGAGATTAGAAGAAAGGAGATGGGAGTTGATAATATATAGGCTTTTATTGTAGAAAGCAAGGAAGAAGCAAGAGCAGAGATCCCTAAAGGCATGGTAAGTTTAAGAATCGATTGAAGTCTAAAGGTGATAGATTAAGACATGCCAGTATTGCTCTAAACCTAGACATATTAAAAGGTTTTGCTATAAGTGGAAGAGGGATTAGAAAAAGCAAGGTCATAAAAAAGATAGGCATGATGAAAATACATGCTAAATTCCCAAATTTGGGCCAAACTTTTCTGAGTTTGATTAATTTAGGGCCAAATATTTTAACATGCTTAATTAAGGTCTAAATGTTATCGAGTCTGCTCAGTATTAGACTATTTTGAATGGAAATCTGACAATGTCATACAAGTGTCGTTAAGTTGATTTGGAGAGGCCAGATGGATTTCAAATGCCATGTAAAAACCACACATGGATATTTTTAAAAAAAGAAATATTTATAGTTTTACTCAGAACCTTAAATTCCCAAATATCTGATCTGGTGTCTTGCCTTCTTTATGCATCTCACAACTGATCACTCCAATCCCTCTTTCTAATCCACTTTCTAGTCCTTTGGCGTAAATGTTCTCTTCACTAATCGCCAAGATGTGCATTTTCAACTAAAGCCCTCATCTTTGGTGGTTAGCCCTCTTTTTTCCTTCTCTGCTTTCCGTTTCTTTATTCTTCTTTTTTTTGTATTCATATAACATTGAGTTTTACTTGCAGATTCATCTCATGAAAGGTGTTTGACTACAAAGTCATTTCCATTTTTTATTCATAAGGTATCTGTTTTATACTTGTGTTTATTTTATTTTATTCTTCTTTTTTTAGTTCAGTCTGTTGTTTGGCATTTTCTTGATGGAATTGTATTGATTTTGAGTGACAGCTCGACGAAAATGCTCTTGAACTCTATAGCCAAGGGTTTACTACTCCAAATAGTAAAGTTATTAAAGTCCATAATAGTCAGGTGAGAACTTCTGTTATTATTCCTACTCTTCTTGTTCACTCCCATTATGGATTCTAACAAAAATCAAACTGATCCTTAATGTAACAAAAGTTGTCAAACTTGGGAACTTATGTTAGACGATTGATATTTTAGATTAAAAAATGGCAAGAATTCTTACAGCTAAAGATCTTTGTGTTAGCCTTGATGTCTTTTATGGTCTTCCTTTTGATGAAATTGAATGGTTTCTTTTTTGCTCATGCCTCATTTCAATTATAGGTGCCAATCACTTTATCAATAAGAATCGCATCACTACGTGGAACATTACAGTTACACATAATGGTTACATTGAATATACAAGATGATTCCATAGAAACTTGAACATAGAGAATGTCATTTACTGTTGTTGTTTGTAGAACAAAAATTTTGTAAGATGCAAAGCTTAAAAACCACACCCCACTGTTTAATATACTATACAACATTAATAATCCAAATTAATGTCAAGACTTGAAATTTAAATTATAGATAATGGTTGTAAGAATTGTTCAACTAGCAATGATGTAGAGGTACTGGCTTACATATTACAGTGGCAGTGTACAGAGAAAACCAAGACTGTGGCTTGCCAAATTCTATGATGAATTTATTCATTCTTCCACCTCGTTGAATTTCACTTTTTTGGTTAGTGTATGATCAAGAAACTTTTATCTATAATAATTCTCATAATATAGAAAAATAAAATATAAAACTTATATGATCAAGTTGAGTGGCCTCTTCTATAAAATACATTAGTTCCTACACCTCAGGAATGATGATAACTCTTTTTTCAAAGCGCAAGTGCTGCCTTTCCTCTGAACTTATCAAAACTTTACAAAACTTCCAGAAAGCAAAGAAAACAAAAGCCTTTCTTTACTTAAGTTTCTACTTAAGTGATTAGTGTGAAATTATAAAATGTCATGAACATTGAATACCTGTCTATAGATAGACTTTTAACTATGCAAAGATGTTTGTAACAAAAACTAATCCTTCTTGGAGTTCTCCAATCTTATATCTGGTGTGTTTCATATATGCAATAGCCAAAATGCTTTAGTTCTCCCAGTATTCCAACTACAAAATCAGTACAATAACATGATTTTGCTTGACTTCCTATACTTCTGGAACACACATTTCACTAATATTCCTTATTTTGGTGAAGCAAATCAAAATTGATCAATCAATGGACTTTAACCAACTCAATATTGTCTACTAGCCAGGAGTTTGGTGGTATATTCTTCATGCCATCTCCTTCATTCCTATAACTGCCTCACCATACATTGTATATGAACAAATGGACTGACCCCCAAAAGAAAGAAATGAAGATAAACTGCATTTTTTGTATAATGCATTTAGAGGTAATGAATATCATACCTCATCAATGGTGGAACAAGAAGTTTTCTTTTTTCACCAACTTGCATACCTGAAAATCATATAACAAAACCAACACATGAATAACATTTTTCCCCTATAGTAACTAATAGTAAGAATTATTACAAAGAATGAGCAATAAGGACTGCCAAGGTTGATACCATCAATGCCAACATTCCATACACTCGAAACTTCATTCCCTCCTGAAGGAAAGAATGCACATAAGTCAAATGAGGATCAAAGGAGGATATATATGTATATTCTCATATTTTTCAAATCAAGATATCAATCAGCAAACATTACCTAGGAAAAATTTTAAAGGAGTTCCATCAATATTTGAGTCAAAAACCTCTCCACTATTCAATTTTCCAGTGTAATGAATGCTTACCTAAAAGCAGATATAAGTTAATTCAGCCAATAAAAATTGGATGGAAATTGTCAAGAAGAATTCTGAACATCGATGCTAATCAATACTTCAACATAGAGGCCAACTTAATTAAAGCCTAAGTTGAGCAATGGAACTATAGCTGTCCAACTATAACCATTGAGTTGTAAATATTTTTTTGCTTTATCTACCTCATTTTCATGGAAAGGAACTAATGGTTTCTTGGAAATATGATAATCATAAATATGTTACCAAAGCGATCATATTCAAGTTAGTATAAAAGTCTCAGAGAAATTTAACAAACTATCAAGGAAATTTTTATCTAAGACAATGATTCAAAACTTAGGCCACAATTCCTTGTAAGAAAGACATACAACACTTTATCATTACTTGGAGGGCATTTTTATAGTGAAAGGAAACATCTTTAGCAAAAGATTGCTTAGACCTCATCATCGTCCTCTTTAGCTATGTGCTTTGCAAGCTCTTGCTACTTTCTCTCCCTCCTCTTCTCAGCACTTTTCTTCTCCTTAAATTTGGAGCAAACCTAAGTGTACGTACAACCTCATTATACATGTTAAGGCAGAAGACAATTCACGGATTAAAGGCAATATGTAATTCGTTTGTGGAATATATGTCCCTTATCTCCTTAGATACCATTCATATGTGGTTCAATATGTTCACAAACAAACATCCTAAGATAGAACAACCTTAATATATTCAAACATTCAGAATATTAATGCAGCATAAATAAACAATGTCAACATCTAGAAAGCAACTCTAAGCCTACAATTTAAGAAAAAAGAAAAATGTCAATGTTAATAAGAAAATGTATGCCTCCAAGAATTTGTTTAAGATTAAGTGTTGAAGAACAATTTTGGCATAGACATTTAGTGTTAAAAAAACTAGTTTTTAGTACAATTTATAAGTATTTATACATTCAACAACTTATTGCTATGAATGGGTCTTGATCACCATATAGATACATTATAACTTCATAAGCATAAGTATGTTGTATACAAGAGATTATATTTTCTTTTAGTTAAAAAGTGAAAACTTACCTAATGGTTTAAATGAGCTTCAAACCATGGGCCTTTGATCTTCACTTCTCTGGCCTGATCATGCAAATTGTAATATAGATAATTGCAAAGCAACAGGTTAAGAAGTGTTTCTTACACCAAGAAGTTATTTTGATCATGAGATTTCAACAACATTTCAAGAATAAAGTTTATGACTCAATAAGTACCTGGCCTAGCTCAATATGACGCAATGTTGCAATTCGGTGAAGAGCGAGGAGGTTACTATTGATGAAATAATTTTAAGAATTAGATTAAAAATTAAGGGCAATAAGCAAGGTATCAAAACATGTTCGTGCTTCTCAACAAGGTTTAAATTCTTAGTAGCACGTAATAGAAGAAAGAAGGACGTAATAAAAGAAATAAGTAAAAATCCTTCCACTCAAATAAAAACATTCTTTAGCCATATATAAAAAATGTTAAATTCAAAGGAATGTAGGAAAATCAACCCTCTAATCTTAGCAAGATCCCTAGTGAGTTTATAGCTAAGAGAGTAATAAAAGTAGAGCTTTGATGCAAAACGACAACAGTTATCCTATTCATGGTTTTCAAAAGTTAGAATGCAGATTTATGAGAGGGATTGAAGTGATCGATAATGATGATGTGTGAAAAGGCAAGACGTTGGATCGAAAAACCCCTTTTGCTAAGTTTCCAAAAGAAAGAAGGTGAATATTTGGGAATTCAAGGTTTTGAGTAAAAATGTAAAATAATTTTCTTTTTTTCTGAAAATTCACGTGTGTTTTTTATGTGGCAACTGAAATCCACCTGGCCTCTTCAATTTGACTTAATGGTGCGTGTATGACACTACTAGATTTCCATCCAAAATAGCTTAACATTAAACAGACTCGATAACATTTAAACCTTAATTGAGCGGGATAAAATGTTTGGTCATAAACTGATAAAACCAAAAAAAAGTTTGGCCTAAATTTGGAAATTTAGCCTAAAAATACAACTATAATAACTTCAAGCACAAATAATGAAGTGTCATTGATCTATACAACCAGTGAATGCCTTCATATCAGCGATTTGGGTTCTGAGTAGTTTGATGGTATAGGGGCCTCCTATCATTGTGTTCCAAAAAGGGGAGTAATTCTCTAATTATAAGAGCGATAATTTTGGATATGTAAAGATGGGTAATCAAAGTTTCACCAATATTTTCAATATGGGTGACATTCGAATTCAAACCAATGTCGAATGTTTGTTGACTTTAAGAGATATACGACATATTCCCAACTTGCACCTAAATTTACTCGATCTTGAAGTGTATTAGCACAATTTAGGGATGGAAAGTGGGAGTTATTAAAAGGAGTGATGATAGTTACCCGTGAAGAGTTGTGTTGCACATTATACAAAACTCACCTGAAGGTATAAAGTAAAAAAGGATATAAAGTTGAGGAAAACACTTCTCTTATATATGGCATCGATGATTGAGGCATGTGACTGAAAAAGGGGATCAAAATAATAACCAATAAATCTTTTATTTTGGAAAATACTTCTGTCTTTCTTTATTCATGTGACCATTATTTGACAGGAAAGTATCATAGAGTCTCTTTTAATAGGAGATCTATAAGGAAAGTGACTAAACTATGGCTGATATACTTAAATGTTTGTGATCCTATTAAAAAAGAGTTATTAGGAGGCAAAAAATACTTTTTTACCTTTATCAGTGATACAGATAGGAAAACTTGGGTTTACATGTTGAAGAAAAAGAGCAAAGTCTTTGAAGTTTTCCCAAAAATTTCATGCCATTATAGAAAAAGAAACAGAGAAAAAGTTGAAGTGTTCTAGAACCAACAACGGAGGGAAGTACATCTCTATAGAGTTTGAAAATTATTGCATGAGGCGTGGTGTGTAACATCCTATTATCCCATGTTAAGGGTTAGGACCCTAGAATACAATACATGAGAGATTAATGAGAAGTTAGAAAGTGCATTTCATGTTCATGCATAATATGACATACACACACATGTGAATATTAATGTTTGCACATTAAGATGATTGTACATGCATTTATTGACATTTTCTAAGTATAATTGATTTATAAATGTGATTTTTGATATGAATTGTGGTTTATATGTATTGAAAATTAAATTGGTGTGAATAGGTATTGATTTATAAATTTTGGTGAAATTTAGAAAATTCCTAAATTTTTGGGGAACTTTTGAATTAGGAAAAATGCCCAAGTGACAGGACATCTGATAACTAGAGGTTGAATTAAGAGTATTGGAGACAATTGGGCTAGAAATTGGAGTTAATTTGACTAGTTAGTGAAAGAACCTAAATCCAACCGCTAAAAATTTGACATGTGGTAAGTGAATCTTTTACTCATGACTCCCTAAGGTTGTTTTTCCTTCATTCTTGCTTTTCTTATTCTTCTCTACGAAACTCTTCTTCTCAACTTCTTTATTCTTCTTCACTTTCATAATTTTTGCTTCACCCACCATCATCAAAGTTGAAGCTTACTTTCATCTCCATTTGTTACCATCATCTTGCTCTCTCTTTCATTTTTCACCAAAGACCCAACCCTACCACCTTGAAGGATGATGTACGTGGGTTATATGAAGAGTTAGGTTTAAGAGAGATCTTGAAGAGTTTGAAGATTTTTGAAGATTAATCAAGTAAGTTATGCCTTAATCTTTATGGGTATTGTTAAATGGAACATGTATGATAAGAAATTTGATGAATGATTATGAGTTTTTACATATGTGTTTTAATGTGGTTGTAGTGTAGTGATAAAGAGATTATGCTTTAAATTGTATTGAGTTAATATTATTCATGAATTTTTGGTAAATGAATCAATTTTGATAATGAATTAAGAGATGAATGAGTATGAACAAGAAAGTTTAAGTATGATGATAAGTGTGTGGATGAAGAGATAAATAGAGTTTTGTCTTACTTGGTGTTAAGATGAATCATAATTCATGATTTTAAATCCAAAGAAAAGGCTAGTGTATTGTCTTGAATTGAGAAGAAGTAAGATGATAGTTTGGAGATAAGGTAGAGTTGAAAATGAAGTTAAATATGTCCTGGAATATGTTAGATTGAGTACTTCACTAAACATGCATCTGTATTTTGGATATATCTTGACCTTTAGATATCTAAATTGGATGGATTTTGATTTAGAGTAAACTAGAAACATATGTGTACATTTTTTATGAAGAAAAACAATTTTAAATATATCCTTAAGAGTCTTAAAATTTGGCTTGAAGTTAAGCATTTGTTTTGTCAAGATATGAGAATGGTCTGTAGCATTTTGATTATAACATGCATGATTAAACAAAAATGCATGAATTTGATGTCATTAGAAACATAAAACATAGGGGAACATTTTATTAGAGAAGGTGTTGCCTAAAAACCTCATTTTCTAGTCATATTGGTCATACAAAACTAACCTAAAAATTTGTCCTGAAAAAAACTGGAAAATTGCAGGATAAGTGGGAGAATTGTTTATGTCATGATCGTGGCAGTAGTGATTTTTCATGGAAATGTTTTGATTATGCAATGATTGAACCAATTAAGGATGAGGTATATATCTATGATGCTTTTGGACTTAATTGGGGCTTAAAGGAACATAATTTTGAT
>JAOTJB010000004.1:30419500-30435352 GCA_027123815.1 Erythroxylum minutifolium
AGACCAAATTACTCTCTGACAGCTATAATGATTTAATAATATATATATATATATATATATACAGGTTCTACCCATCTTAATATAGTCAACTCTTATTGTTCATAATTCAGTTCGAGCCCCGTAAGATCTGAATTACGATTTCGGATCCTCTGCCCGCTTCTACTTTGTCTTTGGATAAAAAAATGTTGTTGTTTTACTTACAAAAATTCACAATTATGTTACTGTTTCAATTTTGGTTGCTTCTGAGCCAAGCCGATGGTAAGACATCTTTTCTTTTGCTTCCAACAAAGTTTAATATAATAATAATAATAAAAGTAATCAATTTTTAAATATAATTTAATAGTTTTCTATTATTTATAAATTAATTAAATAATGTTGATAAATTAATCAATTTTTAATTTTTAATTTTTATCTTAAAAATTAAAATTAAAATAAACATAAATAAAATCAATTTTTAATTTTTATCTTAAAAATTTTATTTAAAATATTAAAATTTAAATAATAATAAAAAATCAAAATATTTGTGTGACACAACAGAAATCAATTTTTAAAATTTAATTTTTATCTTAAAATTTTATTTAAAATGTGACACTTTTAAATAAAATTATTTTAATTTTAATTTTTTATCTTAAAAATGTTATTTAAAAAATAAAATAAAATGTGTCACAGTGACACATTTTATTTTATTTTTTACAATATTATTTTAAAAATTGAAAAGATGCCCATAACACATTTTGTTTTATTTTTTATTTTTTAATTGTAATTTTTTAAATAATATTTTTAAGATAAAAAATCAAAATATGTGTGTGACAAAAGCAAATTTTAAATTTTAAATTTTATCCTAAAAATTTTATTTAAAATGTGACACATTTTTTATTATTTTAATATTAATTTTTATCTTTAAAATTTTATTTAAAAAATTAAAAATAAAAATTAGAAATAAAATGTGTCACAAGGTGACTTTGATTTTTTTATTATTTTAATTTAAATTTTGAGATAAAAATTAAAATTTGATTTTATTGTGTTTATTTTGATTTTGTTTTTTAATTATTTTAATTTTAATTTTTAAGATAAAAAATTAAATTTTAAAATTTGATCTATTTATCAAAATTGTTTAATTAATTTATAAATTATGGGAAATATTAAATTAAATTTAAAATTTGATTAATTTTATTATTATTATTGTATTAAGCAGTGTTGGAAGCAAAAGAAAAGATGTGAAGTGGACAGAGGATCTGGACTCCTGAATTACATATGTATGTAATGATTCTTTTGGCAGTGGATTTTGTGTACATGGAAGGATGAAGAATGCAAGCAGATAATGGAGAACTGTTACAAGGTGCTTCCAGCTGGGGGGAAGCTGATAGCTTGCGAGCCAGTGTTGCCAACGCATTCAGATGACACTCACAGAACTCGAGCTCTCCTCGAAAACGACATATTTATCATGACAATATATGGGGCCAAGGGTAAGAACAGAACTGACCAAGAGTTTAAGCAGATAGGTCTCTCGGCAGGTTTCTCTCAATTCAGGGCTCTATATATTGACTATTTCTTTACCATCTTGGAGTTCCAGAAGTGACACCATTTGCATACTGAGCTTGGTTAAAAACGAGAAAAAAAAATGAATGAATTGCCATTCATGCGCAAGTGATTGCGAAGGGAAATACTAATTGATCAGCTTCCTTGGGTCGTAGTATTGGTGTAGCATATCCATTACCAAGTATTAGTCACAAAATAATGGTTACTGTAACTCGTTTGGTAGTGACTAGAAGAAAGAATTGCTGAACTGGATCTGATTGTTCGAAGAACCGTCTTCTAGTTAAAGTACAAAAGACAAAACATTGAAGTTCTGAACTAGTTATCTTATTATGTTTATGGCAATCGTTCTTTGTAATCTTTCTGTGACTTGATGTGTATCAAAATTAGCACATTACTGTGGATGTTGTCTATTATTACTAAGCAATTTCAATGTGTCCAAATGAAATCTTGGTGCTTGCCATCATCAGAAAAGCTGGATAATTTATTCTGCGGATTAAGCCACTGATTTCCATCGATATAGGAAACATCAACGTAAGGTGCTGCCTCATCCTTCGTCAGTAGTTTCCCATAAGAAGCTCTGTTTGTGTAGTTTGCTCCAGCTCCAAAACACTCATACTCCCCAAAGAATACCGTCCTGGAATGACACATTGAAAAATATAAACATGTTAAAGGCACTACTTACAATGGATTTCTGTCAAATTTTAAATCTGTCATCAATATAAAAACAAATTTGGTTTTACATTGAATCAAAAACCTTATTCAGGGAAACTTGAATGAAGAAAAAGAGAAAGGAAATTATTAACATCTATAAAAGGGATAGATCACGTACTGGTCTCTAGAGGGGTCTCTCCAGTCGTTCCATCCATCTGGAGAAACAACATCAGACATGTAAGTTGTGGAGAAGATAACAGTAGCATATGCTCCCCAAGCTCGACCAAGCCACACTTTTCCACTTCCACTAATGCTACAATTCACGAAGGAAAAGCCTGTTTGCTCGCTTGCTGATTGCCTTGCCTGTGCTGTAATAGATCCACTTACTCCTCCTGTTGGTGGCTTTGCTATGGAATTGATGGTACATCCCTGCCAGAATTAGCTAATCACTTTAATATTTGTCCATCACTCTATGGGCTATTGATGAGTTCTAAAACTTACTCAATTCCAGAAAGAGTAGGGTATCATTATCGACAGAAGAAAAGTCACTTTCTTTTTGGTTCAGTAGTTACACCCTAAAAGTCCATTTTCAATACAACGGTATTCCTTTTCACGTCCTAAATAACAAACTATACTAAAGTAACAACTTTTATAAGGAAGTTATTGGCCTGCAAGCAAAAATTTCAAAACAAGAAACATTAGAAAAAATAAAATACCTCAAAGAGTGATCTAGCATTGCCAAAAATGAAATCTATAGACCCTTGGATAAAGCATTCTTTAAAATAATGCCTTCCACGATCATCATTAAGCGTGTCTTGAGAACCATAAAATCCACATCCATAAAACGCAGCTTGATCACCTACTATTCTAAGTGCCACAGCTTGACCTCCCGCTTGACCTGGTGATGGAGAAGGAGCTGTGTTCTTCTCAAGAACCCCACAAGAAAATCCATCAAATAAAGGAGTTACAGATAAAAATTTGATAACAACTTGAGTTATGTGTGGCGTGAGAAATGCCTTACGTCAAAGCTAATATTGTAAGCACTGAAGTTAGGGGACAAGATAGCAACTGAAGCGCTATAGATTGTGCCTCCAGTAGAATTTGCAGTGTCGTTCCATGCAATAGCAGTATTGAGATAACCCTGACCTTGAAGTATCAAGTTTGTTTTGTTAGCCTGCACTATCACCTTCTCTCTGCAAGATATAGTTCATTCAAGCAGGTCATGTCTCTTGTCTGATAAATTGAAGGGAAGTACGCTCATGGACCAACAAGAATGGAACAGAGACGAGAAACTTGATGAGCACAAGAACGTAACCTGTAGGTACCGGAATCAACTATAATGAGGGTAGGAGAAGAGCTGGACTCAGGGACGGCATCCACCGCGTCCTGAACGCTGCTGAAATTCCCACAACCATGCTTGTCAACAGTGAACACAAGTGACACTTTGTAACGGTAAATCAATGCAGATTTCCATTTGTTGTTGTTGCATTTGATCCTGCGTCTTCGATGATGATGGTGTCTATACAAGGATTTTGCTGCTAGGGAATTCAGGAGATTCTCTACGCCACTTTTCTCGACAATTCTGTTGAGAAAGGCAAGTCCAAAACTGTTACTAATATTAATGGAAGAGTTTGCTTCAGGTGAAAAAGGAACAGTATAGAGGGAGATTATGAAGGAACTTAGAGCTATGGCAAAGGCCAGCCAAAATGATGTTGCTTTGTTTCTCATGAGATTTAGGGGAATCTTAAAGAAATCTTATCCTGCTACTACGAGGGAAGTTTGAGTTTGGTTGTGTTAAATTTATGGGAAAGAGGTTGGATGATGATTGGCGTGGGAGGTAAGAAATGTATGGATCTAAGAGATGTTAGTGGATGTGATGATGGGTTCATTAGCTTCTGCTTTAGAACTAATGGTGCAGAAAAGAAATGAGGTAAAGAGGAGTGGAATAAATTTGAAGTAATGCAATATGCATACGCTAGCACGAGAAGAAGAAGGCTATTATGGTCATGATATAAAAGCAATTTATGAACATTAAGCAAATAAGCCAAAAGCGGGAACAGAACTGTTCTCTCTGTGCCTTTATTGCAATAAATTGGTTGCTAAAAGGCTGTAGATTTAGCTGGGTTGGTTTAGAGGCTTTGGGCCCAAAAGGCTGTGGATTTAGCTGATGCTGCCATTTCAAGTGCCTTGACATGAATATTGCTTCAAAAAAGGAGAAACTCTGAGCCAATCTTCTACTTGGAAATGAATTATAACTTAGGCACCGCCCCAACTTGGTTGTGAAGTCTTTTCCTTGTTTAGTTTCTTTCTTTTTTGGGCTGTGTTTTAAAGCTCCAATGTCATAATTTTATGGTGTCTTATTCTGTCTCCTAAATTTTAACCATTTATTTATGTGAGTTCCGCGTAAGTCCCATATTAATAAATACAAAACTCGCATAAATAAATGATTAAAATTTATAGAACAGAATAAAATACTATAAAATTGGATAGAAAATCTTATCTCTAATAAAATTGCAAAAGATGCCCTCACTTTTCACTCAGAGGCCCTTTAAGGCCAATAATCATTTCTACTTATGTGATACCTCCACGATTGCCCCTTACTTGGATGATAATAAAGCGATTTGCCGCTCAATCACCTTCCCAAGTCCATTTTCGTCCACCTGCAATCAAAAGACCTTGTTTGGCCCATCCTAAAACCCTAAAGCGATTTAAATTTTACAGATAAAAGCAAGCAACTGCGAAATTTTGATATTGATTTTTTTTGTTTTCCTTTCATATCTTGGTGTTGGAATGCAAGCAGATAAGTGTTGTGACATTGGGCTACATATCGAAATAATATACATTTTAAAGCTAAACGATGGGTTATTTTATCAGTCAAATTAGCAACACCTAAACGGACTTTGATGGTCAGCACATTGGCCTTGTTTTTGGTATCACTCACTCTAGATCACAGAATGCGAAGCACTCGACATATGTACTTGTTTTGGTATCTAGGGTATACACATTTTAGGAAGAAAGAAAGAATTAAAGAAATGAAATAAATATGCCAAGTTAAGACACTAGGCTTTCTCGCTCCCTTCCCGCTGGAAAATGGCTCTTCCATTTGTCTACGACACTATAGACTCCGTACTTTGAGTGAGGATTCGACATGCAGGAACATGTTTATGTAGCATTGAAGTTCCTTTAAAGGTCACCATCTGGCAGCAGCTTTTTCTGTATATACTAAGCTGTAGCAGAGTAAATAGAGGAGTCAAAATCTGACAAGCTAAAACATACATTTGTGCCCATCCGAACACACAAATTTGTGTCCTCAGCAAATATACCCGCATATCTGTGGATGTAACTTCTATGTGTTCATGTCCAATAGTTTGCTTACCTGGTCTGAGTCAACCTTCTGAAAACCAAATTTCTCGGTCCATATAGATTCTGCCTCTTCAGCGGCTGGAAGAACAAGGCTCTGAACATTCAAAAAGGACAGCAGCTTTTCGATACAGGAAAACAACAACTGGAAGTACCCCTGTGAGGATAATTAGCTACCAAAAGTTAAAGACAAGCTATCCAAATATTCAAACAGTTGACCAAAGCTCTTCGAAAACTTTATCAAGTGCAGAGACGCTTAAGTTGTTCTGAACAGAATGTCACCACTTGCGATTGAAGCCGGGCATAGAAAAAAATCCATAACGTCCAGCTATTAAAACGATTAAGGGAGAAACAGAAAGGGCATCATAATCACCTTGCCATGATTCCCATTACTGGTTGCAACTAGAGGAAGCTCGGCAACTGCTTGCCCAAATATTCTAAGAATTCCAGCTGACACAACAAATGAGCTGCAACAACAGATGCGTGAGTTGCTATTGCTCAGAAAAATTGCTCCCCGTTTACACAGAAAGTTGAGGCTTACTTGACTGTTAGTACTGCACAGAACATTCCCCCATAATCTAGGCCTTTGGAATTCTTCCTGAGAAAATTAGACCTATACAGTTAGCATGTTAGGCTAGAGAGCAGCAGACAAGAGTCTTGCAAACATTTAGCTTACCCATAAACCATCAATGGAATAAGGTCACGTCCAGTTGAATCAACTATGGGATCAAAACACTCCTGAAGCGTAAATAACATATCTCACTTCATCAATAATTTTCAAATGAAAGGTAAAAAAAAATTTATAATCCATTGACACTTGACAAATGAATAATATATTGTGAACAAAGAATTAAAGTTCACAACAGTAACAGCTAGTAGCAAAGTTGTTCAGATTATGCGACTTATTGAAATGCATCTCCACAGAATACCGGATGCATCACAATTTGCACATCCAGATTAAAATATAAACCAGCTGAAGAATCATACATGTAAAAGGTGGCATACATCAAGTGTAACTATGTAAATTGTTGCTTGTAAGCAAGGAATGTACTCACTTGGAAAATAATTAGAGCTTGGGAAAGTAACAGCTTATTTTCACGAGAAGAGAGTTTGCCACTGAGAAGTCTCCATCTTACATCAATGTCACTAATGATTCCTAAACCTTTTTGCTCATGCTTCATTTTTATGACCTCCAAAAGAGAGTCTGGAAGTTTTTCTGCTCCTCGAACGATCAATTTCTGTAAAGCAGTGTGGATCCTACTGCAATCCATGGAACAAAACCACCTCCCTTTTGGCAATTCCTGCAAACAGGTAGTGAAACATCTTCATTTCACGATCACCAAAAAAAATACTCAATAGAATGTGAAATAAGTAGACATCAACTCAAAGATCTTCGTCACATAACTATGCCAACAGTAAAAGCACAAACCTTTAAGTTTGCAATTTTATGGCTCCTCAAACAGCCAACATGAAACTCCTTCTCACACTGCAGAAAAGCAAAGATTTAAAAACTAGTTCTGAGTTAATAAATCTAAGAAAAGCATGAAATAGCTCAAACATGCAAAGAACATGACTAGAAATCCAAGAGAAAAAAACTAATCCAAATATCAATTTCTCATTACAAAAGCAAACAGATAATATTTCATCATTTCACAGTTTGAAATTATAAATAAATTACAGAAAATAGTCCAGAGAACTACCTGATCACACAGTATTATCGTTCGTGGACCAAATCCAGATCTGCTGAAATCATAACCCCTGCACACAGCAAAATCAAATGAATAACGTCAAAGAAAAGTTGAAGATCCTTATGGACCTACATCATTACAAATATAACAAAGTTTGGGAATCACTAAAATGTTTGCAAATTCAAATAGTTTCAGATTGAAGCGTAACTCGTACCGACATAACACGCATCCAGTAAACTCAGCTTCTATGTTTCTTACAATACGCATGCATCTCTTGGTTATCTGCTTTAAAGGATCAATACCAGAAATTCTTCCAGCTGCAACAGCATTTGCATTATATTCCACAAACTTTTCTCTTTGGAACATATTCTGGCAAAACTGACAATACCAGTCACCCTGTGGAATACTTGGTAGAAATGCACATCCTGTATAGGCAATAAATTGCTCACGATATCAATTCATGCAGATCAAAAATAATAATTGGAAATGACAATTTCCTTAGAAAAAGTTCATATAGAATCAGATGTTAGGTTTTGTTTTATTGTCCTTAAGATCAAATAATATATTTTAAATAAGAAAATTGCCGTAAATTTTAAAGAAACAAAAAAAGTAAAGAACATGGTCCCACCTCTAAACCAAATGTACATGCAATCTACACTTAAGAACAACACAAGGTATGTGTTAAAGCAAGTACAAGTTTTTCCTGTTTACTCCTTGTAATGGTAGCGAAGCTATAGGTCCTTAAAAGTTTAGAAGTAAGCAATGTATAATTGCCGGAGAAAAAGAGTGTCAGGCCCATAACGCAGATACATAAACACCAAAAAAAGAGGAAAAACTTAATTTTACATGTGACATTTAATAAATCTTGAGCAATAATTGTATTATAATAGACAAAACATTAGTACTGTAAATCTTGACATGCAAAACAAAGGTATCATGTTTCAGCAGAATAAAAAAGTGGGGCATTGTATGAGTCTACTACCTAAACAACCATGGTTGAGAAATTGAATATCCCTTCTTGAGTTTAGACAATTACAGCACTAAAAGTTTGAAGGAAGCCCAATCTTATGTAGTTTGGAAAGGCCCAAAACTAATAAAAAGAAAGAGCAAGTTTTTCTAAGTTTTGGCCTTTAGAGAGTCCCCATGGTGAATGATTCTTGATACAACATATTAACTGCCCAAACCCCATCATAGTTACAAATAGTTCCTTCTTTGTTGCCTTTATTTCATCCTGTAACTATTTATATCTGTTCCTCGAGATGGACAATTCACTGTATTCACAATTCAGGGCATAAAAAAGTTCCATTGAAGTAATCCTTGGGATAAAAGATACACCAACTACCTAGTCCATTTCCAAATATTAACTGAAACCCGACTCGCGCTCAAGAAAAAATATTGGATAACCAAGGACTTTAACAAGATAATTTATCTTAAGAAGCATACCAATCTTCTTATGATGATAAAAAAAAAATTACAAACCTTTGTGAAATGCCCTTGGGCATCCATCGCAAAGAATAAGGTTCCCACCATCCGCACAAACAATACATAGGTCATCATTATCCTTAGCAGAATACTTGCGGCCTTTTGAAAGAGAGATTGCCAATTCATGGAGTGACACTCCATTAGAGGTATAGATATATGCGTAGCTGTCAAGAAAACAAAAGGTCCATTTTATCAAACCACATGGAAAGATATATGCATCAAAAACGTAATGTACACAATCTTACGGTTTCTTGCGAGTTGCCCAGCCTGCATGAGCTTCAAAGGTTGAGGGGCTAACCTGTGCATTATTAATTAAGAATTTTCAGCAACTTTGACAGGATATTACAGAACCAAAACATTTAACTAGAATCAAACTGTACCTCACAATTGCAGCAACAACAAAGTATTCCAAAGCCCCTTTTATAACCCAAAAGCAATTTCTGTCCACAAGAGTTCATTACTTTACACACTAAGAATGTGACAATATATAAGCATTCACAATATTTATCTTAACCACCTGCCCACGAGCATAGTATGCTACTTCAGTTCCATCAGGCAATCCACCTTCCTCAAAAACCAATTTATGCAAGCGCTGATCTCTTTAGGAAAAAAATAATAATCATGACCAATTACTATGCATAAACAGATTTAATAACAAAGAAGCAACAAATACAAGAAAACTATCATGAGAATAATAAGAATAACAATGATACAAATATAGGGAAAGAATCTAACTTTGTCGTTATTCTCCACTGACACTTATTTTGGGGAGAGACACTTGCTGGTAGGCTTTTCAAGGACTTTGACATTGATAAAGGTTTTGATTTCCTGAAACAAGGGCCCAAAAAAAGAAACATGTAAATTCAATAATTTGTAATAAGGAAATCGAATAATAAAATCTGAACAGATAAAAATATTAAATCAAACAATGGTTATATGCTAATGCAACTTCAGAATAAAAGCTACAGCAAACTTGTCAAATAATGAATGAATTGTTAAATCTTAAACCATGATAAAGAAATGACAAATCAATGTGATGTTAAAAAAAACAACCTCCATGTGGTCTTCCATGGCTTAAGTTTCCTTGATGATACATTGAATGAAACGTTTTTTTAGGGATTTTTGATCATATCCTAATGACCTGAAGTATTGTAGAATTATGAAATAAGGAATGTACTCAAGATAGCATAACACCAACCCAAGTATCCAAAAGAGTGTTTAAAACTAATAAGTCTTGCCAAATGATTGACAAGAAAAACCACAAACATTTTCTTACTATGACAAAAAGTAAAAAAATCAGCATCTAAGTCAGATAAAAGCAATAAAGTAGAATCTGAGATGTATATGATACTAACTCGAAAGCTGTTTTCTGTTCAGTCCTTTTTCTAGATGACATGCGCACTGGGGAATTTGTGGACTTTATTCTTATTTGTGATTTTGCTGACCTGAATGATTCAAATTAGTACGCAAATAAGGGCAAAAGTCACAAAATGACAATACAGCAATGCAATGTAAGGAAATGAATGTAGGCATAAATCATGTGCTCAGGTGTTACTTGCTTTGCAAAGATAAAAGCAAAACAAAGGAAAAAATATACACTGACAAATCACAGAACCACAAGGGATACCAACTTTCTTTTGATCATAGCTGGAGTACTCTCTTGCGATGATGTACCAATTGAAACACTGTTGGAGCAGTCCAAAGTCAAAATTGGTTCAGTTGAGCTAAAATAAGAAAAGGAAAGTATGTTAAAGAAACTGATCTCACACATACATAACTCACACGATAGTAGGAAAAACCAACTATGCTGATTCATTGGGAGACTAGGATCATATCAGTTAAAAGGATAACAAAGGGCATACCTAGCAGTTGCACTAGTTTCAATAGTTAAGCTTCCGTGGGATTCTTTGGAGTCTGCACACGAATTGCATAGAGGCCCTACTTTGCCAACATAGATCGTAGGAAAGATACCTAGGTTGTTTCAAAGAAGAAAGAAAAAATGATAATAAAATGTTTTGAATAAATTTCGCACAGAAATATCACAAAACAGAATATTCAACCAAATAAGCCACCTTTGCATCTTCTACAAGTGAATGTTTTTTCTTCAGGCAAGCCACTAATGGCACTTTGAATTGTAGCTTCTAAAGTATCCAAAGAAGAAGACCTGCATGCATTCAACACATCAAGCAGGCTCTTGCCATTCTCAAAACAAATGTATTGTCCTGCACGTCTGTATTGTTTGATTGCATGAATCTCAAATTGCGAAGGTGGAATGACCTATACGGTGAAAGAAACAACCATCACAAAATGATGTATATGTCGAACCAAATTGCAACAACAAAACATACTGCAGAAGTAAACCATACTTACTCTCCGGCCCTTGCAGAGTGAACAAGAACACAGAATCCCAATATCTTTAATCATACCCCGGAGTCCAAATGCTTGGAACTAAGATTTCCGAAGGAGATAAACAGAATCTTATGAGCTGCCTTAAATTAAAAGAATCAATTGCAGGAAAACCCATGCAAAAAATGACAATGTACCTTTTTGCCACCCATGTATACCACCGGCACGCCCTCAAGTAAACCAGTCTCAAACAGTTCCTTGACAGTCATCGGTACATTCTCCAGCGCAATTTTTTTTGACATTTTCAACTCCAAATTCTTCTTTGGTGGAGTCAATGCACTTCCTTCTGCTATCATCTCGACATCAACTCTCGAAACTGCTTCACCGTCGATAGCATCAAACCCATTAACCTTAACCTCAACTGCCTCACCTTTAACTTTCATAGTGGACCTAGTAAACCGTTTCAACTTCTTCCTCTTTAGAGAACTGCCCTTTTTAACCATCAACATAATAGGACCGTCTTCATCAGCCTCACCCGACTTGTCATCCTTAAACATACCCATCTCCACACTGCAATGAGCTCGATCATCACTCAGATTACCAACCACTTGGCTTTCTTCATTCACATTATCAACCCTTTGTCTCTCTTTAATTACACTTTCAATAACCCCGCAATTTTTACTTCCATTGTCCAACACTCCATTTTCCCCGTTAACAACCCAAACTCCTCTCGAATCATTATCTATACTCATTCCGTTATTACTTACTTCAAATTTTGACTCTTCAAAACCATCAATTGATTTATCTCGTGCATCGACGTTGATATAGTCAAATAATTCACTAGCTCTACTCTTCCGAGAATAAACAAAGTAGCCATTTACCTTATCGAACTTGATTCTCTTACTACAAGTAAGAGCCTGTTGAGTCGGTGACTGAGTCACAGTCTCCCCACACTGATCAACGGCCACAGAATCGAGCTCCCGCTTCATGACTAAGAGCGTAAAAGATCAACTAGAACTCGAAGGATCGAAACCCTATGCATGAAATTGGGGCCAAAAACCACCGATTATTAGGTTTCGGCTCATAGTGAGCGAAACAACCAAAAAAAAAACGGCGCCAGAAAAGAGGGTAAAATGGAAATTGGAGGAATAAGATGAATCGGAGAAGTAATTAACGAGTTGTTGAAGAGCAGAAAACAAGAGTTTATGGATTCTGGATTTGGGGTTTTGATTTTGAATTGATTTTAAGAAAAAATAAAAAATAAAAGACGGGAAGAGGAAGGCTAAAGGAGTCGTACTCGTGTCATGTTGGGAGGTGAACTGACCAAGTAGATTTAGTGAGAGAGCGGGTGGAGAGAAAAATGAGATGAGGTAAGTGGCAGGATATGTAAATATGTTAAAGGGACACGCTGAATTTACTTTTGACACCCCTTTGGTCTATTTCGTATGATTGACATATGAGAAAACTTCAAAACTCGGATTTATGTATGTTAATAACTCATAAAAATAGTAATACCATATATTATAAAACATTAAGCTTTAAATAACTTTAGGATTGTTAATTATTGATAATTCTTAACAACTAATTTAGTATTAAAATTGAATTTATCTCATTAAAAATAAAAAATCTTCAAAATCATGATTTTATACATTGTTTAATTATAATAAAATAGGTTGAAGGTACTTTTTAATTCCTAATATTTGTATTAAACTTTAAATTAGACTTGTCAACATACAAAAGTAATCTCCAACTCCCCTCTCCTTCCTTTCAAGCTATTTCCTTAGACGATTCTTTGTTGTTTTCTTAATCTTTAGTCTTAAATGGCTTTCTCGCCTTTTTTGGTATCTTTTCCTATCATTCCTTTTGATCTATCCCCTCTGTCGTTCTTTTCTAACCATTTCTCTTTTCTTTCTTTCTTTATTTAGTTTTGTCAAGTTGTGAACTTCTTAAAATTTGTTCCATCTTTAGGATAAGCTTAATCCTCTCCCCTTACCCCTCCTCCTCCTCCTAACATCCCTAGCTCCTCCTCTAACCTATCCCTTACCTCCTTTCCATCTCCAGGCATTTCTTTCACCAAAAACTCTTTACTATAAGCCCTCAGAAACACTAACCCAGCTCTGAAGCTTCACTATTGTCTACCTGGAGAGGACTCTTCTATAGTAGCTCCTATGATTGATCCTCAAAGAGGGGGGTTTTTTAATGGAGTTGTAATTCAATAGGTTTCTTTCTAAATAGAAAACGTACTTCTCCAGGAAATCAACTCACGGGCTCTTCTCCATTAGAAGTCCTTAAGCTTGCTAAAAGTCCAGGCTCTCGAAGAAAATTTGTTCCTCTTCAACTTTGCTTCCCTCATTTCAGGCTCAAATGGTAATTGAAGCAGGTCTATGGCATTTCTATAATAACCTTTATTTGTGTAAAAATGGAAACATGGCTTTAACATGCAAAACAATAAGGTGAAGCAAGTTCTTTTATATCTTAACATTTATAGTCTCCCTTTAGAGTACTACACTATCGAGGGCCTAAGCTATCTTACCAGCTACCTTGGTAAGCCTTTATGCTTGGATGAAGATACTACTAACATGAAAAAAGTGGAATACTCTTGGGTGGACATCTTATAGCCTCTTCTTAAACTCATTCCAATTATGAGGCTTGATGAAGATGGAGAACTTTTTTAAGACTCGATGAAAGTTTCCTATAACTGGAGACCTAACTTTAAGTAGAAGAAGAAATGGCAACCAACTGAAAGAGTACTCAGAATTAGCTTTTATAAGGAACTAATGAGTTCCTTTACAAAGGATTCAGGGGAGTTAACATTAATGAATCTAAACTAAGAACCAATTCCCTAGTCCTAAGTAATGATGCCTAATTACCTTATAATCACATAGAAACTAATGACCTTAAAGTAGGAGTGGTAGGAAATCTAGACACTGAGGTTGTTAATCTAAATTGGAAAACTCTCAAGAGGAAAATATTCCAAAAAAGGCTACAACTCCTAACAAGTTACTTGAAGATGCAAGAAAGGATTTCCAAGTAGTCAATAGGAAGAGATCAAACAGCAAAAGAAAAGGCTTTAAGTCTTCCCCTAATCTATTACCCTCCTCTGTTCGAATGTTAGGGGCCTTAATTACCCTAATAAACAGCTTATGCTTAGAAATTACCTATATAGGACCAACCCTTATTTTGTAGGATTAGTTGAAACCAAGTTGATGGAGGTATGTGAAATTCTTAAAGAAAGGTTAGAAGCTCATTACCAATCACCAACAACATCATAGAGGTCGAATTATAGTTGTTTATGACCCCATGAGATCTAAATTAGGAATTATATTATACAATACATGATTATTAATCTTTCTAAGGGATTGTTAGTGAATAATATCAATATAGAGATTACATATGTGTATGTTTACAATCATATATTCTAGAGAACTCCATTATGGGAGGAGTTAAAGGGCTTAACACTCATTATCAATCTTCTGTGGATAATCTTGAGTGATTTCAATAACATGTTACACAAATATAATGTAGGGATTTCATGATGCGGATCGGGTAAAATTTAAAATTTTTAATCCGATAACAACAAGGATTATTTCTATTATTGCTAATTCTCCTTGTATTTTGTTTGCATCACATTCAAGTTTATATTCCTACAAGAGGGATTGTTAAACCATACCTTTGGCCTCTAAAGAAGTTATATTCCTCTTCGATTCACCTTGAATCTAAAACAAGAAGGACGCCAAGTTCGTGCTAGCATTCTCTTCGTCTATGCCTAGCTTCGTCACCCTATTTCTTAATCAATTACTCAATCGATAATTGGTTTTAACAAGTTATAAGAGAACAACGGCTAACCGAAAAACTCTATATCCAAGTCTGACAAGATGTAATGTTCGTATAGCCTCAAAATATTCTTTAAATTCCCACAACATTTATGGCAATTAAATCAAGAACGTTTTTGAAACAACATACTTAATTCTTGACCTTTCGGTACTAGAATAGTGATAACTTCTTCTAGCGAACTCCAAATGACCTGAAACATTCACCATTAGATTCTACACTTCAAGGGCTACAAAATTGATAGGTCATTTTTCCATAATGGTTGTCGTTTGCCCTTTCGAATTCCTATTCAAAATCACCTTAAATTCTTTCGCGAATTTGATGGCTATAATAATACATCTATTCCCTCTTCATTTGTTAAAATAAATTCTTTTGGGCTTGGGCTATAAATAAATTTACATTTCATGAAATATATATTATCCTCATAATATACATTTCAAATAAATTTATTTCCCGTCTAGGCTGTCACGTCATGTGACAATATTTTAACATGTACCTTTATTTCATCAACATGAAATCTTGTACACTGAAAATATATTTTCTTGTTTCCCGTTCAATTGGTATGACCTATAACGAGGATCTGTGTTATGTTGGCAATGAAATGCAACATTTTATTTCATAAACTGTAGGCGGTATTCTAGCTATACATTACAGCTACCCAAACAACATAGATGTTTAATAAACTTTTTACGTAACACGATCCTTATAGTAATGTTATCATTAACATTACTTGTGTCCATTCCTTACCATATGATATTATGATTAATATACAAAGTAGGACTAAGTCATCTTTGTATTATAATCTTTTTTGGTATCCATTAAGTAAATTATAAATTATAACTGTACCTCAGTTATATTGGATCCATTTATAATTCTACTTTACCAAGGGGCCAATAAAATATCATCACTCATTATTAATGAGTGGCAATGATGCTATTTACATAAACCTTTTCCT
>JAOTJB010000004.1:30445731-30458552 GCA_027123815.1 Erythroxylum minutifolium
GCCACCCTCGCGGGGCACGGATCCGGGTATCACTGTCGATATCGGGTTCGGGTTTTGCGGGAGTGGGGTGTTACAAATAGGCAATCCTATTTTACTACTTATTTGTGCTAAAATAAGAGTGCACTTTAATGTTTCTATTCATACTTTGAAAAGTGAGAATGCCAAAGAATATTCAAAATTACTTTCCATTAAATAAAATAAAGTGTCAAGAAAAAAATCATTAACAAAAATAACAAAATATTAAAAACCAATTTTAGACACAATAAGACATGGTCTTAAACATTAGAATGTACTAACTCAAGAGGAAAACTAATTCAATTAGTAACACAAGAAAATGAAAATAGGTGACGATATTTAGAAAACTGACAAAAATTGTAATTTAAGCAAGATACATTATGAAACTGAGGACATAACTTCTTTAATAGAAGTAGAAAGGGATATTTTAAACGATAATGAGCGTTAAACGATGTTAAGACACTTAAGCAAGTTATGATTCTTAGCACCTAGGTATCTAAAATATAGAGACCTCCTCATTCAAGTCTTTTACCAATAATCTTCTTTATCATAGGATCATAAAAAGACAACGATCAAGAAAGAATAAGTATAATAATTTAGGAAAATAATAAATTTACTCACATGTAGTAAATTAAAGGAAAATTATGGTAAGTTCAAAACAGAGGATAAGGAAAATAGTAAAATAGGGTTAATAGTGTCAGAACCAATAATGGAGGAAAGAGATCCATCAACTAAAATGACATAAAAAAGAGATAAGTGTTTCTGGACAGTAAAAAAAATGAAGTTACTTGTTATATGATATAAGGCACTAGAATTAATAACCTATTATAAGAAATAAAAAAGAAGATACATAGGTGTGTTACCTGAGTCAATAATAGCAACAAAATGGTAAGATGAACTCTTTAATACTTCTTTGTGCTAGAATTGAGTAAATTTATCTCTAGAAACTATAATGTTTTCTCATCATATGAGCTAGGTAATGGTCGTAACATGAGTTGAATATGATTTCTGATACTTATTTTCCAACTTTTGGCACGTGCATTTGGTATTGACCAGCTCATGAGAATGTCGATAAATAATTCTTCCTGTATTATGAATCATATTATCCCAAGTTCATGTCCTTCCTCATATATTATTATTCCGATGAGATGCATTTTGGTTTCAGATCTATTTTGACTTATAAGAGCACTAAAAATTTTAATATTAAGAGTAGAAAAAGCACTAACATCTTTGAGGAGTATCTCAGTAAATACCTCGTATAAGAAGGATATGCGAGCACTAGAAGAAATCCAAGACTTATCAATCTCAAATTGAGAGTTAAAACTAGCTAAAAAACTCATTATCATCATTTGCTCCCATTAAACTTGTTGCACTTCAAGATTAGGACTAAATAGTAATAAAACATAAAATATGCCTAAAGAGATTAGTCCTATTGTTCATTACAATAAAATTATACTCTTCATAAATAAATGAAATATTCTTATTTCTTGAATACAAATATTCCACCAACTTGTTGACATACTCACACTGATTAATTTGACTAATGATATCACTGTCAATAGAATTTTAAATTTATAAAAATAATCAAGTATCATCTTGTAGTCATTTCTTGTGAGTATGGTCAAATGGTAGATCATTAGTGAAGTGATGATATTTAGACATACTTTTAAATAAAATTGAATTGTCTTATACCAATCTAAATAATTAAGATCATCTAACTTATGTTTCATAATTTTAGACATCACAATAATAACAATAGTCATAATCAAGTGCTTTCGTTCATTAACCATAGGAAAAAATAGTCAACTAAAGCAAAGGTACCTAAAAAAGTTTCAAAACAGTCAAAGATGCAACTAAATTGGTCCTTGTGTAAACTAAAAATTGAAATTTAATGCAATCAACTTCTTATGGTTCCAAACCAAATAGAACCACGATGAACAGAAAAAGAAAAAAAGGTAAACATTCCTATTTAGGTTCTAAGTGAAAGAACTTGAGAAACCAACAATTTCCAATAATACCATCAATAATTTCAACCAAAACAAAATGCAACAAAGACTAGTCAACTATAGCACCAATAACGTATGAAATCACAAAGAAGCAAAGACTGAGCAAAACCAAGTACATAAAGGTGATAGAGAGGAAGAATCGATGTCACTAAAGCTAGTACTCCTAGGCTAAAGTTTATAGAGGCAACATAGGAAGAATCAACGTTGCTAAATCTGGTACTCCTACTTGGTTTTGCTCAGTCTTGGCTTCTTTGTAGTTTCATACGCATTGGTTTTATTGGTGCTTTGGTTGACTCTTTGCTACATTAAGTTTTGGTTGAAATTATTGGTGGTGTTATTTGGAAACTATTAGTTTCTAAAATTCTTTCACCCAAAACCCAAATAGGAAAGTTTGCCCTTTTTATTTTATTCTATTATATTATTAGATGTTAATTTTAATTTTATTTATTTCTTAATATGTCAATTATATCATTAAATTAATTAATTTACATAATTATTAAAAATAAAAAGATATGAATATCTAATATAATTGAAAAATGTATAAATATTAAATTTATATAACAAGAGTCCAGTATAAAATAAAAAATTAAATTCATTTTAATTAGATAATTGAAAAAATTCATACTAAATAAAAGTATAATGGTAGTACCATTTAAAGAAAAACAATATTTACATGTGTTTAGCAATTTCATTATGCATTCAAGATGTACTTTAAAGTTGCACTAAAGTGATATTTTGCTCCACATGAGAATTTACATCTTCATTTACACTTTCACAATTTGCTCTTTATTTTTATCACAATCATCAAATAATTCATCACTTTGTTAAAGCATTTTACTAAATGTATCACACTGAACAAAACAACAAGGTATTTTTACTTGTTCACATCATAATAAGACATGTTCGAAAGTATAGAAAATCTTACTTTTAGAACATCAAAGCATCTTTTGATAACACTTCTTAATAAAGAATGTGTATAGTTAAACAATTCTTATGAATATTGAGTTATTCCTCTTACTTTATAATCTTATAGAAGATATCTCTCACCTTGACATGGTGAAAGACATATGGACATTTAGCATAATTATTTCAACTAAATAAAACTTACCTAAATATATCAAGAACATAATATTAACAAAAAGCTAATAAAAATTAATCATAATATACTAATAGTTGTGCATTAGTGTGTATTTTTTAAGTATTTGACATGTGTTTCTTGTATAATAGTTTATTATTGTTGTATTTTAGGATTCATTTTGTATGTTTTCATTTAGTTTGATCTTCATTTTTGTTCTTTTATGTTTGATGTTAATTTGGGGTAAGAATTAATTATTTTTATGTAGGAATGGAGATTGAGCTAGAAGCTAAAATAGGAGAAGAGAAGAGGAAGCATTCTGCTACAAGAACCCACGATCGTGGGAATTATGCCAATTCTCATGATCGCGGGGTGATTAATCCAAGAACATATGCGGGGTTCAATTAAAATTTAGGTTTTCTGGACTATATAAGATATTAAACCCCCATGGAACACTCTGTGTAGAAGAGCCTCATTGAGTGAAAAATCTAGATTTAGAGTCTTGACAAAGGTGGAGATTCAAGGATCATCAATCACAATTAGGAAAATAGCACATCAACACCAGAATTTCCAGATTTTGTCAAAGAAGAAAAGGAGTTTTCTTTATTTAATTTTCTGTGATTTTTCTCTCTTCTAGTCATTGTAAAATAGAATCTTTGAATGTTGGTGATGTTATAGACACCATGAGTGGCCAATTTATTTTTAAGGATTACTTTTGAACTATCTTGTTAAACTCCTATTTTATTGATTTAAATGAAAGATGTCTTTGATGAATGTTGATTATATTCATATGCCTTACAATAAATTGAGAGCTTGAGCTATGTAATTTGTGTAATGAGAATTGGAAACCTATAGACTTACATGCATCACGTTAATTGATTAGTTAACAGAGAGATCTTGACTAATTTAATTGGTCACCCATAGGATAACTTAATAACTAGTTAAATTGGTAAAGTGATTTGGTAGATTGAGAGATTGCTTAATTAACTTCATTTAATTTGATTAGGGATAATTAATTACACCTTGAGAGAGGGTAGTTAATGCATTAGAAAATCTTAGGTGAGACATAATTCGATTAATAAAACAGGAGGGATACAAGATAGGAAAAAGAGTGATCTCTAGTCATTAAAATCTTGAATTCCAATTTTTGCATTTTGGTATTATCATTTGTTCAGTGTTAGTCATTTAATTTTAATTTAATTTTTTAGATTATTTCCATTAAACAATTTCATTTCTTAACCAAAGAGTAATCTGAATTAAGTGGTACCTAAGCACAATCCTTGTGGGATCGATATCTGCTTTTTAACTATAAGTCGCAACTCGTATACTTGCGATTTTTGAGCGTAAAACTAGTAGACTGTTTTGCACATCAACATATACTCATTTCAAAATAATATAATACCTTATGGAGACATGTGATTGTTTTGCTAAAGTTGTTGCTGCTTCTGAAAGAACTTAAGATCATTTATAGTAATTTCTCATCTAGCCATTACATGTGAGAAATACATTTCAATGAACAACACCACATATTAATTGCAACATGTGCATCAATATAGATACCATTTATTGTTCAAATACAATTTTACAAAATTAAATTATACCATTAAAATAATTAATTAAATTCAATGCATAATAAGAATAAGAATAAAAGATATGATTATATTTGAAAATATGAAAAGTATTTTTATTTATAGTAAATCTCATAATATGTTCTAGTATAGGATGGTAAAGTATTGATTCTTTGTGTATGATGAATAACTGTAAATAAGGCTATGAAAATACTTTAAAATTGTTCAAATCAAATGGCGAAAGCACTTAGCATTGACTCCAGTTGCCTCTCTATGCCCTATTATCACTAATAAAATTTACAACTTGTTCCTCCACACAGATGACGTTGACTTTAATTCTTTAAACTTTCAAATTTGTCATATAAGTTCAAGAAGATTATCTTGCTCATTCTTAAATTCTCATAGGATTCTATTTTAAAAGTTTCAATATCCAATAATAATTCAATAGAGCAAAAGTTCTACATGATTGTTTGTGTAAATAAAAATATTTATAATCATCCATATTTAGAGAAATCAAAACTGTTGATTATTTCATCGTTTGAATCTAATTTAGAACACAATAAAAGGTCATATATTTATAATGCCATCATTGGATAATTAATAAAACATTAAAATGTAAGGCTAAAACTATTCTTAAGCGTCAAAACATATAATATAAATCTTAGATGTTCATATTAAATGTTAAATCAAAAAGTTCAAGCAAAACATACATTTAATATGTTCAAATTGTGCAATAGTTCTTAATATAAAAGTTTCTAAATGAATAATAGTTTAATATGTTTTAACATGAAAATATAATCAAAAGACATAAACATGACCATAAAAATATCCTTATAAAGTAGAGAATTATGTAAAGCCTTCATTCTTTTTTGTATTGCACACCCTTGATTTTCAAATGACGTAAAGACTTCAAAAATTTCTTTATTGTATCAATGTCTTGATTAATTGATGAAACTTCAAATCCAACATCTATAATGGAGGATATTATTGCTATTTTCTTCTTAAATAAGTCATTCTTCCTTTTCAATCGTTCACCAATGTATTATTACATTTTTTGGTAATGTATATTTTTCATCACTGTATAAAATGGCTAATATATTTAAGAAAAATGTACGCAAGGAATTTTCAAATTGCAGTCATATTTTTTGAGATATTACTACAATCAGTTTCTATAAACATATCCATCAACTAAATCTCTATCAAATAGTATGGAAGAGGAACATATAATTTAAGTTGATATATTTTGTTCCTTCAATGAAAAAGAAGATAAATTTGAAAGTTGTTCTTTGAATAAAAGAAAATTTCATAAGATGAAGAAATCAAAAAGGACATGCTTTAGCATTACAAAGGTAATATTTTAACATTAAAAGATTTTTCTAACGTTCATCTGTAGCACTAACTTTGCTGGTAGATGAGTTCTAACATAATGAAGTTAAATTTTTAAATGAATGTTGGAAAATTCTATTTATTGTAAAAAAATTATGTTTATTAATATATCCTATTATATTTTTCTCATGTACAATTTTATTAATGGAGGTGTATAAAATGGTTCATATATTAAAAAAATGATAAAAAATTTCAAACTTGTGTTAATTTTTGAAATATTATTGCAACTAGTTTGCATGCATTTCCATCAATTAAATATTTATTGAACATTGTAGAATAAAAACATATAATTGAAATTGACAAAGTTTGTCCCTTCAATGAAAAAGAAAATCAAATTGCAAGTTCTCGTTATAAGAAAAAGAAATATCATAAGAAGAAGAAGGCAAAAATGACATTCTTTGGCATTATAAAAAAAATCTTGATTATAATTGGTGAACAATAAAAAAGGAAGAATAATTTACTTAAGAAAAAAATAGCAACAACATCATCCATCAATTACTTGAGGAAAAATAGTAATAACATCATCCATTGTAGATATTGAATTTGAAACTTCATCAATTAATCAAGAGTTCAATACAATAAAGGACTGTTTGAATCCTTTATATGATTTAAATGTCAAGGGTGTGCAATAAGTAAAAATGGTGAGGGTTATATATAATTATCTACTTTATAAGAAGATTTTTATTGTCAAGTTAGAAGTAAGACAGATAAATTAGATTATGTTTCTTTAGTTATATTTTCATGTTAGCGTATATTAAATTTCTTTTGTTTTTATATTAAGAACTATTATATAGTCTGAACATCTTAAATATATGTTTTACGCCCACCTTTTAGGTAAGTAATCAATATGAAATTCTTACATTCATATTATACGTTTTGGTGCTTGATAATAATTTTTTCATTTATATTTGAATGTCTTTATTAATTATTAAATTATGGTATTATAAATATATTGCCTTTTTATCAAATTTTGAATTAGATTCAAACGATATGATCATGATAGTTTTGATTTCTCTAGTTGTAGAATAGTATGAATATCTTTATTAACACAAGGAACCATGTAGAACTTCTACTATATCAAGTTAATAATTAGACATTGAAACTTTTAAATGTTAATACGGCAAGGATTTATAAGAATTTAAGAATTAACAAAATGATCTTTTGACCGTATATGTTGACTTGAAAAATTAAGAAACTTAAAACCAATTAATCATTTAATTATATAAGAATAAATTGCAATTTTCTTGATGATGATAATGCATAGCAAAACAATTAGAATCAAAGCATAGCACTTTTAACATTTGACCTGAACAATTTTAAAATATTTGTGCAAAATTTTGTATACAATTAATTGTCTTGCAAAAAGAATTATTACTTATCATCCTTTACCAATACACCTACTAGGATTTAGCATAATTTAAAATATTATATATATTTTAAAGTATATAACAACACCACGTACCTTTGGGTTCCGTCATCTCCGAATTCCCTCTAACCAAGGGTTTTCTTGTGATATCAGAGCCACAAGTGTTATTGAATGTGCCAATGTTATTGTTGATGAAAGTGAGTAAGGACATCTTTTCATATGTCATGAGTAACTCTTTACATAGTGACCCAGTTCATCTTTCTTCTACTCTTTATGTAGCAAATCTTCCTTTTATATTTAGTAGAAATTACCTATTAACTTGAAGAAAGTTGTATCCAGATACTTCTTTACCCTTATTAAGTCCGTACAGTATATGTTCTCATAATCGTTCTTGAACCAGAAGTATTTGTACTTTACTTACTATAAATCGTCCAAAAGTAAAGAAGATAATCCAAAGTTCTCATTTAGAATAGTGCATTTTAAAGGCAATAATAGCAAAACAATATATCAAATTGAAAATTCCAAAAGAACTTATCTCTCTCTCTAAGAGAGACCAGAATCATACTCATCTTTATATTGGAGTTATCAGACTTGTTCTTACTCTCTACGGAAGAAAAGAAATTCCAGCCACTACTAGGATATCTCTTCTTAACCTTAAATACATGACTTACCAAAATGCATTAGTTGGTACTCTGTTGACAACCCTCAACAATAGAAATGTCTTTGTCACTATATGGCCTAATTTTAACATTGATTTCAACATCAAATTGGACAATCCCACCTTATTTGAATTACTCCAAATCCATATACAAATTACTAGAGCAGAGTAAGACTCTATAGCAATCATAGTCACTTTACACCGCTAAATGATTTATTGCTTACATAATAATATTTTAGATCTCCATTTTCCAAATTCAACTTCTAATGCTTTATACATGATCGTAAATCAAACTCATGATCGTAAATCAAACTGATGATCAGACTACTTTCATCCAAATTCTAAAAAATTGCCACCAATGGAACTTGAAAAGTTGATGCCAAAAAAATGGATCACTACCTATCAGAAGGTGTTCCATGCTCATCATAGGCATTCTTTCCATACAACTACTCCTTTTATTCTCAGGATATTAAAAGATGGATCTATTAAATTCATCTACATCAGGTCTAATGAAGACCATTCTGGATCCTCCGGCACGTCTGACACCATTTTATTGCTTCAACCGATGTTATCACACAAAAAGGCAAGAGTGGACCTTTTATTTATTACGTAAAATCTGATGGTCAACCTATGTACATTAGCCATCATCAAGGAATCTTTATATGGGATGTGGATCTATCCATGTGTGAGCCAGATTGTAAAATATATCTAACAATAGTAAACTTCAAAGTAAAGTAAGGCAACAATCTTAAAAAATTCATCGTTGTCAACCTTTCCAACAAATTCCATCCTCAACATGATGATAATGATCTAGATTTTATACTATGGGTTGTGCTTAAAAGCCCATGACCCAAACCTGAGACTCTTTTTAAACTACTTAAAGTTGTTAGAAAGGAATATATATTCTTTAAAGAACTAATCCCCAACAAAACTAAGCCTATTATTCCTTCCATTCCTATTAATACTCCAGGACCTATTTTATGTATGATAATGAGACCATATGAGGATAAATTTTCTCCCATGGACAAACCCATAAAGGATACTAATAGGGTTATCTCTAATCTTTACATTCATACTATAAGAGTCACCTTTCATGGTGCCCTCGTATCTAATCCTACTAAATAATTACTTAACTGACAAACTAGTAATGTTATGGCCCGAAATAAAATTCTTCACTAAATTAAAACTAAGCTCAATGGTCTTAACTAACAAACACAGGCTATTCAAAAACGGGTAAAAACTATGTCTTGTTAGATCCAAAAGCTATAAACATCTTTGAAAGAACAAATAGTTCGATTCAATGTTGATCATAGAAGATATATTGAAACATAGTATTTTAGACCCGATTTCACGAACAAATAGTAAAAAGTTCGAAGAGTTAAAAAAGCATTAAAAATAATAAAGGCAGACATGCAGAAAAAATAAAATTATTTGTAGAACTTATTCCAAAACCTTTATAGTAATCCAAGCCATCTATTCAATTCCATCATATCCTGAAGCTGCTGATTATAAACAAAGGTGTTTAAAATGAACTATCCTTTAATCAGATAGCACATTCATCCTACCACCAAAACCAATCCACCAAACCTACAAAATCCAAAAATGAAAAGAAATATGATTCATTACCTTCGTACTCCAAGCCTGTTGATTCATGGATAAAACCTTTACAGATTAAAACATCACCTTCTTCACCACCTAAAACCCAACTTATTTCATCCATTGGAAAAGATAAAACTCCTGAACAAGAGTTCATTGAAACTCTTGAACCAGTATCTATATCAAAAGAATATGAAGGACAAACATCTAAAGATCCTAAAATTTCTGAACAATCTTCAGAAGTCTTACAACAATTTGCAGATTTATTTGAATTAGCTTAGATCATGATGACTATGCCCAAATGAAGGCAACTTTTAGCTAGAGGGCATTTGGGGATAACAAAAGCTAGAGTACGTGACATTATTAAACCTTACGAATCGAGAAAGGCTCTTTTTACTATAACTCCTAAGTTCATAGAATATTTCACTAACAAGCCTCAAGGGAACTGCAGCATAGGTTTTTAGCCTATATACTAGTCAAATGGTTCGTAGAACAAATTTTCATAAGAGGGTAAAGATAAACAAAGATTGGTTGTAGCTTAGATTTTATATATGCTAGTCAAGACATAAACCTTTCTTAACAATTCTCAAAGTCTCCCTTTAAGAAATCTAAACTGACCAATCTTTCCTGTATAACTTATGCCTCAAACAAGATCCATAGTTCAAGACATTATGATACACAAGATCCTAGGAATGTCAATGGGCTGGCTTGAGTTTGGGGCCGGGTTATGGTGGCCCGTGGCTTGGCAAGCCAGGAAGGGTCAGCCAGCAGCCTGGCTTAACCACGGGCTGACCGGCCCGTAGCCTAGTTTATGACCCCATGCCGGCTCGGCCCTGCCATTTATTTTTTTAAACAAAAAACTTCCAAAACGACATCATTTTGAAAGAAAGCAGGCAGGCTATGAGCCAGACTAGCCCAATTTTGCCATCCCTATAGGGTCCTTATGAGGAGGCAAATGTGGAGCATACTTATCTTTATATACGACCATTGCTTACGTTATTCAAGACTCAAGCTTTCGAGAGAGAAAAAACTTGGAAGGAAGCCATAAGATAGAAAACACTCTTCATCTTATTGATAGAACTAGGTATGCCTACAAACAACTTTTAAATAAAGATATGAGCAACACCACATAGTACAATAATGTTAACTAAAAATAAAAGTGCATAGTAAAAGAAAATTTTTTTAGGAACATTATGTCCCAAAAAAATCATCCACATGTTCCTCCATATTTTTATTCACATGTTTACTTTGTTCTTCCGTATTTGCACCCTGTTCATCCACGTTTATACCCTATTCATAATCATTATAGTCCTTAACTCCAATTATATGTAATATGTCAACAGAAGGGAAAGATGTGTCTAAATTATGAGTTACGTAATCATCAATAGTCCCATAAATTTGAATAAGATTTGCTAGCTTGATATAATTTTGGTTTGACTCAATAACTCTCATTGACTCTTTTAAGTTAAACCAGATACCTTATAGTATCCCTTATCAATTTGATGGTGTCCTAAATCCTTCCTCGTCTTATATATTTTCCTATTACTGATATAATCAATGTCAACATTATCAAATATAGCAATATACATGCTAACATATTTGAATTCAGGTTCTAAAATGAAATTCCCACCATAAAAAAGCTCTGTACTTCCATATTGAGCCATTATAACTTGTGTAGCAACCATTAGAGAACAATAAAAAAACATTAATAAAATCACTAATAGGGACTCAAGAAAAATAATAATTCAGAATTACACAAAAGCACAAAAGCAAACAATATTTATAAAGTGGATCAATCACTATGAGTGATATGAATATTACTCCATGCCTTATGCAAAAATCACTAACAATATTCAATGAAAATAGTTAAAGCTCTTATTTAAGATAAAAAATTATATATTAATATGGAATACACTAACTATGAATCTATACCATTAAAGAATTAAAGGCAAAAAGGGGGAAAATATGTGCACTTGGCTACTTCAAAATAGATTTCCTAATTTCTATTACTTACATGTAAATAGAGTTGGTTCGATTATCATGATTGAATTGAAAATTTCATATATTGAAAATTAAGCTTGACTATAATAGTATAATGATGAAATAGTAGATGTTTAGTATAATGATGCATAATGGATGGGCTGCATCATCAAAGTCTGGGTTATGTAAAATTACACTGTCCTCATTACATATCTACATATTATTCTATGTATTTTAAAGTTTTTATGTTAAGGTTTCTGTATGTTACATTAGGTTTTTGCGTGTTAAGGTTTTCATGTAATTTATACAACAAAAGGAAGCTATATTCGTCTAGGAACAATGCTCTGGTTAGTGTATATTTCTATATTTGTAAGGTTGAACTAATTCATAGAGAGTCATATAGCTGCCCACCCTAAGTCCAAAAATAAAAATAGTCCATATCATTATTTATACTATAATATATATATTAATATCCTCATTTTTCTTTATATAAAATATATTATGCTCCCACTCAATTTTATCTCCAGTTTTGAACTACTGTCTTATAATTTCAATAATCCACACAATGAAAAATGAGGTAGAATAAATTATTTGATCAAAATGTAGAAGTTTTAGAGAAAAGTATTGTTCTTCGTGTTAGTATGAGATCCTTTGGACTTATAGGCTCTTGCTCAAACAATAAAAACATAAATGAAGCATGTAACTCTTACAAGTTACATTGTCCTCATCACAAAACCTCTTACTTAGACAATAAGAATAAGAATGAAGTATACAACTTGAGGAAACAACAACAAAATCTAGAAAAACAATGAAACAATTTCCAAACAGTAGTCTAATTATAGTCTTATCCCAGTCCTAAGTAGTCAAATTGTTTATGAATATTTTGTTCCCATTACCTAAATATAAAATTTAACCATAAGAGATCATAAGGAGATAGGAAAAAATATGTATGTTTCCCCATGGGATTGCCTCCTATATGTGGCTCAGCCCCGTTAAAAAGACACGAACATAAAGTTGGTAGAGACAAAATGAAATAATTTGAAAATTAAAATTTTATTTATAAATTAGTATTTATTTGAAATATATTTTAATTATTAAATCAAATTTTATTTGAATATTTATATATTTAAAATTTAATTATATTTGTCAATAATTATTAAAATTTAATTAC
>JAOTJB010000004.1:30576709-30589343 GCA_027123815.1 Erythroxylum minutifolium
AATACTAATAATAAAATAATGATAATAAATAATAATAAAGATAAAACTGAAACTAATAAGAAACTCAATAAAAGGATAATACATACATACATACATACATACATACATACATACATACATATAAAAATAAATGTGAAGGGCACCTCTATTGGTGAGGCATGCAGCGTAACAGTAAAAATTGACCCTCGCTCAAAAATACTTGGTCCAAAAGTGACTGGTAAGGTTTGATAATAAAGGAAAAGGTTATTTAGAGGTAGGAGTATTAGGAATCGTTAGGTTGGGAACAAGTCTCACAACTGACTTGTCTGCAGACTTGTCAGGATGCTCGAGGTAGTAAACTTTTCAACAGACGTGTGATGTTCCCGCGAGTTTAGACTTGTCAGGATGCTCGAGGCAGTAAACTTTTCAGCAAACTTGTGATGTTCTAGCGAGTTTATGATTATCTATTGCAAAGCAATAACCACGCATCATCGTCTCCAACACGCGCCTTGTGCTTGGTTGGGGAGAAGAGAGCTCCACCCATTACACATCACCCTAGTTAACGTTCATAACTCACGAGAAAACGGACGAATGCAGAAAGTATTCGACCCACCGGACTTTCACTATGCGTAACTAACAATAATACATACTAAAAACACATAATCACAGGCATACATAACTAATAAAGGTAACTACCAATGATGGCTTGAACAACCAACCGTTACCTCCACTGACTTTCAAGAGCCACACATGGCGATGACCCCTATCAAAATACACACACACTATACAACAAAAACTTAGATAAACGATAAGGAAGAAGTAATACACTTAGATATCTGAGAATGCTGAATCGCCTTTGACAGCCGAAGAGCTGCAGCTTGCCTTACCCATCATCAACGAAGAAGTTGTAAAAAAGGGATAGAGAAAACAGTACCTGATTGCCACTGTCATGTCCACCTTACTAGATCCATGCTTTGGCGAATCTCTCATGAAGCTCACTTTGTCGTTGTCATGGGACGAAATGATGGTGAAATCCTCGCGGCTGCGAAAGGAGCCAACAGGAGATCTGGTCTTCCCATTCAAGATCAATTCAACCACTTTCTTCATTCTTAGAAGTAATGAGATAATATGTGACTAGTTTCACTTTTCTATGAAAAAATATATAAACAAGCTGTGTTATCTACTAGTCAAATTAGCTGATATAATATGCTATCAGCTAACAATTAATACAATCAGCTAATTGTCAAAATGTCTTATCAACTATTTTTTGGCGGATTGAAAGGTTTTAGATGTTTGATTATGTCAAACTGCTGATAATTATGTTTGATAATCAGCTGATTGGGTTAGCATATTAAACTCAATCTGCTGATTTTGAAAACGCTAATATAAGGAACGTTTTCCTCCGACAGCTAAGAAATTAAGGGATTAAAAGATAATTATATCCAAAAGTTTTTTTTGAAAAATTAAAATTGGTTAATGGGGAAAAAGAGGAATACAAAAGTTGGGAAATCCCTAACACTCTCCTTCATCAAAAATTAACACCATATAAATGACAACGTTTAACTCCTAAATAGTCATACACATAAAAATGATAGTGTTCTTAAGTTATAACTCTATTAGCTACAACATTGACTAAGAGGGGGTAAAGAAATCCCCAAAATCCAAACAACTCCTTTCTTGCATTGCCCGATTAGGGTTGGAAGGATCTGGCAATCACCATCATCTTAAGGGACACTAAGGAGTGAGTTTTGAAGCAGATCAGGAGATTAGATGAAAAGGTAATACAAATCTTTCATAAACTAAGTTTATTTCATGTTTCATGTCTAATGCAAGGTGATGAGGCTTTTCTTCATATCTCTTTTTGTACCAGTTCGTCAATTGAGTGTTCAAGCAGATGGGTTCACAACCTAACCTTATACTGAAGACACTTCCCCTCTATCCCTAGAGGTAAGTCTCCTTTCTGATGCTTTCCATTTCCTCTAAGAATGTTAGCTTCGAAATCTCCCTGCTACTATTGGTATACATATTTCTCTATATTCTCCATAAGCTAACTAGTTGGGATGAGCACTCTTTGATATAACTTGAGGAGATTATTTGCTCTCTAACTTTAGCATAAACACACTCCATTACCTGTTGTTGACTCGACTGATGTTCTGGAACCTATGTAGGTTCCTTTCTACCTATATTTTCTTAATGTAAGTCGCAAAGGAAATTAGGCAGATAATAGTATTAGGATGGGAAATAGACTTTAGTCTAATAAACCATTGCAGTCTCCTTATGTAGTGATGTGTGCTTAGGAACCAAAGACATTTTTGTCTTATCCAAAACCAAATGTCCCTAGAGAATAGACACTCAAAGAACAAATGGTCCCTATTCTCTTGTCTTGAGTTACACAGGATACAAACCTCAGTTCAACTTAGAAAAGATAGCTTATCCATTGTACTAAGCATGTTTAGGGTAGTGGGACATAGGATGAATTAAGAGCTAGGCAATAGCTTTTTATGCCAAACCACATGATACCTTTCCACTTTGACATTTCTCCAAAATAGTCATTCCCTACAACTTTTTGTTGTAAGTAAACCCTACAGATGGTTTCTCCAAATATATCTATCAAGGATTAGCAAGTTAGGGGAATAGTTGGGTTGTAAGAAGTAAAGTTCCCTCGGGAACTCCATTTACTGACCCTCTCTAATAAATGATTTAACCTTAGTAGTTGAAGGAAGGTGGCTCAATAATTGAGTGGCAATCTGATTACTGATTAGTGGTCCATTTCATGTCCAGTTGTCATACTAGAAACTAGCCCTTGCTCTATCCTCTACCTGACATGAAATTTTAGAGCCCAATTTCTCCTTTATCTTCAACAATTGTGATAGAAACCAAGAGTGGGAGGTCTTAGAGTTAACAATTTATATGCTTCGACCTTTTAGGACATAGGCATGGAGCCATTTGACCCATAGGGTGTCACTGCCTTGTAGGAAGGACCATAATTTCTTTATCAATAAGGCCTTATTAGGGGATTTGATAGGAATAGTTCATAGGCATCCCTCTAGCTTAGGTCTCCAGACATCAAACCACTTTACCTTGGCATGTCCCTTATTAGGGTCGCTACCTCCCTGTAGAAAATTTCTCATTAACTTTTCCAATGATTTAATAACTCCCCTTGCTAACACCATATTAGAGGACCAATAAGTATGCATAGAGTTTAGGACTGAGTTGACTAATTGTAGTCTACCTCCAAAAGATAGAGCTCGATTGGTCCAAGAAGGCAATCTCTTTTAAATTCTTTTAATAAGAGGACAACATTCACTAAATTGGATTGTTCTGGAAGTGATTGGTAAGCCTAGATAGCATTGGGTGATTGTTTTTGTTGCATTCCAACTATAGAGGAAACTCGTCCTGCCATGTGATCTGCACTTTTATATAGAACAAAATGAATTTTATTATAATTAACTGTTAATCCAGACATAGAGCTAAATTGATTCAAAGAAGCCATAAGGATATTGATTGAATCCTCCTCAGCTTTAGAGAATAAGAATAGGTCATCTGCATAACACAAATTTACCAAAGAGACTTTCTTACATCAACTATAATGTTTAAACTGTGTACTCCTGCCAATATTATACTTCAAGAAAGAAGTTAGAGCTTCCATACATAATATGAAAATATAAGGTGACATGGGATCTCCTTACCTAAGTCCCCTTTTTCCATGAAAGATATTTGTAAAAGATCCATTGATCAAAATAGCATAAGATGGAGAAGTAATACAAGCTTTATTCTATTTAGTGAACACACTTGGAAAACTCATCACTTCAAATGGCCTCAAGATAAAATTCCATTCTACATTATCAAAAGTCTTCTTAAAATCTATCTTGAAAGCACAATTCTTTAGAGCATTCTTCCTCGAGTAGCTTCTTAGGAGTTCCTGCACTATGGAGATGATATCTTTTATTTGTTTGCCATACAAGAAAGCACTTTGAATATCACTAACCAAGGATCCCAAAATTATTTTTAGTTTATTGGCAATAATCTTTAAGATCACTTTGTAGAAGAAATTAGAGCAAGTGATTGGCCTGTAGTCCTCCAAAGATGTTGGATTGGTTAGTTTAGGGACTAATCAAAGATAGGTTTTGTTGATTTCCCTTAATAGAATTCTTGAAGAGAAGAATTCTTTGACAACTGCTTTCACCATTGGGCCAATCTTAAGCCATGCTTTTTGAAAAAAGAAACCATTGAACCCATGAGGTCCTGAAGCCTTTTTAGGGTCCATTTGGAAGACAACCTTTTCTATCTTTGAATCATCAACAATTCTAGTTAATAATGCTTTCTCCTCGATAGATAGTTTGTTATGAATAACAGATTCCATTATGAATAACATATTCTAAGAGTTGAGTGTGCACAATTGTATTTCAAGAGTTGTAGAAATCCTTAAAGAACCTCTCAACCTCTTTCAACAAATCCTCCTATTTGCTTATCTTTCTCCCATCTTGCATGGTAATTTCTTTTATAAAGATATAATGCTCTCCGGCAATTATTGAATTGAAGAAAATTTTAGAGTTTTTGCCACCTTCTTTGAGCCATTTTATCCTAACCCTCTACTCCATATCACTAGTATAATTGTTTAGAGCTTGCAAATAGTTAATCAAAGTAGTTTTCTCTCGAGATAAGAGGGAGTTGTCACTAAGATTATAGGATAGAATATGTTGAAATTAGGAGAGCTTGTCCCCGGCTATTATAATGGCTTGAGAGATGCTCTCCCCTATCTATTTCTTTAGGGACTTTGAGCCCTCCTTAATTATTTTAAGCTTTTGAACACATTTGAACTGGAGAATTCTATTTACATTTGCTGCCACACCATTCCTCAAACAGTCCTGGAAACCTTCTACATCAATCATGTACTTGTTGAATTTAAAAGGAGAGCAACATTTCACCTTTAAGAACAAATCATCCACCATCATTGGGGTACGATCCAAAAACATAGGATCTAAGAAAGAGGCCTTACTTTCGGGGAATTATTGTAGCCATACTTGATTAACCATAACTCGGTCTAACTTTTTCCTGAGAGACCATCCATTAGTTTGCTTATTACTTTAATAGAAGAAGTGACCAGCTGCCTTGAGGTCTAGTGCTCCTAACTGATCAACATAATCCTTAAAATCAGGAGAGTAATTTCTTAAGGATAAATGTTCCTCTGCTTTCGTTCTAAAGAGAGTGTAATTAAAATCACCTTAAATGAGCCAAGGTCCTACCACTCTTCTTTGAAAACTCAATAAGCTCTCCCAAAAATCCTTTATTTGAAAAATATAGATGAAGTTATATGCTACCGAGGCAAAGAAAGATGTATTATGCTCAACAAAATGCCATTTTATGTGAATAACCTGCATCTTTATTTCTAGCACCTCAACCTCTACAATTCGGGAATCAAAATCAACTATAATTCTACCACATGCATGAGCTTGATTATTAGAAAGAAACCGCCACTAATTACCTAACTTATTAAGAAACTCGAAATAGAGATAAGGATATAGATATACATAGAGATATAAATTTGATTAAATTTATACAAATTTTAAAAAATTACTCATTAAATTAAAAATTTCAAATATTTAATATTAAATTAAAATTTTCAAAAATTAAATACTTTTCAAATTTGTTATCTCTAATTATATTATATTAATTACTTTTGTATAGACCTAATATTTAGGTCCCTTTTTATATCAATATTTAGTATATAATATTGTTACCACTTGTATATTGTGTTTAATTCAATTTAATTAAATCTAAAATTAATAAGTCAAATTTAAATTAATTATTTTTATCTATGTTTAAATTTTAAGAGATTAATATAAAAATTTTTTCAAAATAATTTTATTTTTATTTAATATATTAAAAATATAATTTCAATTTTTAAAATTTAATAAATTTAAATTAAAATAACAAAAAATTATATTTCCTTAAATTAGAAATTAAATCGATATCATTTTTATAGATTCAATTTCATATTAAGCTCGTTGGTACTGTATTTGAGGAAAACTCCTCATGTCATCCTACTGATTCCATTCTCAAGCTTATTTTTAGTAGCATTTTAGTGATCTCTCAAGTTCTTTAGCTGGCCCTTCGTGGTGCAAATTCAAGAGGATCTCAAGAAGTTTTAAATCTAGCTCAGAAGTTGTATGGAGAGAGCTTTCGGTATTCATAAAACTTGATGGAAGATATTGGAGAAAATGATGGTTTTGACTTCGTTTGCTCAATCTAAATTCTTATGAGAATATTCAAAGAAATACTAAGATATAAATAGCTAATACTCGTGTCCTTATAAATCTTTTTTTTAAGTCATATCCTCATAAGTCATTTTATATATAAACAACTAATACTAAACAATTAATTTTATCAAATATCTTTAAATAAATAGCTGATGTATTCGCTGGTCAAATTAACTATATTAATCCGCTCTTAATTAATTACTGATAGAATCAACTAACAGCTAATGCAATCTGTTGATTGTCAAACAGGACCTATATCAACATAAACTTATTTGCCTAATGACTGATAAGTTATCTTTGGCGGATTGAAAGATATTTGGTTGTTTGATCATGTTAAACTATTGATAATCAGGTCTAGTAACTAGTTGATTGAGTTGACAAATTGAACTCAATCCACTATTTTTTAAAATGTTCCTATAAAGAGTGTTTTGCTCACGATTGAGAAATTAAGGAATGAAAAGACAATTGTGTTCTAAAGCTATGACAAATTACTGAAGAAGTCATCTTTTATTATTACTTTCCCTTAACTAAACGCTAATACTCTAAACTTTACTAATACCCAGCTGTGAGAGCGGAGAGGAAAGAGAGATAGAGACAGAACTTTGTTCAAACTCTTACAATTGTTATTATTATTATTATTATTATTAGAGTTATTAACTTAATTTTTGTGAAATTAAATATCTAAAAATCTAAATTTTATGAGAATATTCAAAGAAATTTAATACTTATTTTTTTAAATTAATGTCCTTATAAGTTATTTTATATATAAATAACTAATTTTAATATAATTAAGTAACACCTAATATAGTACCGGATACGGCTAGTATTTGATCCGGACTTCTGATAAGCTCAACAAAAGAAAGGATAAGGGTAATGAATAATTAAACTGGTTTTAAGTTTTAATTAGTTGATATTCACATTATGATTCATGGCCCCTTTTAAGTTTATGCCAAAATACAAATTCCATACAATAGAATCATAACCGAAGTAGGACGCGTTCAAAAGTTAAGTGTAGACTTAGACAGCTTCTTTGTGATTCCGTGCGGTGAAGACAAAATTTCCGTCACCATCTAGAGCTTGAAAATTTACAGTCCTCTTCGGAGCAACATTTTAAACATTTCTTCGCTTCCACTCTGTTCATAATCTTAATCCCTCTTCTGGGCAAAAGAACAGATAAAAGCATCCGAGTTTTGAAGCAGGGATCAGTCGTCACCGACGGTGTAACAATCCCAGAAAAAGATGGCAAGTTGACGATCTCCTTTATCCATTTTAGGTCGTTTTAGATAGGAATCCGTTTGACTTACTTTCAAGTTATTGGGTTAGGTTTGCATAGCGTGTTTACTGCCTCTGTTCCTCGTCCCAATCGTGAATCTTTTGCCCCTTTTGTTCGACTATATCGTGGTAACAGAGTATTCTCCATACACCATTTTGTTAATGATTGAATTTGACATCAAAGCTAATGTCTTATCGCTTTTGGTGAATAAAAATTGTATGATCAATGCTTGTTAGGGGAAAGTGTATGCGCTATTTGGATGGGAGTACATGAAACCAGAGAGGGCTCCTCCCGCATGCCCTTATAAGCCCGCAGCTAAACAAGAGAGCGGCAACAAAGTGAGTAATTGACTTTGATTTTGGTGGTCATTTCTTATAATATTATATGATCTTCCACTTAAAATGAATCGGTGTACTGTAAACTGACTCGTGTGTGTTGTAGACTGAACGAACTATTTTCGGTTTAACATAAAATTGACTATTTTCAGCTGAATATACGATTCTCTGGCGATTTAATGACTTTGTTCTCTTAAGGTCTAATTGTCACTAGGGTAAAGAAAAGATTGGAACTTCTAGCCTTTTGAAACTGGAAAAGAGGAGTTCCAGAAACATCACTTGGAAAATTTGGTGGATAGCGATCTAGGGATCAAAACTGGTCAAATAAGAGTGATACTTTCTAATTTCTAGCCGAATTTGGGTTCTTTCCTAACTTCCATGTATATTTGCAATTATTTTCTTCATATGCTAATAGTCAGAGCACTAGTGATAACTTTCCACCCTTGAGTCTAATCATTGCTACTGGAGATTCAACTTCTTCAGAAATTGCATAAGTTTGCCTGCCCCTTCGGAATTTTTATTGCTCACAAATCCCAAACAACAAGGCTGTTAGGCAGAGCAACTTCCTGCTAGGAACTAGAACTGGTCAAGATCTCTTCATCTTTATTGGCAATTCTTACTGCCTAACCATGATTGTTCAAATTCCCCATCAATAATACTAGGGTTGGCAATAGGCCAGGCTCGTATGAGGCTTAAGCTGCAACCAAAACATCATTTCGGTATAACTGACAAAAACAACGTTGTTGTTTTGGTTAGTTATACCAAAATGACGTTGTTTTGGTAGGCCCCCCTAGCCCGAGCCCAACCCAAAGTTTGGTCAAACCAACATGGCCTGTTGACTTCAGGTCAGGCTGCCACTGCCATCCCTACTGGCCATCATGGTCAAATAATTCTTCCATAAAGATTCAGAATGATAATATGCTTTGTTGTCTTGCAAATGCCTATTTATACTGGGAAATATAAGAGAATGATAATATGTTGTGTTGTCCTACAAATGCCTATTTATACTAGGATATGTAAGTTATAGATTCTGATTGAAATATCCTTCCACAAGGATTCATAATGATAATCTGTTATCTTGTCTTGCAAAATCCTGTTTATAGTAGGAAAGACAAGCTATCGCTTCTAATTGAAATATTCTAGCCATCAACTATTATAAGACTTAATAGGAAGTAACATGATCCTGTAATAGCCAAAACGATTTAGTTCTTCTTGGTCAACTGGTCTATAATTCCAATCATATTTTGTTTGGTTTTCTCTTTTTCTTTTTTCTCCATTTTGACTTGTTTCTAATTTTTCCTTATTATAACGATTTGTGGTTCGATTAATACTATCTATAATTTTGTGAAGAGTACTTTCAGATGCATGAATAGCTTCTAAAGAGAGATATGTTTCGGTGAAAGTTTTCATACACTTTCTACTGAGTTTAAGTTTCTGTTCAATATGTATTATTAATAGATGAAGGTTTCTACAAATTTCACAGATAGGCGTAGTTATAGAAAATCCAAGAAAGTAATTCAAGAGATTAAAGAAATGGATGTCTAATTAATGAATAAACATAATGACATAAAAATAAAAACGCATTTAAAATACCTGTTTACTCGACAATCTCTAATGCCAATTTTAGAGGCTGGGCGAGAATTTAAGAGTTGGATAGGAAGTTTTAGGAATGAACTTTTATTTTTACATGCCAAACGGAGATTCAGTGCTTACATTATATAGACATGAACACTTCGTAGTGTCCTTGAAACAAAAGAAGAAAAGACTTGAAGTAAAAGCAAAAAGTAAAAAGGAAATAAAGAAAAAGCATATTCTTGGCTAATTATTGTCTAGAGAATCTTGACAAGTGGCTTGCATTATGTACAAAGACGAGTGATGCTTTTCTTTAGTGCATAATGATTAGTCTTCAATAATTTGCTTCTACGGAGCTATCATCTTTGTCTGTTTTTGAACTGATAGGGCAAAGTGGGTACTGGTGAGTTGGATGATGTTGAATTTGTTGATAGATCATATTCTTTCATTATTCTGACAGTTCGCTGAATATTCTAGAGAAGGTGGAAAATGATGCTTCAAATTGTTTGATGAGCTGGACCAGACATTCAACTATCTTGAATAGCTTATGTTCAAGTTGGAATAAACAACAGGATGTGTCCACCAACCAATGAACCACCACACTATAATTGGGAAACTATTAATCAATTAAATCTCCACTTCATAGGAGGAGTTTATCAACAAAGTCAAAAAATTAATCAAGATTCGTTGATAAAGCTCAATTATTGAGGACAAAATTTAGTGATGACATCAGCATACAAGACCACAATTGCACAAGAATCTCTCTGGAGGACCAGACATTCAGCTATCTCGAATAGCTTATGTTCAAATTGAAATAAGCAACAGGATATATCTACCAATCGATGAACCACCACAGTATGACTTTGATTGGGAAACTATTAATCAATTAAATCGCTACTGCATAGAAGAAGTTTATCAACAAAGTCAAAAAATTAATCAAGATTCATTGATAAAGCTCAATTATCGAGGACAAAATTTGGTGATGACATCAACATACAAGACCACAATTGCATAGGAATCTCTCCAGCTTATCAAACAATTTGAAGCATCATTTTCTCCCCTCTTTGGAGTATTTAGCGAACTGTCAGAACAATAAAAGAATATGATCTGTCAACAAATTAAACATCATCCAACTCAAAAGTGCCCACTTTCCCCTACTAGCTCAAAAACAGAAAAAGATGATAGCTCTGTAGAAGTAATTATTGAAGACTAGTCATTATGCGCTAAAGAAAAGCACCACTTGTCTTTGTACATAATGTAAGCCACCTGTCAAGATTCTCTGGATAATAATTAGCCAAGAATTTGCTTTTTCTTTATTTAATTTTTACTTTTTGCTTTTACTTTAAGTTTTTTCTTCTTTTGTTTCGAGGACACTACGAAGTGTTCAAGTCTATATAATGTAAGCACCGGACCTCTGTTCGGCATGTAAAAATAAAAGCGCATTCTTAAAACTCCCTGTCCAATTCTTAAATTGTCACCCAACCTCTTAAATTAGCATTAGAGATCGTCGAGTAAACAAGTATTTTAAATGCATTTTTATTTTTATGTCATTATGTTGATTTAGTTCTAATTGCCATTGAATTAATCAGCCTTGATTATAATTATTTTTAATATTGTATTTAGTAAATCCAAATAAATATTTTGAATCTGTCTGAATGAGGAATTCGACAGGTAATAAATCCATTTTCGAAATGATTTTATAAAATATAATTATCTTCTATAATAAAGATAAAGACGGTCATTTACAAAAGTTAAGTTAGTTCTCACCTGTTGTAAAACACAAAGATCAATTCTCAGTAAAAGGAAAATTAAATTAGCACAACAAAATATTGAATATTTAGGAATAGAATTTCACAATGGTTTCTTACAATTACAACCCAATATTCTTGAGAAACTACAACAATTTCCAGGTATATTAAAAAACATTACAGAAGTTCAAAAATTTCTTGGATTATTAAATCATATATCTGACCAAGGATTTGGCTAAAGAAAGAAAACAGTTACAACTAAAATGCAGCACCAAAACTCAATGGACATGGACCGATGAAGATATAGCAACGGTACGTATATTAAAAAATGTTTGTAAAGTTCCCCAACAGTATGGTTGTGATTTAGACAACTATCTAAAACAAAAAAGAAAGCACAAATTTGTTAATATATATAAATGGAGAAAATACCCAAAAAGATATTATTATAAAAAATCACATTTTAAACCTTCTAAAAAACTATTTAGAAAAAAAGCATATAGACAATTTAAACCTAAAAAGAAATATTGTTCTCACAAGAAAAACACATGCCGATGTTGGCTTTGTAAAGAAGAAGGTCATTACGCAAACAATTGTCCTCAATGAAATAAAAATAAATATAAAGAAAAAATTAACATTTTACATTTAGCCATCAAATATAATCTTGAACCCATTGAATCCGACTACGAAACAAATTCAACTATCTCTTCACTCTATTAATATGAACTCCAAGACTCCGACTCAACAATTGAATCCGAACACAACTTTTATTCAAGTAGTAATTTAGAATAAAAAAGTTAATGCATACATTGATACTAGAGCTACTATTTGTATAGCCTCTAAGACACTCTTAAAAGATTGGAAAAAAACTACAAAAACCTTTGCAAATTCGAATAGCAGATGGAACTGTAAAATCTATGTAAACTACTATAATAAACTTATTATTGAAAATTATACTTTTATAATTCCTTCAATATATCAACAAGAATCAAGATTACCATTAATTTTAGGCAATAATTTTTGGATATTATATAACCCTTTCTGTCAATATCTACATTATATAACTTTAAAAACACCAGCAATAAACACTTTAAATAAAAATTCAATAATTCTTAAAATTCTTGTATATCATACAACTTATTATCAAAACTTGCAATTAGTGAAAGAAAATTTAGATCAAGTACAATTTTATTTACTAAATAATCTTACCCTACAAACTGAGATAGAAAAACTAATAGATATAGCTTGTAGCAATAATCCTTTAGATCCTAACAAAAATACCAATAGTCAACTCATAGAAATCAAACGTAAAATCCTTTCCAATAAGTAAATATTGAAAAGAATTTTTTATGTAATTTTGCTTCTAAACATTTTTGTGATAAAACTTCTTTTACTATTGAAATAGCTCCTCCTAAGTTGTAAGCTACTAAATTATCTTTTTGTTTAATTAAAAATAATTCTTCTACTATC
>JAOTJB010000004.1:30674189-30687358 GCA_027123815.1 Erythroxylum minutifolium
TTTGAAATGGGCCCAAGAGGCAAATAACAGGAACTTTTCATTTTATTGTGTTTGTATTAATTAATGACAAATTAAAGTGATGTTGGTTATTAATTTTCTGTTCCTTATGTGTTGTCTTCTGTTAAATGGACAAAAGTTTTAAAAAAAGGAAAAATGGTTCCTCATGATTGATAAGTGATAAGAGTTTTCAAAAAAATTTATACCGATTTCTGTTTAGTGAAGTGATGTGACACGCCACCCTCGCGGGGCACGGATTCGGATATCATCGTCGATGTCGGGTTCGGGTCCAGTCGGGAGTTGGGGTGTTACACATATAGTTCATACTACTTCTAATGACTACTTATTAAACAACCCATGATTAAATAGATCATACGTAGTATCAAAACATAGCAATACCCATACAAGATAACTTTGACGACCTCAAGTCAAAGAATCACTTATACAATCCTCACAATCAGAATTTCATAAATATACAAGTAATGTTCTAATGGATTTCTCATATCGGGTCTATTCAATGAACTTGTTCTATAACAAGCACCCACACGTTTGTTTAAGTATCTCTATACTTTAGCCTATGAGATTTACTACTTCCTTCATAAGGAAAAACAAAACATATGCTAGTCTTTTTGCATTCTATTAATGTCCAATCTTAATAGAACAATGACTAGGAACATTTATGAATATTACATAAATACAATACGAATCTCATAATCATAATCTTATTATAATTTCATTTACAACGTACAATTATTCCATGGACTTTATCATATACATCTAAACATGTATAAGATAAAAAATGTCTTTAAATAATTTGTCATTAAATTACAACCAAAGCGATTGGCTATAGGGCATAAACCAGCACTTAGGCCATTGGATTTTTTTGTCTAGTTTATAATAACCTACTTTTGTTATGATTGTAGCTACCAGCGATAAAGGGATATAGCTTGAGTTGTTATTAGAGAATATGAGTGTAGTGATGTGAGCTTATTTATAATTAGCCCAGTATAAGAAGACACGCTCGAATGACAGAGAAAAAGGTCCATTTGGATTAGTAATTATATGATAGGATGAGTGTTCTAGATGCATTAGTTATAACAAAATATTAATATTTTAAATATTACTATTATTGTTAGTTCTATTATCGTTGTTGTTATATGAGAATTGTGTTGACAATACTATTTGTATGAGCTTATAATCAGTAAAAAATTCAATGAAAATTTACTTTTTTACCTAAATTCTTACTTTCATTTCTTTTTTCTCTTTTTTCCCTTCTTCTCTGTTTTTCCTAATTATACAAGCAGGTTTAATTGGTGCTTTCATTGAGTCCTCTATGCCTCCTAAACATGATTATTCTTTGGTGGACACCATAGTCAGTCTCTCTAAGTTAGTTATAGGCTAATTTTATGATCTTTGAATCTCCCAATATACCATTGCTATGAAACTTGACACCTTCATCTCTAAGAACTAAACTCCCATTAAAATCTCCAATCTAAAATGGCTTGTTAGAAACCACCACCACTATAGCACCCTTAACCCTTTTTTGTTAATGTCTTTGATCACCCTTATCGCCTCTTCTTTGACCTAACTCAATCTACCACCTCCTCCACCATCCTTTCGACCAAAGACTCTAAAGTTTCATCGTACACAATTTGATGGTAGTACTTTTTAGCTTAGCTATTCCAAGTGAAACAATACTTTGCCTTCTATAATATTCCCTCCAACCAGCGTGTCTCTATGGAAACATTGATTATGATTGGCCAAGACCTTTTTTGATAGTAGCTAGCATATTAGGAATCATTCACCCATGCTTTTGAAATATGATTCGTTCCTTTTATTTACTTTAACCCTTAGGCAGTCCTCTTCTAGCTTCACAAAACTGGGTCTGTCGCATGATACCAAACGAAATTTAATAATCTCTCAAACAAAGCATCTGGCCTAACTGAGAACTATCTCCTCGATTATTTTATTTTAGGACTCTCACTGGAGATTTAGCATGAGCTTATTCCCTTTTGACATACTCACCTATACTTTAGCTCTAACTAAACTTATTGACACTAAGCTTTTAATAGTTGCTTAACTCAAATCTGACGACTGCCTTCCCCATCTATATTTCCTTCCCCACCTAAGCAACAAGCTTCTGCATCTTTCTTAATGATTAAAGGCCTTACCCTAGCTAAAATGTATGCTCGATGAGCAAAGGGACTTTGTTTTAATTGTGACGATTACTATAAACCTAATCATAAATGTCACCCTATTCCTTTTTTTCTCCAGGTGGATGATGACACTCCTACAGCAAAGGAAACATCATCAAGGGAATTCTAATCATTGTCATTAAACTTGGCCATTCTTCCTTTTCCTCCCTCACCACAAATCTTTGAAAGGGGTAACCCAAACGACTTTCAGGTTTCTCTATATGCTCTTTTTGGTGAATCTTCAATTTCCTTTTTAAAATAACTTGGTGACATTGCAAGCCATTAATTTTTAGTCTTGATCAACTTTGGCAGTTCTCACAATGTTATTCAACCATGAATTGCTTGATACTTGAATTTATGTATTAAATTGGCACCCCTTTCAAGGTGTAAGTTAGTAACGAGGAATTGTTACACTATATTGGCAAAATTTATAAGTTGCAGATATATCAAGGCTATTGTTCCATTATAGATATATATGTTTTGGACGTTTGGGTATGGATATTATTTGGACGTTTGGGTATGGATATTATTTTTAGAATCCAGTGATTAGCACAAATGGGTCTAATCTTAGTTGATTTCAAGGACCTTTCTCTCACTTTTAAGCATAGTGGGTCTCTTATTACATTGTTAGGCCAGTAACAAACATAACCTACCTCACTATGTTTTTATCTTTGAATATTAGCCCATACGGATGGAATAGGAACGAGTCAATTACTATCCCTAGTTTCTATTGTTACCTCTAAGAACTCTATTGTTTAGCTACAACTCTTCCACCTATAATCCGTACCCTTTTATAACAATAACAACACCTATTTGAAGCCCTAACATCACTGCCCTCTCCCTATAGGAATGATCATCATACCCATTTTTTCCCTAGTTCCCCTCTAATTAACATCAAGCCTTACTAGAACCCACACTCTCAAGAAAAGGATATAGAGCTTTTAATCATTAACATGCTCAAAGAGGGCATTATCCAACCTAGTAACTATCTATTTTCTTCACTAGTGTTATTAATCCATAAGAAAGATTGCACCTAACACTTCGGTGTTGACTACCATGATCTTAATGTTATAGTTATAAAGGATAGGTTTTAGATTATGATGGTAGGCGAGCTTTTAGATGAACTCCATGGGGTTTTGTCTTTTTAAAAATTAATCCTAATACTAGTTACCATCAAATTCAGATAGTCAAGGAAGACATTTCAAAGACTGCATTTCATACCATTATTAGTCCTTATAACTTCTAAGCTATGCCATTTGGAATCTCCAATGTACCCTCTACATTCTAAGGCACAATGATTGATATTTTTAGACCTTTTCTTTTTTTAATAATATCCTCTTTTATAGCCCTTCCTTGGACGAGCATATTTTCCATGTACTGTAAGTGCTACGTTTGTTGGACAAACACAAGTTCTTTACTAAATTGCCTAATTGTTCATTTGTATAGTGTTTTATCAACTAATTGGGCTATGTGATAAATGGGGAAGGTGTCTAAGTAGAGAAAAGTAAAATTGATGCTATTCTATCATCACCTCGTTAGTTATCACTCAAAGCCTTGCGGGGATTCTTTGGGATAATAAATTATCATTAGAAATTTGTATGCAAATGTGATGGTATAACTACTTCCTTAATCGATCTATTAAAAGTGGATCCTTCCAGTGGTCCAAAGCAAAAAAGGACGCTTTCACCACTCTAAAGACTGCCTTAACTTTTAACTTCTATACTAGCTCTTCCAAACTTCACAAAACCTTTTGTTATAAAGACAGCTACTTCCAACGCAACAATCAAAGCAATCCTCACCCAATCGGGACATCCCATAGCTTACTTTAGAAAAATTTAGTCCTCATATACATCATGCCTCCACTTATGTTCGGGAAATGTATGCCATCATCAAAGTTATGAAGAAATCATGACAATATGTATTAAGGTGACCATTCATCATCTATACTGATCAGTAGAGTTTAAGGAGACTCGTGGAGTAGACCATCTAAACCCCAGAGTAGCAGAAACGGTTAGCAAAATTATTGGGATTTCAATTTACAATTCGGTATAAATTGGGTCCCTAAAATAAGGTTGTAGATGCTCTATCTCAAAGCTTTTTGAAGAAGGGAACCTATATGGCTATCTCTGGCCCCATTTTGACTTTTCTTGATGACTCCGCCATAATTACAGTAATGATGATCACAATAAAGAATATTTTAGTAAGGTTAGTTTAAACTGAGCTAATTATCTATACTTCTCTTTGTTTAATGGGTTGATTATATATAATAAGCGCGTGGTAATTCCTAAATGTAATCCTTTTTAGTCACTCATACTCCAAGAGTACTATTATACTGTCACAAGTAGCTAAGAAGGTGTTACAAAGACCTTAACTAGGTTAGCTAATATTTTTTATAAGCAAGGAATGTAAAAAGCAGTGTCTTCTTTTGTATCCTCCTATCACGTGCTAGAAGTTAAGTACCTCCCTTATAAGCATGGTGGTCTTTTGCAACCTTTACTAAATTCCATGTTTTGTAGGATATATTGATGGAATTCATCATTAATCTCCCTCCCTCTTATGGGAAATCAGTTATTTAGGTTATTGCGGATCGCCTCTCCAAATATGCTCAATTTGTTGCGCTAGGAATGGGTATTACAGTCCCTCAACTCGCTGAATCATAAGTTATTATGGTCTATTGTTAATGATTGTGATGCCTTATTTATTAGTCACTTTTGGTGAGACTTCATATTACCCAACTTAAGTTAAGTGATGCATATCATTTGCAAACTGATGGCCAAAAAAAAGGATTAAATATATGCTTAAAAATCGATCTTTGTTGCTTTGTGAGGGAACATCCACGAATATGGGTCAAGATCCTACATTGGGCGGAATGGTCCTATAATACTTCTGTCCACTCCTCAATTGTAATAACACCCTGTGAAGCAGTTTATAACTTAACTACTCCTATAATTGCTTATTTACTAGGACTATTAAGGTGACCTAACTAGATGAATACTTAGTAAAGCGTCAAGCAATACTAGTCAAGATGAAAACTAATTTAACGTTTGCTCAAAATTATATAAAAGTTTAAACTAATCGTGCTTAAGTTGAGTGAGACTTTTCTAATGGAAGCTAGGTTTTCCTTAAATTGTAGCCTCATCATCAGAATTTGGTGGCCAATAGACCCCACTCTAAAATAGAAAAGAAATTCTTTGGTCCCTTCTAAATGGAGTGCAAAATATATGTTGTCACATACGGATTGGAATTAACTCCATAGTCTCATATTCATCCAGTATTCCACATCTCATTGCTCAAGGAATACAGAAGACAACTACCACTATAATCAAACCCCTTCCATCCACCAATGCTAATGGTTAGCCAGCATTGGAGCTAGAGATTGTACTACTATAGTGACAAGTTTAATGCTAAGGTCACACACTTCAACAAATGCTTATTAAATGAAAAAATTTCCCAGCCTAAAGGAAACTGGGAATGGAAAAAAGACATCTACAACTGCTATCCCTCCTTCAACCTTAAGGACAAGGTTATGCTGGAAGAGTATAGTAATGATGCGAGCTCGCCTAAAATTTGTCCACTTGAAGTAGACATGCCCAAATGACAGAGCAAGAGGCCATTTGGACTATTGACTATTGATGCACTAATTATAGCAAAATATTACATATTACTATTATTGTTAATTATGTTATTGTTATTGGTAAATGATAATTTTGGAGGAATGAAAACTCTTATCTTCTCCAATATGATTGCCTATATTAATAGGCAATTATAGAGGAAACTAAATCATGTAATTACAACTAGAGGTATTTATAGTTATAGGAAATATTGTATTTAAAGCTAAGTTAATGGCTAATATTCCTAATACTCTCCCTCAAGTTGGCACATGAGGATCATAAATGCCTAACTTACGTAGGAGAAACTAAAATTGCGTTTGGCCCATTGCTTTAGTGAAAATGTCCACAAGTTAAAACTTGGTCCGAAGATGAGCAGTAAGAATGTGGCCTACTTGAAACTGTTCTCTAACATAGTGGGAATCAATGTCAATATGTTTAGAGCATTCATGGAAGACGGGGTTAGTTGCGATATGAAGAGCAGCCTGATTGTCACAAAACAAACGCATCAATTGACGATGAAACACACCAAGACTAGTCAAAAATGCCTTTAGCCACTTAAGTTCAATTAACATAAAAGCCATGGAATGATATTCAACTTTTGCCAAGGCATGAGACATAATGGCCTTTTTCTTATTCTTCCATAAAACAGGAGAGAACCCTAACAAAATAAAATATCTAGTCATAGATCATTGCATAAGTGGACATGTGACAGCGCGTCATAACGCTAGTCAAAATAAAATAACTAGGCTACTACTATAGTAGTTGTGAGTCCAGGTCGATCCCATTAGGAGTGTTCGCTTAGTTTATGAAAAGAAATTAATCCATGTTTGGAAAAAAAAAAGGGTTTGGATTTTGGAATAAGAAAATAAAATGGAACTAACTAATAAAAACAAATTAATGAAAAATCACAAAAAATGGTAAAATTGGGAAATTCGGTAGGGATTCGGTTCTTTGGTTCAATCTCGGGCTACACCCTAATTAAACATAATTCATTGATTTGTTGTTCTTAAAACTCTCCTAGCAACTATTAATCGTGGGTTAATAATTAACCTGAATTTTTCCTTAGGTTTTGTTTAATTAAGATACGATTATTAATTAAACCTAACCATCGAATAACCTAGGATACAATCTCTAGATTTAATTAGGCAGTAGCATTATGAATTAGAAAAATCAATTAATCAAGGCAACAATCACATACGATGTGTCATTTAACCTAGGTCATGTTATCCCTAATGATTACGAATCATTAATCGCTACATATAAATTTCAACATAACAATTACAGATTATATCAAAATTCTAGCAATGGGTATGCAATCAAACGATTCAATGAATGCATTAAAATCATCATTTCACAATACCCTAAGGGTCTATACACAAATAACTAAACAATAACAAAAATCCAATTATCCATACACAAAAACCTAAATCAATTAACATAGGATAACACAATAAATTTCTAATGAGAGAAAAAACAATAAAAATCAAAAAATACACTTAAACTGGGTCATCAGTGTCGATGTTACCTCTAAACTGGTGTCAAGATCTTAGCCTTCCATAAGTCTATTCCAAGAAAAATGAATCAAGCCCTTACTTATTTCCCCAGCCAAAGACCCTCCAAAATCTTCTTCACAGCCGCAAGCTCTCTTCTAATTACTATTCACTATTTATTGAAGTGACAAATAAAGATGGTGGTTTTTGTCCACCATCACTATTCACCTCCACTTCTTGCTACTCACTCCAAGCCGCCACTCTTCTTCTTTTCTCTAAAGCCACCAAGCTGAAGCTACCTATCCACTTCATGCCCTCTACTGTAGCTATGATGGGATGAATTAAGTTTGGTGTATTTTAAAACCTTCTACTATTGCGTCCTTAAAACGCATCTATCTTCTGCATTATGCAGACTACGTTTTGCTGCTTCTGCCTCTCATCTGCGCTATTGTTTTCGTTGTTGGATTTTTCTTTATGGGTTGTCAATTTGGACAGCCTCTTTGATGCTTCTAATGGCTTCAAAACTTCATGCTTTAATCTTACATTTGTATTTCATCATTAAATCCACATATAAAATTAATAGAAACACAAAATGAGAAATTAAACTAAAAAAAATAAGAATGAATTCAAATGAAATAACATATAAAAATATAGAAAAATCCATTCATATTAAGTACCCCTACACTTAGCTTTTGGCCATCCTCAGGCAAACTATTAAAATTAAGCTCAAAGACCTGAAACATTTACTCAATTCCCATATTTTCCAAGACTATATAATCACAACCAAAGATGAATGACTTTTAAAAATCACAGCAAGAATTCAATATTCAATGCTTCTACTCATGATCAATCAACAAGCATCATCTTCGGAAACTGAGCAATCTAATGGTAGACTCGAAAAATGTGTTTAACTAAAATATATCTACGGGTATACTCAACACCATTCATGATCATGATAATCCATAACTTTATATATCATTTCATTTCTCCACCACTATAATTCAGATGCAAAATCATGAATCAAAGGACTTTTTAAGGTTGTAATGTGGGCAAAGGTAAGGCGAGATGTATTTATGTCAAGTAGTATGCAAGCCATCAAAGATAGTGAAACAAAAGTAACACTCAATCAAAAACTGGGTACCGTCAGCTATGACAAATGCAACATTTATATTTCACAACCCCATTTAACTCTCACACACCAACCATTTGAAGTATATAGCAATCCGAAGGAATCACTCATACAATTTATTCCAACAATACATTGAAACCACAAGAGTGAACCTTCTAAACCAACATCTACATTATATCTAATATACTCAAATAACCCATTCATCACAACTTTAGGACAATGCATTAATCATAAACAACTTTTCAACACATATGTACATGCTCCTAGATACATTTATTTAAACATTTTTTTCATTTTATTTCTTTTTCTTTCTTTCTTTTTCATTTTCTTTTCTTTTCTTTTTTTAGAACAAAAGAAACTACATTAACATGGGAATTTCAATGATAAGACATAAAATAGCATTCTAATTAGTATAGCCAATCCAAACATATTTACACCCCACCCTTACACTTTTGTACATCCACAAACTCACCAATCACAAATGCTCCACTAGCTTTATAGCTTGGGTAGGACATTTGGTTAAGTTTAAAACATGTAATATGGTTGATACAAAAAGAAAGATATAAAGCTCAAAGGGGTTTATCAAGGGAAAATCATGTCAATAGGATAGGTTATTTGGCTAATGTAATTTATGAAAAGCAAAGAATGCCTAATCATATTCATGTTAATGCATGTCATCAAAATGTAGTCTCGAATAGAAATTCAACGCAAAATCGGGACGTACATGTCATGAAGGTCACACATTATCAAAAGACAATAAGACTGATATGGATGTTTCAGTTTAATAAGGCTCAAAATATCACCAGCTTTGTCTACCATTAGTCACTAATCTTCTAAAGATAATGCATATCAACCAATCACAAGAGCAAAAGTACATGTCAAAGTTGCTATGAAATTCTCTAGTCAATTCATTCTCTATTTATGACTATATAATCCCAGAAGCAACAGAAAACGAGAAAATGTTTCTTTGTTTGTTTTATTCTTTCTCTCATTTTGATTGAAAACTTAAAAATAAGTAAAAATAAACTAACAAAGAACACACATGCATATAAAAAGAAATGTGAAAATGTAAAGAAAAGAAATTTACTTCCCTTAGGTTGCCTTCCAAGAAGCGCCTTTGTTTAGGGTCGTTGGCTCAACTCCTTCTTCTTCTCATGTGACAAAATTATGATCTTCTGATGGCACATGCAATTCTTCAACGTGAGGTTCTTCAGGATAGAGCCTTGTTTGATAGTCGTTTACCTCCAGCGTTCTCCCTATCTTTAGATTCTTTATCTCTACTGAGTCCTTGCTCTCTTGAAATAATTCGATTGACTCTTTGCCTTTTGCTTCTTTATTTAATTTTTCTAGCCTGCTAGGTAAAGGTGAAGGGTTAGTCTTAAAAATAATTACAGACTCAGTACTTACCTCCGAGCTAAAAGATATGTCCTTTTCTGCTTTGAGCTTCTCCTCTGCTTCTTCTACACAAGCAATTGTTGAGGGTTGACCTCAAAATTCTCAAGCTCTTCATCACTTTATAAAGTTTTCACACAAACGTCCATTGGGCACACCTTGGGTTGATACGACTGCTCTTCTTCGCTTTATGGTTACAAATGATTGGTGTTTCCCCATTGAGGCAATGCATCTTGCTAGAATTGCAGAGCATCCTCTCAGATTTGCTGTATAGCTTGCTGAAACAATTGTTGCATATTCTATTGGAACTGCTACATATCTTATTGAATTCGAGGATTTTTAGTAGCCATAATATTAAGCATTTCTTCTACAGATATACCTGAGTCACATTAGCTCTCCAAATCTTAGGCGCTAGATCATGTAGTTTTTGGAAATTGCCCTCCATCCTTCTAGAATTGTATAGTATTTTGCTGCAATTGCCAAGTATTAGCGTTCATAATATTACTCAACTCTTCCTGAGATGGACTGGAGTTATGATAGGAAGCTTTTGGTCTGTATGAGAATTGTTGTGCATCTTACAAACTATCATGGAAGTAATTCTGATGATTATTTCATCTATAATAAAAGTTAGGTTGATCAGTCCAAACATTGTTATAGGAATGAGAATATAAGTTATAAAAGAAATTACCTCCGTCTATATCGGATTTTTTTTACAAACGTGAAAAAAATGAAAAGATCACGAAATAACTGAAAAGAAATCAATTACAAACAAATATATACAAAACACCAATTAAATAAAAAAACTAAAACACCACACTCCCTAGCATCGACACAAAATTTGACTTGCGCGTCATAACGCTAGTCAAAATAAAATAACTAGACTAGTACTGTAGCAATAGTGAGTCTAGGTTGATCCCACAGGGAGTATTTGGTTAGCTTATGAAATGAAATTAATCGATGTTTAGGAAAAATGGGGGGAGGGGTTTGGATTTTGGAATAAGAAAATAAAATGAAACTAACTAATAAAAACAAATTAAAAATATATACAAAAATGATAAAATTTGAGAATTCGGTAGGGATCTGGTTCTTTGGTTCAATCTTGGCCTACACCCTAATTAAACAAATTAAACGATTTGTTGTTCTCAAACCTCTTATAGCAACTATTAATCGTGGGTTATTAATTAACCCAAGTTTTCCCTTAGGTTTTGTTTAATCAAGATACAATCATTAATTAAACCTCACCGCCGAATAACCTAGGATATGATCTCTATATTTAATTAAGCAGTGGCATTACAAATTAGGAAAACCGATTAATCAAGGCAACAATCACATACGATGCGTCATTTAACTTAGGTCATGTTATTCCTAATGATTACGAATTATTAGTTACTACATATGAATTTCAACATAACAATTATGGATTATATCAAAATTCTAGCAATGGGTATGTAATCAAACAATTCAATGAATGCATTAAAATCATCCTTTCATAATACCCTATCGGTTCATACACAAATAACCAAACAATAACAAAAATCCAATTATCCATACACAAAACCCAAATCAATTAACATAGGATAACACAATCAATTTCTAATGAGAGAAAGAAATAAGAAAAACTGAAAAATACAGTTAAACTGGGTTGTCAGCATCAATGTTACCTCCAAACTGGCATCGGGATGTTACCCCTACATGGGTCTCTCTTGGAAAAATGTTTCAACCCTCATTGATAACTCTACCGAATACCCCTCTATATCTCCAGTCAAGCTACCACAAGCTTCTCTACTGTCTACTATTCATCGACTAGATAATTAAAGATTAATGTCCCTCTCTAATGTTCACCTCCACCTCACGTTACTCACTCCTAGCCGCAGCTCTTCTATATTCATGATGTGACAATTTAATATCAATGACCACCTACACTATTCACTCCTCTATCTTCTCTGTTTCACGTAGTCTCTAGTGCCACTCTCTTCTTTTGTTTCTCTCTCCACTCTTCTCTTCTTTTTTTATCACTTAATGTAGCTTGATTTTGACAATTTAAACTCCTCCTTTTTCTGGTCTGCTTTCACTCTCTTTCTCACTTTAGAAACCCAAGCATTCAACGTTCAACACAAAACGTAGCATATGTGTTGCGTTGCATTTTGTTCGTCCACTGCTCCGTAATGTGTTGTTGTTTCTTCCTTGACTGCTATTTTTTCATTTTTCCAGTAAGCATTCCTCTTTTTATTTTGATATTTTTCCTTGTCTTTTAATTTTCTTCTTCTTGCTCTATAAAGACAAGTAAAAATTAATCTTTGAAAATCGGCCCAAATGTAGTGCTTTGGACTTATTTTAATTTCTTTGCTTTGAAATTGTACCTAAAATTATATATGAATTAAAGTGAGTATCTTAAGCATTTTCTTCTCATTAATCGCTAAGTGTAAATAATTAAATGTATCAACAATTAAACACATATCATTACTACTTTTTTAGTGCTAGTTATGGTATAAGGTTGGGGTCGTGACAAAGTTAGTGTCAAAGTTTTAGGTTTAAATTTGAGGTTCTAGGTTGATTAGAATCGAGTGAAATTTTCTTTGAACTACTATGACATTATGATCATGTTTGTTTTAAATTGTTTCCTTTACTTCCATCCTTTTGTAGTACTGCTACAACCTTCTCAATGGTATCAAGTCTCGAACTAGAATGAAATATACAAATTCACATAGGATTCACATTGTTGAGTTTTTAGTTCAAACGACTGCATTAGATTAGTTTATCTAGGTTATTCAACCAATTATGAGTACTTTATCTTGGGAGGATTTTAAACAAAAATTTCATGAGATGCTTTTGTCCACCACCATAGAGAGATGCTTATAGGTGATAGTTGTTATAGCTTAGGAGAGGTGATAGGTCGATTGAGGAGTATACTACTGAGTTTTATCGACTGATGAGATATGCAGAGCATATGACTTATCGGAGGTGGATAGTGGAATTTACATTACCTGTTTATGTCCCTCATACTAGGACTTTATTCAGAGGGTCAGACTTTGGAGGGTGCCATAGATAAGGCTAGAGAGATGGAGAGGTAAAACATCATGCAGCGCACCATTCTTGATCTTTATCAGACTAGTGGTTTTGGGGCTGGAAGTTATAGTTAGCCATCATTCACTTTATAGATAAGTGTAAGTGGAGAGCAACATAGATAGTCTCAACGAGGTCATGGTCTAAGTGGGCATAAGAACAATGGACATGGTTATAAGGATCCAACAAGATCAATTAGATTTGTACCTAAAGTGAGTACCAGTCGTAGTAGGCAGCTCTGGATATAGTAGTTCTTGCTCTGGAAGCACTGCTTGTCAGAATTGCGATAGAG
>JAOTJB010000004.1:30743860-30754124 GCA_027123815.1 Erythroxylum minutifolium
CGAGACGGAGACAATTGTCCCCTGCAACCAAACAGCTCACTGTCTCCAATTTCTGTTCCGTTCCGTCTCCACATTTCTGTCTCGTTCCGTCCCAGCACCATGGGGACAGTAACCAAACAGACTGTTAGGGTTTGTTAGATGATAGATGTGGGAATTTAAATTCCAATAATGAGAAAAAGAGTGAATGTAAGACACAAAACTTTATAAATTGACTAATAAGGCACAGAGACTCAGGGAGTGGGACCAATAAAAGCATGAGGGCATGTTACAATGCCAGACTGGGCGGTGTGATTGGTCTAGACTTAATCAGTAACAAACCAGTACGTGACAACTGTACTCATTTAATTTTCAGCAATTGCCGGACCCACCTCATGTGATACACCTACCGTTGCCGATTACTTTTCTCTCAGCTAAGTACAAATTATTACACACAAATAATAAAATTATTATTCCAGAAGAACAATTACTGCATTATAACAGTTTGCAGATTTCGCAAAAATATTATAAATCATATGGAAGTTAAACTTGAGATTGATGATGTTGAGTCAACTATAAGGATAAACTTATTTCAAGTTCATAGTTCATTTTCGATGATATCGAGAGATCGACTCTTAAATTATCATATCAAAGTTATATAATAGTTTATATTAAATTAATTAATAATTCTAATTATTAAATTATAAAATATTTTAAATTATAATTTTAATTAAAGAAACTGCAACAGACTTTTGCCCTATGTTATCTTGTCATTGAGTCACAATCATCTTTGTTTGTAAACATCATAAGTCGATAGGGACTAGGGGGGACTTGGTATAGTTTGGCGAATTTAGTAGATATTATAAAAGATAATAGATTGTGAAAGGTGACGTTTGACAGGATTGAATCAATGAGTAAAACGACAAGAAAGAAAACATACATACAGATAAACTACCGAACTTGTCGCCGACCATAATTTTGAGTGGACCGACCATCTGGGTTATTCCTGTAAGAGGCCTACATCCAACAGAAAATGGGCCCAGGGGGCATGTTGTCCTTTACCTTAGTCTTGTCTTTTATTCTTTATTGTTTAATTTTGTCAGCTTTTATCGTTTCGAGTTGGGAATAAAGAGAGAGCCACTAAGTAACGTCAATCATTAAAAATTTTTGATTTTACCGGTTAAATTTTAAAAAATTTTTAATATATAATTTTTAATTTATTTTATTTTAATAATTTGTATTATTAAAAATTCATCAAATTTTAGTTATTCGATTGATTTTTATAAATTAATAAATTTTTATAAAATAAAATAAAATATAATTAATTAATTTTTATTTAACAATATTTATAAATTAAAATTTATTTTTTTGACAATCTCTTCTAATTATTTTTTTAATTTTTTAATCTTTAATTTATTTTATAATAATTTAATAGTAAACCTTTTATGTAGCCGTATAACTTTTACTCTAATTTTTAAAACATTTGATAACATTCAACTCATGCCCAGCGCCTATGTATAAATTAGACACTATACGTTCACATGTCAATATCAAAGTCACTGTGACTCACTGTGGTAATTACTTTTGTTTTAGTCAACTAGTAGTAATGTTAAATCTAATTACTTCTTGCTAGAGACAAAAATAAGCAGACGCGAAATGTGGTAATTAATTTATTAATATATATTTAACTTTTTCAATTATCATCCATCCAATGATCACAATCTCAGAAAGCCACGAACTATTGAATCATCCGCATTCATGGTAGTAAATATGAATTGCTTTTGTTTCTCTTATCTGTCTCACATTAACATCTCAACATATGAAAGCGAAACAGGTAGCCAACACACAAACCCATTAAGCTGAGCTCACCCAAAAAAAAAAAAGCATTAATGAGCCACCAACAATTATACGACTCCAAGGTTCAGTTATGCGTTTTTGTCAAATTTTCAGTCATAATTAAATGTTCCAATGTACCAAATGACAATGTCTTCATGGTGATGAGTCCAAAAAGAATAAATTAAACTGATAATCAACAACAACTACTCCCTCGATGAGTTCTGGTGAAGTTACATATCGTGGAAAAAATATCAGTGAAAAGTAAAGGAGGACAATGACCTGTGGCCCTCTTCTTTTTTGTAGCCACACAAGCTTCCATCAATACCTCATCATTTGTGGCTCTCAAATATCTTATCACAAAAGACAGATTCCTTGTGGTTTTTTATTTATAAGTTATGGCTTGAAATGAAGTAGAGACTGCAGGTACCTGACCCTTCTGTCATTTCTAAAAACTCTGACAGAAACTGATTGCAGAAAGGAGCTAGGGTAAAATTAACATACAACTCGACAAATTACCATGAACGAGGGACCAAATTCTGAAATTTGCTTGTACATTGAAACTGTTTGTGTTCTCAAAATGACTTTACTAATATTAAATCATCTAGTGTTGACTAGCAGGCATGATATTATTTTGATTGAAATTGATATTTTAAAGCGTGCAAATCCCTGAAAGGCCACATAAACGAAAAGCCTAAATTGTCCATAGCATCTGAATCTTAGGCTCAATGGGCTGTTGTGAATGGAAAGCGAAAAATGGCCCGTGTCTGGAGTTGGCTCCATATCTCAAATCAAGCTTCTGACTCTTCTAGTCCATAGGCCTTTTCTCCTCATGGGGTTTAGGTATTCTTGAGGATAATGCTTCTAAGGTTTACAATGGCAACCTGGCAGGTTTGATTAATATGAATCGACTAGTTATTACTACCTGTTTTGTTTGTTATGTTCTTCTTGTACATCATAATTTCTTTAGAGAAAAGAATCTGTGTTCCTAACCGCAGTTTCTGTGCACAAATTGCAAATCTTGTTGTTCATTCTACCAAGAATTACTACTGTGATGATGTTTCAGTGATGCAAAACTAATTAAACTCATCAAGGATAGATGTCTTTGACATCGTCAAAGCTCTCGTTAAATAAGTAGTACAATTGAATGCATTCTATTCTTCGTGCAAGGTTAGGTGTAAGACAAGAAAGTATAGAAGTATTAGCAGTTGTGAGTAGAGAACTATTAGCAGTTGTAATTGATAAACTAAGGGGTCAGATTAATTTCAGTATTATTTTTCTATTATATTTTAATTATTTTCTCACAAGATTGAGATATCTTCTATTAAATTAAAAATAAAGAAAAAGCTTTTTATTATTAAAATTATTAATTATATTAATTATTTAAAACAAAGAGTACAAAATACACATCAATTTTATATAATAAGAGTCAAGTATATAAAAAAAATATATTTACTCAATATAATTAAATAATTAAACATATTTATCATATTACAAGTAAACTAGTAGCATCATTTACAAATAGAAATTAAAAATTTTATAAACATATTCATTCTACATTTGTCTAGAAATTTTATTTCACTTTTGAGATGTATTATGTAATTATACTAGAGTAATATTATACTCTACTCATAATTTGCATCTTCATTTACACTTTCAATATTAAGTTCATTTTTATTTCAAATAATTCATTCCTTTATTCATACATTCAGATAAAGTTATGTATCGCACAGAAAGTAACAACAATATATTTTTTATTCTTATATTATAATTTAACATGTTTGAAAGAATGTAGATTCTTGTCTTTAAAACACCAAAATATATTCATTATCATTTCCTAACGAAGAATTCATATAGTTAAACAATTTTAATGGAGTTTGAGGTCTTTTTATTCCTCTGTAATCTCAAAAAATAATATCTTTTACTTCAATATGATGAAAGAAATCCAAACATTTGTTAATAAAGAATACTTATAGTTAAATAACTTTTGTAAATCTTTAGGTCTTCTCTTCCTTTATAATTTTGTAAATGATATCTCTCACTTTGATACATCATCTTAATAAGATCTTATCTTGTTATTTTCTTTGATATTATCTTCTTTGCTTTAGATTTATTTTAGTGCTTAAATATGAAAATTAATGTTTTTTTTATATTTAGGAGATGAAAAGTAGATATTGCATCAAATTGAGATTCTATTAACAATAATCAAAAATTTTGAATAACGTGAAGAAATTGTTGCAATGAATAAGGCTAATCACTTGAAAAGTTGAAGTTTAACTGGGAAACTTCTTTCTATCCCTATCATGTAGGAATTTGAATTTGTTTGAAATAGACATCTTTACAAGGTAGAATTATATTAGAGTTAGATTAGGAAAATCCTATAAAAAGGATGTTCTTCACCAAAAAAAAGATTATATTTTCTTACGTTTTTAGTAATTCTTAGTCTTTCTTCTATTTTTGTTATTGAAACAAAAGTCATATGTAGCTAAACTCACTCATTCTGATTCAAAGGGATTCGATAATCCAGTTGTAATCTTGTGAGGTTTTGTGTTCTTACCTTTTATTCACGTTTTAATTTAAATACTTTTTGCTTTGAGCTTTCATATTTCATGAATGATTAATATTGGTTACTCTGACAATTTAATTTAATATTGATTATTCTATCGCTATCTATGAATTCAATGATTTATAATTATCATGAAAGATTGGTACAAGTAACAAATAATTTATTTATAAAATTGCCTATTTAACTTATGATAAACAAAAAAGCTAAGTTGAATTATTGTAGCTATCTCGATTACTACTACTACTACTACTACTACTACTACTACTACTACTACTACTATTATTATTATTATTATTATTATTATTATTATTATTATTATTATTATTATTAAATTCTATTTTTCTGGTCTGACAATATTCATTATATAGTCGCAATTGCAATATAAAATAATAATGGAACGATATTGAAAATAAATATAACATAAGATTTCAAATTACTAAAAAGTTAGTTAGTTGAACAAAAAATAAGTTTCAACTCTATTTCAAATAACTAGACAAAATAACTTCTACTTCAACATAACCTTCAATTTGTATAGAATGATCAGGAATTTTTCCTAAAGCAATATCCCTTTCATCATCTGTGAGTCCTTCTATCTTACCCAATGTACTATCTAACTGTTCAACTCTTTGTTGAATATAAGTTTCAGTCTCAATGCTCTTACACAATTTATCTCCAATCTGATTCATGGTATTATCCAACATTCTCGCAGCAACAATAAGTGAATTTGCACGGCTTACTTCTCTTGTATCATTACTTCTTTTTCTCTTCCTTGCTTAAATATTTTCAGCTTATCTTTCAAGGTTTGAGGTTTGAGGTTGGGTAAAGGAGTCATTTATGTCATGCAAACCATGATCATATTGATCTTCACCACCTTCATTTATCTCACCTATACCTTCTTCTCTTTCTATTTCTTCAAGAATATCCACAACAGTTTGTGCGTCATTTTCAATTGCACGATCTTCTTTGTAGATCCCATTCAATTCATTATAAAAAGGAAAACTCTTCCTTCGAAATTGATTAGCATTTTTGTGACTCTGAGAAGGTGAAAAAAAATCAATAATTTATATAAATTACAAGAAAGTAGTTAAAGAAAATACTTAAAAACAAGTTAAAAGTTCAATACTTACACTTAAGTAAAAATCTCATACATAATCTTCAGTAATGATAATCTTCCTTTCGACATCTCATCCAAATCCACTAGTAATATCTTTCCTTACCATATCATAAACAATATTTCACTCTTTCTTTAAAGTCTTAATCTAGACTCTATGTGAAGTATAACTTCTAAGTTTGAATTAGGAAACTTTGTTGCTACCATTCTTTCTAATTCATTGAGATACCCAACTTTAAATTCAATATCAGCATTGTACGTTTCCATATTATATAAATCAAACATGCAAGAAACTAGGACAATACCCTTATCATAGTTTCACTTTCTTTTTGTTCCTTTCGAACTTTGAGTGTTAATAGTTGACGAGTAATTCATCGACATACTTATCTACAAAATTAAAGCAATATTAATAAATAAAAAAATCATCATAATAAAGCAAAAATAAAAACATTCGTAAAATTCTTCATACCAATGAACATTAAACATCAATAGCTTACGGGAACAATATAGTCCACATTAACAACGTACAATATAAACAACAAAAAGTACAACTTACATAAACAATAATATAAAATCAACAACTTATATAAACAATAATATAAAACCTCCTAATATTCAAAACATAATAGAACACCTAAAAAATATCAATTCTCATTTTGCCTAGATGTTCGCCATTCATTGAATATTTAGCGTGCCAATTCAATTCTCCAATTTGTCCAAGCATTAGTTGGGTCAATAGCAGTTATACACTTCTCCTCAACAACTGGATTAGTGTACTCCTAAATCACTCTCCATGGGATCAAAATTCATCTCTTGCTTAATAAAATTATGAAGCAAACAACAAGCTATAATAATTCGATTGTGTGTCTTTATTGGATAAAATGGACTCCCAAGAATAGCCCACCTAATTTTTAGATCCCTAAAACACCTCTCAATTACATTGTGTGCAGTCGCATGTTTCATATTAAAAAATTTCTCTGGAGCTCTTAGTTGGTAACCTTAATGCCATTTATTCAAATGGTACATTTGATCTCTAAATGGTGAAAAGAAGCCCTCACAATTTGTATAACTTGCGCCGACTAAATAATAGCAACCTATATAAAAAAACACTACATAAGTTATTCAATTTATGTTATCTTATATACGAAATTTCAAACAACGTTCTTATATTATATAGGAAAGCTTACCATGAGGCACTTTTAGTCCATGTCTCCTAATAATTGCATCACGAAGAACTCAACCATCCGTTATTGACCCTTCCTAACCAGGAATAACATAAACAAATTGCATGTCAGGTGTGCACACACCTAGCATATTTGTTGCAATGTCGCTCTTACAAGATCGAAATCTAGGCTTATCTTTAATTGACACATTAATCCTGATATATGTCCCATCTAGAGCACCTACGCAATTCTATAATTCAAATGAAATAAAAAATAATGAAGAACCTTAATCACATTCGCTATATTTTCTTATAAAAATAATAGTGTGATTATCTACCTTAAACTACATCCACTGATGGTCCGAAGAGGTTGTTAGTATGGGCTTAGGCTTCTTAAACAAAAGATCTTGCAAATGCATCACTACATTTAAAACATTATGAAAACATCGACTAATTGTCTCACCTGACCTTCTAAAATTTTTCCTAATAACTCAATTTTTAACATGATGAGCAATAATATGTAAGAAAATTGCTACTTGTTCATCAATAAGCATATTTTTTTGTTGACTTTAATCCTCCTATACTTTTTAGCATTTCACATAGTTTAAGAAAAACTTGCCTATTCATCCTAACCATTGAAATACATGACTCATCATTGTCATTCACAATTCGCCTCGCATAATCTCGATTTGCATAAAAATTTAAAAAATAACTTCTATCTTTTAGCCTATAACTATATAAAGAAGCCTCCGATGACAACAAACTGAATAGCGAACTAACAACATTACACAACTGTAACAACACAGTCAAGACAACCACAATCATTTTTGTTCTTTCCGCATTTCTACGTAAACTCAAACTGAAACGAGCCATGACTGCAAAAAATAAAAATTTTAATGTATTTACATAAATTTGTTCAAACAATGTACAATGTAAGAGAACAACCATGAAATAATTCAAAATAGTTAAAGACATAAAATAGCGTAAGAGAGAAAAAAGAAGATAATATTTCCAAAGTTAAAAAGAGGAGATTATAGAAACTCAATTTCACATTTTCATAAACCATATTAATTTATTTTAAACCTAAAAATGCAGCCATGCCTAAGGCAATATCCAATCAAACGAAACAAACTCAATTTTCCATTTTGTTTTTGTACATCACAAATCCTTCTTAACATTAGACCATTGAATGTTATCTGTAAATATGTATATTAAACATTCCTAAGGCCCAATTATGCTATTTTTTCTAGTCCAAAAGCTTTAAAATCCGAACTACTCACTACCTTCCAGTATCCAATTTTCGGACTTGTCTCTCAATTGCAGAATGATAAAACTTTGGAAAGATAAGCTAGTCTAAACTACTCATTTGGCAAAGACTTCAATGATGGAAAATGCCCAAGTATAACAGTATGTAATATCATGACAAGCACATGATAGTTTTCTAGCCAAACAAGCACACATTTTCTTCTAGCCAAGCAAGCACACATTTTCTTCTAGCCAAGCAAGCACACATTTTCCAATATACGTTCATATTCACAATTCAATTTTCATTTCTGTAACAATCAAAATATTTGTATCTATTATCTGTTATCCTGATAACATGACACTTAAATATCATATATGAATATTGGAAGGACGAAAAAACATATCTACCAAGGTAAACAATCCTCACAAGCAAATCCGTGATATCAAAAACATTTTATATATCAAATAGAAGAGAATGATTGGGGTGTGTATGAATGCACAAAGGAACAAAGCTAGAGCTGCATTGAGGAAGAGTATGGCTAACAGATCATAAAAAGTAAAGAAATCAAATTAGTGGGGCCTTCAGAGAAATGGAACAAGACTTATATTAAAAAATAATTGTTGATAAATATAGATAAAAATGAGGTTTTTGGGGACATTTGTTACAACAACGCAGATGGGGTAATAAGGACATTATAATAATGTGCAGATTTCCGACCCACAACTACTACTTTCCAATTATTTATAAGAAACACTGTGAGATTGGCTTGAAAAGCCAGGAAAACATATTCAAAGGTGAACCACCAACGCAGCAGCCTAACATAGTTAAAAGTGCAATTAAGATGGGCTAACAGTGTTAAAAGTGTAGTTAAGATGAGCTATAACAGTTAAGATGGGCTAACAGTTAAGATGAGTCATGAAATTACACTACCTATAATGGTACAACCAACTCCATCAACCAAAACACATAACCATTCTAATAGCTAAAGGGCTGAACCACCTAGTAGAAGGATTTGAAGCCTATAAACTAATAACAACGTTAAAGCTAATAAAGGAAGAGTTGAAGAAGATATATAAAGATCTTTATAAGAATGGGCTAGACAAAGAAGTGGAAAAGACCTGAGAGGAACTCAACAACATACAAAAAGGCCTCTATAAGGATCCACTGAATGAGGAGCTGAAAGTAAAGGAAAAAGCCATAATGAACACCCACCTCTTAGTATTAGATAGCAACAACTCCTTACTAAAATAGAAGGCAAGGGCTTCATTGATAAAGGATCGAGGTGCGAACACCTCCTACTTTCATAAAAGCATTCAAAATAGAAGGAACACTAACAAAATTTCAGGAATCATGGATGATAATGGGATCCCCTACTATGATCGAGATTTATTGAAAACCTTGGATTTCACCTAATTCAAATCCAGCTTAGGAATAACATCAAACTCTATATAACTTCATCAACTCCTCCCTGAATCCAACATAAACTAACTCTCTGATATAACCAGTCTCAAACAAAGAAATCAACTAGGCCTTTTTGTTTGGTTATCGGGTTCAAGTAAATGGAGAATCAACTCAGGCATTCAAAGGAGCGAAATGGGTAAGGCATCATCCAATTTACTTCGTGACCATATTGTTTACACGTAGCATTGCACATCAGAGAAGTTCTGCAGAAGATTCCGTTCTCACTATCCCTGTATCTTTGGCGCAGAAACAAAGCTTTGGGGTCGACTGGGAGTGACAAAGGTTACTCCTGATTCAGCACCATGTAAAATCAGGAAACAAAAACCCGAGTAAATGAAGTTAAGCGCAGGATAATACTCATATCACCACATCATCATAGCCAACTACAGCCTAATGACAGTAAGGGAATAGGGATCCAAAATACTTTAAAGCACTAAAGAGAAAAGAACCAAAAGCAGCAATGCTGTGGGGAAGAAGACCCTGGGAAGAGAAAATCTAGTACCAACGGAAATTACTTTATCAACAGCAGATATTGAAACCTCAGAGCCAAAATATTGAGACATAAAGTTAGTGTGACAAATCAGTCAATGAGAAACACTTCTACTGCGAAACATTTAATGATTACATAGCCATGTACCGCCCAAACTATAATTCCTCAGGATTCAACTTACCCTTGTAGACACTCAACAGTTCAGGTATTTCCTCTGTAAATTTGCTCACATACCTCTGCAGGAACACATTCTCAGTAGGAAACAACAACGAATGCATGCTCCAATCTTCCTTGATCAGTCCTTTTGACTGCAAGAGCTTTAACACTCTAAACCTGGGGATTATTCTATTCTCCAAACTGAAAAACAAGACCATAGGGCATTGCACAATCATCTCTGAAGACTTCCCCATTTTGTTCAC
>JAOTJB010000004.1:30799761-30810153 GCA_027123815.1 Erythroxylum minutifolium
GAAGGAAGCAGAAAGGAAATAAATCAACATCTTACGACAAAACAAAAACAATCATGGATACAGGTACACAAATCATTCGATCCATAAATGTCTAACATAAAATAAAGACATATGCTACTTAATTACTTTGGCCAATATTCATATAGTTTATATGAATATAATGCATAATATTTATATAATCTATAAGATTCATTTTATATTTAAAATAAATTATAATTAATTTATAAAATTTAATTTAATTTTATTATAAATGATGTATATTAAAGATTGTAGTAAAATTCTTTTACCATATCATTCATAGAAGAGGAATCTTGAATCTCATTTTGAATGAAATTTATATTTGTATTTGGAGATAGGAATAAATATATTAACCATACCATCTTATCTAGATCAGAAGATAAACTCAATGATTAGGAGACTCTTTAGAGATTAGAGTCTTTGATGTCTTTCTTGACAATATTTATAATAAAGTTTACAAGAAAGTTTTTCTTAAGAAAAGCGATATATAAAAACCCTTATCTTTAACGGTAAGCTACATCTTCCTTCATAATTATGATTAGATAATGTAATTCTTTCCTAGTTAAAGGATAATGAAGCTTGATTCCAAAAATTGCAAATTTAATTTATTTTCCCTTTTTTAATTATTCTTTAATATTTGTATATTCTCTACAACTTCTTGAGGTGAATATTTTGATTGATTGAATAAAGGTAGTGTTGTTTAATTTTCAAAATAGTTACTTACTAATTAGAATATTAAATTCATATATGTTTGGTTGTTCTAATTTTACGATAAATATCATAATTTAATTATGGAAAAATTTTCAGTCTATGTCATGGTTATATAATTTAAATTAAATAAATCAAGTTGTGTGTTTATTAATTAAAATTAGTGGGCTCTTTGTTTGTTAAAATTGTTAATAAATTAAATATTAAGAACTTATTTAGAGTTGTTTATTAATAAGCGTATTAATTAAATAACTTATTTTGGTTAACAAGGGACTAAGAAAAGAGATTGTTAGATTTTAATAACAACCATAACCAAATTATTTATGAATAAATGATGATATCTTTGTATTAGTAATTTATTGCATGAGTTAAAATTGAAATTAATCTTTTGATTAGAGATTACTATAATATTATTAAATTTTATATGTTTTGTTTCTTATTATTCTGATTGAATCATTTCAGATTAAATTATATAATCTCATTTCATTTTATTTTTATTGAGAAATACATCTGCTTCTTTTCTATAGTTATGACAAAATATTTTTAAATAAAGATTTTATATTTATTGAATAATTTGACACTATCAAAACTTTCTCAAAATAATTAATATAATTAAATAGTTAGAAAAATAGTGGAGAAGCATTAACACTGGTAATTAATAAACTAAAATTTGAATTCGAAGATACGAAAAATGGAATATATAAGATATTTTCCATATTAAATGGTCCAACATTATGTAATTAATGGATATGAATGTCTTGTTTTTTGTGGTATTTGTCAATGTGCTTGATGGGAGCAAATTGGTATATTTATCTTGTAGATTTTTTGGGTCCCCTAAGCTCCTTTTCTCTTCTAAAAGTATACGCCATTGATTTTTTGAAAACGAGAGCTTAGAATAATTCCAAAATGTAGACTTTCTAAGCAAAAACATTAATTGCAAAAGGTATTTCGATTTCTTCCACATTCAGTTTATTTTTTATTCTAACATATTACTATTGAATATATGTTGCATTGACTTACATTTGATATCAGAGCTTTATAACCTCTGCCTTGTTTTAGTTTCTGGAGAATTTCGAATTTTGGAAAAAAAATTTCAGATTCAAAAGTTTTCATTGTAGAGTTGTTTTAGTTTTCTTTGGATTAAGGGTAGAAATTTTCAATTAAGTGTTTTAGACGTGTTTCAACATTTTAACAAAATCATTTTTATAATATTTTTACGATTTGTTTTTTTTGGTATCCGTCGAGTCACAAATGAGGTTAAATTAAAGAAGATCCTTTACACCAAACGATGTTATTTTTGTTTGTTGATTAAAAACAAAATTCTGATGCAGTTGCAAAGGCTCAAACTCAAGCTCATATGGGGCATATGGTGAGAATATGCCAATTGATCTAAAGGTGATATTATGATATATTTTAAGTTAAAATCGTATTTATATAAAACATTCAACATGAATCAGGTTATTAATTATGTTTATATTTTGCATTGTGAATAGAATTTTGAATAAAATATTTTAGTGATTAATCATTAAGGCTTAGCCACAACAACTCTAATTATATAAAATTATATATTTATGTACGTGATCATATAAAGAGTTGAGACATTTAATTGTAGTTAATTATTTTAGTATAATAAAATTTATCCTACGGGAATTTTTATTATATATGAATGATTAATTAGGATAAAATATCCAAAAAATTTCCTAATTTTCCCACGGGTATTAGGAATTGAAACATAATTTGATATTTTTATCATAAAGTTTAACATAAATCTGTTTGAATTAAAAATTTACCCACATGCATTTTTTATGTTATTTGATTTATGTATTTAATATATGTTTATATTGGTAACGTATATATATTAACTTGTTAGCCTCAATTTATTGATAAATAGATTGTATGTTTAAATCGTACATCTATTTTAATTGTTAATTTCTCTAATATAAGTAGTGAAATTCCTGAATTGAGAGTTGAAAGTTATAAGATATGGAAGGAGCAAATTCTTCTTCATTTGGGGTGGATGGATATTGATTATGCTATCCAAAAGGATGAATTACCTAAGGTAACTAAGGTTAAAACTACAACTGAAATTGTTTTTAATGAATGTTGGGAGCAATCTAATTGCCTAAATGTGATGTTCATAAAACTAAAATTTCTACTGGCATTTATGGTTCTATAAAGCAGTATAACAATGTTCGTGTTCTACTGAAGGCTATTGATGAACAATTCGAAACTTTAGACAAAGCACTTGCAAGCACCCTAATTTTGAAGTTTTCATCCACAAGGCTTGCCGATGTCCTTAGTGTGCGGGAGCACATCATAAAGATGAGGGACATTGTGGTTCAGTTAAAGAAACTCAAGGTTGAGATGTCTGATTCTTTCCTCAAGTATTGCTTCTTGAGCACCCTTCTATCGCCATGCGGAACCTTTTAAATATCTTATAATACATATAAGGATAAGTGATCAATAAATGAATTAATGACCATGTGTCTTTAAGAGGAAGGGAGATTGTTGTTGGAACAGGGAGAGAGTTCGCAGAGTGCGCATCTGGCTGTTCAAGGAAAGAAGAAAAATTATGCAAACTCAAGGGGAAATGCTCAAATACCTACCCAAGCTGACATTAGGAAAGAATTCAAGTGCTTCTTTTATGACAAAAAAAGGATACATGAAGAAGGATTGTGTCAAACATAAGGAATGATTTCAAAAGAAAGGTAATCTAATCTCACTAGTTTGCTTTAAATCTAATATGGTTGAAGTTTGTCATTACACATGGTGGATTAATTCTGGATTTACAATCTATATTACAAATGAGTTCCGAGATCTATAAAACCTAAGGAAACCTGTGAGAAATAAGCAACATATCTTATCTAGAAACAATATGCGTTCACATATGAAGGCTTTTGGGGATTGTAGTTTAATTTTATGTACTGGTTTTGTTTTAAAATTAGAAAAATATTTTATATTCCTAATTTCTCTAGGAAATTGATACCAGTTTCAAGACTTGCTCCTTTAGGAGATTCCTTTCATTTCTTAGATGATTCTTTAAAGTTTAATTATAAATCTGAATTTTATAGGAATGATACATTATTTGATGGTCTTTTTGTTTTAATTTACAAGATAATACTTCTTACAATACAACAAATGTTCATTCTAGAACAAAATGTTATGTTATGAATAAAAATTCCTCTATATTATAGCATAAAATATTAGGAAATATCTCCATAGAAAGGATTAAAAGATTGGTCAATGATGAAGTACTTTAGATTTTACTAATTTTGAAACTTGTATGGACTGCATAAATGGAAAGCAGACCAACAAATCAGAGAAAGGTGCTAAGATAAGTTCAAACGTATTAGAGATCATACATATGGATATTTGTAGTCCAGATATGGACTTGTATGATCAAAAATACTTCCATCTCAATTATAGATGATTACTCATGATATATGTATCTCCACTTTCTTCATAACAAGAATGAAGTAGTTGATGCTTTCAAAATATTCAAAGCTGAAGTAGAGAAACAATGCAGTAAGCATATTAAGATTGTGAGGTTTGATAGAGGTAAGAAACATTATGGTAGATATACTAAAGGGGGATGAGCAGTTGGTCTATTTGTAAGGTATCTTCAAGAAAATTAGACAGTAGCCTAATACACTATACTTGGATCTCCGGATCAGAATGGTATGATAGAAAGAAGAAACTAAACATTGTTGGATATGGTACGGAGCATGTTGAGTAGCTTCAAATTTCCTAAGTCTTTATGGACTGAAGTTCTTAAGAAGATAGTATATATATCAAATTGGGTACCAACCAAGACAATTTCAAAGACATTATTTGAGTTATTTAAAGGGTAGAAATTGAGTTTGCGACATATACACATTTTGGGGGTTTCCATCTAAAATAAGATTTATTATCCAAAAGAAAAGAAATTGGACTTAAGGACCATAAGTGGGTATTTCATTAGATATGTCAAAGGTCTAAAGGATATAGGATTTGTTATCCATCACATCACACTAGAATTGTGGAATCAAGAAATGAAAATTTTCTTGAGAATTACTTGATTAATATGAGGGATCAATTTCAAGATATAGTTTATGATTATTATCATTTGGATACTTAGCCTTTCGCATCAAAAAATAAGGTGATTGTCATTCATAACGCTCCTCAGGTTCAAATAGATGTTGTACAACTAATTGCTGAAATTCAACAACCTATGGTCAATATAAATGACAATTAAAAATTTTCATAACTTGTTAATAATTCAATAGATCCAGTTATTTAGGAATTACCTAAAAGCATTCAATAACTAATTGAGTAACAAACTCCATAGAAGGATGTTGGTGTAACATTAAGGAGACCTACTAGAACAAGGAAATCAGCTATTACTAGTAATTATATTATGTATTTACAAGAATTTGACTACAATATATGAGCTAAGAATAATTCTGAAACTTTTCACAAGCCATAAGTTGCAAAGAATCAAATTTATGGTATGATATCATGAAGGAAGAAATGAATTCCACAAAATAACAATATTTTGGGATATTGTTAACTTGCCTAAAGGAACAAAACCCATAGGCTACAAATGGGTATTTAAAACAAAGAGACATATTGGGCAACATTGAGAGATACAACACAAGACTTGTTGCTAAGTGATTCACTTAAAAAGAAGGAATCAATTACACATATACATTTTCTCCTATGTCTAAAAAGGATCCACTTTGTATAATTTTAGCATTGGTCGATTATTTTAACATAGAATTGCATCAAATGGATGTGAAAATGACTTTCTTGAATGGTTACATAAAGGAAGAGATTTACATGAAACAACTAGAAGAATTCTCCCTTAGTAATGGTGAGCATTTGTTTTGCAAGCTTATAAGATCCATATATAGATTGAAACAACCATCCTGACAGTGGTATTTGAAATTCCATGATGTTATCTCTCATTTAGTTTTGAAGAAAATATCAGGGATCAATGTATATAGCAGAAGGATAATGGAGTAAAATTTTTTTTCTCGTATTATATAGATGACATATTACTTGCAACCAATTATAGCAGTTTGCTACATAATGTGAAGCAATTTCTCTTTAAAAATTTTGACATGAAAGATATGAGTGATGCGTCTTATGTAATTAACATTAAGATCCATCGAGACAGATTCCTTAGTATTTTAGGTTTGTCTCAAGAAACATATATTAATTAAGTTTCAAAGAGTTTTCAGATAAAAGATTGTTCACCAAGTGTAGCTCCTATTATGAAAGGCGATAGGTTCAATTTAAACCAATGCTCGAAACTTGATTTTGAAATAGAACAAATGAAAAACATTTTATATGTTTCTATAGCTGAAAGCTTGATGTATGCTCAGGCTTGTACAAGACTTGACATTGTATTTGTTGTTAAAATGTTTGGAATATATCACAGTGACCCAAGATTAGATTACTGGAGAGTTGCAAAGAAAGTACTAAGGTACCTTCAAAGGACTAATGATTACATGCTCATGTACAAACAAACCAACAATCTGGAGGTAATATGTTACTCAAATTCAGATTTTATTATGTGTCTTTATTCAAGAAAATCAATATCAGGTTATATCTTCATTTTTGCCCATAGAGCTATATCTTAGAGGGCTGCAAAGTAGTCTTTGACTGTCACTTCCACCATGAAGATTGAGTTTGTTTCTTGTTTTGAGGCTACATTACATGGTGTATAGCTAAAGAGTTTCATATATGGGCTTAAACTCATGGATTCCATTTCTAGGCCATTAAGAATTTATTGTGACAATTTAGTTATTTTTTGGCTAAAAATAACAAGAGTGGTAGTCAGAGTAAACACATCAACATAAATTTTTTATCTATAAGGGAACATGTTAAGAAAAATAAAGTGATCTTTGATTACATTAGCACTGAGTTAATGATAGTTGATCTTTTAACAAAAGACATGCTACCAACGAAATTCAAGGATCATGTTGTTAGAATGAGATTGGGTTCCATTATATATTTTTCATTGTATGGACAATGTTGTTCTCATGAAACTCTTATGATATTTTCTCATATTATGATACACATTTTTTTAATTTTGAGAAAATTGATTATTTTAGACCTGGAATAAACATAGGGATTATTTATTAAGTAATGTTACCACATTCGGGTTGATACAGAATATAGTATATTGTAATACATGAAAGATAATACTCAATAACTAGAAGATCTATCATGCACTATGATTCATATATTATATTTGGATTGAATTAGGATTTGATATCAAGTTAAACTTATGGACCAAGTGGGAAAATATGAGATCTTTTTCATATGGTCCAACGTTTATGTAATTAGTGGGTATGAATGTCAAGTTTTTGTGGTAACTATTAATTAATGTGCTTGATGAGAGCACATTGATATATTTTTCTTGCAGATTTTTGAGGTCCCCTAAGCTCCTTTCCTCTTTTGAAAATATACACCATCAATTTTTGGAACTTAGAGCTAAGAAGAATCCTAAAACATAGACTTTTCAAGCAAAAACATAAGTGGCATGTAAGAAGTATTTTGATTTCTTCCGCATTCAGTTTATTTATTATTCGAACATATATTACTGTTGAATATATGTTGAATTGACTTATAGAATATCCCAGTAACAATAGAAGGGTAATAGTCTACTCATGATTTGTTTAATCTACACCTAAAGATCATGGTTATAATCTTTTACTAAAGAAAGAAAAAAAGTATAGCCAACCTGCCTCTCCAAGCAAGTGCATATAAAGTTCCATCACCAATTGAAATTCAAGAGAATATAGTATTAGAAATTGGAGCTCTTTTTACAACTTGATGATAATGATGTGCCTTAATTACTTTAAGAAAATGGATGTCTAAGGTTAATAAAATATGGAAAAATTTGAGTTCTTATCGGATATGGATAGATTAAGTTTTAAATTTTGTTCTTAGTGGACATGGATAGCTTAAGTTATTTATTTTGTTCTTAATTTGATCAATTCATACCTTGGAATAAGTCAATTGATTGATAATGAAATAACAAATCCTTGTAACTCCACCTCTTGGCATGCACAAGTCAATCGATTGACAATGACGAAGCAAATCCTTGTAGCTTAGTCGAAAATGCAAAAATCCACGTTTAAAATGAAAGTGTCTGTTTCTTTAATCTCCCTTGAGAGGAGGAATTCAATATCTAGGGAGGAAGATGTTGGTTGGAAGTTCGAACTTGTACTTGAATGACAAAGAATACTCTCCAAGGAGGGAATTAACAATTCGGGAAGCAAGTAGGTTCAAAGGATTACAAGTAGAAGCAGTGCACGTTGCGGATAAAATTATGTGTGGTGGGAAAAAGACTAGCTAGGCTTAGTCGAGGCAGGCTGGCAAGTATTTTCTTGGATGTAGTCATATGATTAATTAATGCAATTACATGTTTAGGTGCGTTCAGTGGAAGGCCAAGTTTGCGGTTTGTTGCAATTACAAAAACAAAAGAAAGGGTTCCTCGTGGTTCATGTGAAAGACTATAGCTGGCATGGGTTTAATATGCAATGCCAGTGGGGTGTGACCATTATGTATTGAAATCACAATCCATTTATACTAGGTGGGACTTAGTTTTATCTAAAAGAGTAGGAGTGATGAGATTAATTTATATGCTAATCGTCAAATCTTTAGGATATAATTACTTTTGAGTAAGTGAAGAACATAATGACACTGTAGTACCCGTTGACCTCTAGCCTAATGTGATGATACTGTGAAAGTGAAATCCTAACATTTAAAGCATCACTGCGACTTTGAAGCTGTTACAGCTTTATTTTGTCTTTCCTCTTTACTTTTTCTTTAAATTTCTCTCAGAATTAAAAAAAAGAGAGATAAAAAATGATTTGCCTTTTTCAAATAACAAAAATGAAATTGACACGGTACTTTTAAATTATTTATGTATCCTTATTAAAAGTCAACGTATTCGATATACAAAGTTCCTCACTTTGTAAGAGTTTGAGAAAGAGAAATTATCTCCACAATTCAATTATATGACCTTCAGGTCATAAAGGAACCATTTTTATCAATTGCTTCCAAAGCTCTCCTTCTTATGTATTCTTATTATTTTTAGTAATTAACAACTTAAAAATGAAAAGTAAAATTTTTAAGTTTTAAAAGCAAAAGTTTAGAATCACTTGTTTTGTTTTTAGGATTAAAACTAATTGAAAACAAGAAACTGAGAAGGATATATCTAATCCAAATAAAAAACCTATATGTTAAGGATTTGGATGTGACTTCACTTTAATATTCATATGATTAATTCCATCGTACTTAAACTTATTATAAATCTAGTTGTAGATTCTATTAAAATGACAACTCAATAATACCCACAAACAGCAGAGTTGCTCTCCATCATTTAAACTCTCATAAAATATAAAACTAAAATGATTATGTATTGTACGCAAGGTACGTACATTGGAAGACAAAGAAGTGGAGAAGCATTAAGAGTAACGGTTGATAAACTAAAGTGTATACTTGAAGATATAAACAAGGAAGAGTATGAATGTAGAGTAAGGAACAATAGAAGGAAGCTAGCCGGCCTGCCTCTCCATACAAGTAATAATACAGTTACGACACCAACCGAAATCCAAGAGAATATAAGTTTAGAATTTGCAGTTTGATGATTTGATGATCTGATGATGATGATATGCTTTACTTTGGGTCATCACCAACTACACCGTTGATTCCGGCATTTGCTCTCTTACGTGCCTCTCACAAACACTTTCAATAATTTCTCACGTCAAGAATCTCTCCTCCGTAATATACATTCCTCTCGACTTACTTGCAATATGCAAACAAGTTGAATACCAAGTTACATGGCCACCGCCCAGTATTATAATTATAATTGATTCCAATCTCTCGTTAGCTGTTACAGTTACACGATATGAATAGATATATAAAAATGAAGAAAGATAAGTAGACAAGATATTCCCATGCAGAGAACCTCTTTTGTTTCTTTTGTGAGAAAAGAATAAGTTATTAGAGAACGGCATGACGAGAGACGTCAGTTAGGGAAGGAGCCGCCAAGCTACAGCTCATAACGTACTTTTGAATGTGTCCAAAACCTGACGACTGGTCGAGGGTAGGGTTGTATGAAACTTCCTTTTTCAGTTATTTTGTAGGTATTCTCTTTTTGGGTGAATTGCATCTTGGATGTGCTCAGTTTTTGGCATATGCAACCAAGTAGTTGATCAGGGGTGTAAAAAGTGTTACAAGACAAAGATAACCTAGTAATAACAACTTGATCCTATCGATGCTGTGTCCTTGACCACATGCTTTTAATCTTAAGGCCAAATGAAATTACACAGGATACTTAGAAGTAAAGAGGTTTCAGAAGAGACTTGAACGCTACAAACTCTGAAGAGTTTTTAGTCTAATGATTAGACAAGACAAGCAACGGAATCTGATGTGTGAGGTTACAAAAGGTGAAAGATTAACGTATTCTTACTATCCGATGCACTAAAAAGGGGTTAAAGATGTTGACTAAATAGTCAAGTAACTGGTACGTCAATGGTAACTATCTAGTATTTTTGAAGTCAATTTAAGTTGTAAGGTTTTTGTCAAAAACGAATTAAGGTTGATAGGTAAAAGAATCCGTTGAGCATTTAATTGATCGGGTAGTGGCCATAAGTCTTCTTTTAATAT
>JAOTJB010000004.1:30827884-30840124 GCA_027123815.1 Erythroxylum minutifolium
AAGGAGCATGACAAAAAGTTCAAACCATCATAAAAACAATAAATGCAAAATTTCAAAGTTATAGGAAAGCATTTAATGCAATTATGGAAAGCATATTTATTAGCTTAATTTCTCAATTATTAAAATGTCACCCACCTTGAATCCTTGTGCTTTATGCTTGATCAAAAGCCCCTTCCACTTGCTCCTCTTGCCTCAAATGTTCCTCTTCAAGACACAAAAACCTCATATTACAAGAAAATTCGAAATTGAAACCCTAGGGAAAAACAAGCGTGAAAGATATCCTAGAACAAGCATACCCATGCCTTTCCCTAAGCCATTTGAACCTAAACCCTCAAAAATCCGAAAATGCTTACCTTAAAGATTCACCCACGGATTTTGCTTCTTGCCCTAAATGGAAGAGTGAACTTCCTTTCCCTTCTTCCTTCTTGATAAAACACTCAAAAACCCCTTTCTACAACAAAGCAAGGTAAAACCCTAATTTTCTTCTTCTTCTCTTCTTCTTCACCGAAAACTCACCCTTCTTTGTTTAGTAAAAACTTGTTCTTCTTTCCAACAAACACGACAACTCCAATTCTTCTTTCTTTCTTTCATTAACTAGGAAACAAAAAGACCAAAATGCCCCTCCTTATAAGACTTAACTTTTAACCTCTTTAGTGATCTTCCTAAAATACCCTACAAGATCATGTTCTTTCAATTCTAACTAACTCCATAAGCTTTTCTAACTTACTCTAAGTTTCTCCTTTTTAATCCATCAATCTAAAAAAAAATTCTACACCCAAAAACATTATAATTAAAACCTAATCACAACGAATTAATAAAAAATAAACCTCAAAAAGAATTTAGCACAATCTTGTTAGTAAGAAAAGAATCGGGGTCCAACACTTAACACATTTCAGATAAAGTAACATGAACAGAAGTATTTTTTATTTCTTCTTCTTCTTCTTCTTCTTCTTCTTCTTCTTCTCATCTTTTAAGTATAAGTGTAAACCAACCTAGTTTGTTTAGATAATGGTAAACATCGATGACCCCACAATAGAGATCTCTATAGTAGAGGATGTTGTTTAAGAGATAGACAATAAACAAATGGAGCTTTCCTAGACTGAAGAAGACTTCACTATCGATATTCCCCAAATTTCCTTCCATGCCTTGACTAGGCAACCCATTCCTTCTACTTTAAAACTATCTGGGTCAATTCATGGGAAACCGTAGTGGTGCTGGTAGATGGAGGATCAACTAACAACTTCATCCAATCATGTATTGCTTCACATTTGGAATTACTGTACACCCCTCACCATGCTTAAAGGTCACAGTGGAGAATGATAAATCATTGGGATGCACTGGTGAATGTTCAAGTGTTCCCCTCGTCTTGGACCAGACTCAATTTCAATTGGACTTGTATTTACTACCCATTTATGAGGTGAATATTCTAGTTGAGGTCTAATGGCTAGCAGACTTAGGATGCATGGTTTTTAACTATAAAGCTTTGTGCATGGAATGCTCTATCCAAGAGAAAACCGTCAGAATTCATAATCTCATGCAACCCTCTCTCTAATTCATACTACCCAACTCACTTAAAAAATCAACCTAGTGCAATACTATCACCCAATATTTATACTTATCCATAGACCCTATCTCCAACAAATCCCCTCCTTGTATCTCCTCCACTACCCTAACCATATTCATTGGGAAACTATAGTTCTTATTTCAAAAATATAAAGCCATATTCACAACTCCGATGGAGCTTCCCCCTTATCGACCCCTAGATCACAAGATTCCCGTCACCCCTAATACTCCACCCATAAAAGAAGGATGGTACTTTGACATTTTTGTGTGGAGTCCTGTGCTCTTAATGCGGTAAAAATTAAAGACAAATTTCCCATCCCAGTTGTAGATGAATTGTTAGATGAAATTAAGGGAGCTACGGTGTCCTCCAAGCCAGATTTACAAGCTGGATATCATCAAGTGAGGATCCACCCCTTTGGTATAAAGAAAATAACCTTTCGGACATAAAAAGGCCATTATAAGGTTCGTGTCATACCATTTGGCCTTTCTAATGATCCTTCAACTTTTCAAGCATCAATGAACTCTATTTTTGGAAACTTCTTGTGCAAGTTTATTTTAATCTTCTTTGATGATATTTTGATTTACATTGACTAAGAACAAATTTCCATTATTCAAAAGTGGCCAATCTTGGATTCTCTTAAAAGTCTTCGTGGTCACCTCAGTGTCACTGGTTATTATTGGAGATTCATAGCTAACCATGCCTCTATAACTGCTCTACTTACTCAATTCCTATGGAAAAATGCATTTGTATGGACACTAGAAGCAACCGAGGCTTTTTAGGCTCTTTATTCTGCCTTGATGAACACTTTGATCTTAGCCTTGCCTGACCTCAATAAGTATTTTCTCTTACAAACTAATGCATGGGGAACTGGGATTTATGATGTCCTCACATAATAAGGACATCCTCTAGCCTATTTCAGTAACATTTTAGTATACCATGTCAATACACTTCCACTTATGCTTAGAAAATTAATATGCGAGATGTAAATTATATTATGTTTTCTTAGGTGTTTTAGTGTGTCTTAAAGTGTTTTTTAGATGATTATCGAGCTTATAGGCTTAGAATTGTGTTATTGTTAGTGTTTGTATGTACTCTAAGTGTTTAGCTGGTTTAAAGCAATAATTGGATCTTAATATTATGTTTTAAAAGGTGTTTGATGTGTTTACGACTGTTGGAAATCAAGAAATTGAAAAATGAAGAAGATGTTGGAAGTATGAAGGAGGTTATGATCGTGACAAAGAAGAAGAACAACGTGAGACATGATTGTGCCATAATGTTTTTCTAGCACAACGTTTTTTGTGTTTTGAGGGTTTGAGACTATTTTTGGAACCAAACAAATTGGAGAAACCCTAAACGCAACCCTAAAATCCTAATACACTATAAAAGAACATGAAAAACACCAAAAAGAAGCAACAGTCATGTATGAAAGTGAATCAAAGTGGAAAGACCAAATAAGAGATTTAGGAAATTCCAGCATTTTAGATCAAAGAGTCAAACAATTTTTATTTTTTCCCTTTATTTTCTTCATAATACTTGATGAGTAATTGGATTTCTATGATGTATAACATGTCTACATATTTCTAAATCCAGATTAAGAATTATTATAAAATTATTTTGAGAATTTAATCATTGTTGAATTCAATATATCTTTGGATGATTGTGATAATTACCGTGCGTAAACTTGATAATAAATTGAGAGAGTGAGTCAGAGTAATTAGTTTTAGTTTATACAACGAGAGGTAGCAATTTCATAGGCCCACAATTATCAGATTAACAATCAATCAAAGAGAGATCTTGGTTATGAAATTAATTGTCTAATAGGTTGCTTCAGATTTAATTGAATAAGTTAGGAATAACTTTGTGAATCGAGAGATTACAAATCTATAAATATCGAATTCAATTAGGGTTAATTGATTAGATCTTGAGAGAGGATAATCAAAACCTTAAATTAAGCTTTGAAGTTAAAGAAAAGGCAAGGATAGTGTCTTGAAATGAGAAGAACTTGGATGTTAGTTTAGAGATAAAATAAAGATGAGAATGGTTATGATAAAATATGCCGAAATGTTGATGATGATTGTGTATATATATATATATATATATATATTGATGTTCTATTTTGTGTATATGATCAACAATAGATTATAATTTGTTTATAAATGAAATTGAGTTGGAATAAAGATGAGAATGAAGGGGAAATGAAGTAGAAATGATTAATTGAGCATAAGATGGTTTGGTTGTAACATATAAGAGTTAAAAACCTAGAACACATGGAAGAAGATGCAGGAACTTTCGAATTTACATAACCCACGATCATGGGAATGCAAAAGAATGGTTGGAAATGTTCTGTTGACAAATCCCACAATCATGGGATGGCCTCCATGATCATGAGAATGGCCTTAAATGTGAGATGTTATCTTTTATTTGATGGTTGGATTAACAAAAGATGAGATACTTTCCTATGATGCATTTAGGCTTGAATGAAGCTTGAGATGAATCTAGTTTGATGATGGATTAAGTGATTAAATATGTGACATTTTTAGGTGATAATTAAGGTTATAACTTAAGCATGGATGATTGATATCAATGAGACAAATTTAGGAAATTTAGAGATGTTATAAGAATAAAAGTGACCATATGAATGCTAATATGACTCAAAGAAGACCAATAATGTGCATTAAGTAAAGATGAATGAGAATTTGGATATTATGTGATCTTAAAATGTTAGAACAACTTTGGTGAATGATTGATTGAGGTAAATTTAGAATAAACAAGTATACTTAAAGTACAAAGCTAAAAGTAAGCTAGACATATACAAATGAAAATGTTTGAATGATTGAGATACTTGATTAAGGTTATATATACCTTGGATTGTTATTAAACATGCATTATACATAACACACACACATATATATACGTGTATGATTGAGTATTAATGAGATTGTGCAAATTAGTAATGTATGTACAATGTGTGTATTACATAAAGTTGATACACAGGATTGAACGTCAGCATCTAGACGTTTCTGGATCATGGAAGCAGATGCTAATCTGCAGCGTACTGTAAGTTGACCTTGATGGTCTCACATTAATTGATTGTTTTGTTTTAAATTTTTGTATTGAATTATTACTAATGTGAATGTGATTGAGACAATTCCGGACATTAATAATCTGAGGAGTTTGATAATTGTTAATGTATTGGAAGTGTTTCATTGAATGTGAATAAGAAAGAAATAAGTGTTCTCAACGTTTCGTTGAATGCTGGATATAGATCCGATGAAAACATGAAAAAGTTAATGCATAATGAATAAATTTGATTGATTACATATATGTGAATTCATGCATTTCATTACATGATATACATGATCAGATAAAGGCATTTATGACCGAAGTAGCCACCATAAAAGAGCTTAAAGCTTAGAATGTGATTAAGAGCCAAAGGCTCACTATGTATAATGATTTCGATATCCCTAATAGATACGGGACAATTATCAATAAGCCTGGTATTCACAATAGATACGGGATAGTTAAAAGGAACTCGGTCACAACAAAGTAACAATTGAAAGTGAGTCACATATGTATTGCATATAATATAAATTGATGTGTATTAAGTGAATGATTGAAATGAGTTATATGAACAGTTACGAAAATGAATTGTGAAATGATGTGCAATATATGAATGTGTAAATTATCCGCAAATTGATTGTGGATTTGTGAACTATTTTATGTTTGGTATGAATGAAGAAGAAATGGCTCAAAGGTCGATCAGCTAAGACTAAAGTGATAGATAGAATTTTTGTATAACTCCTCATTTATGTAGCATATTTTGCAAACAGAGGTCATTCTTGGATAGCCTTTGCTTTTTCTTCATCAACCTCAACACCTGCCCCATTTACAACAAAACTAAGAAAAACAATCATATCCATGCAAAAAGAACATTTTTAAGATTGGCATAAAGCTTCTCTTTTCTCGAAACATTCAAAACATATCTTAAATGTTCTAAATGTTGATCTATATTTGGACTATAAATTAAGATATCATCAAATAGACCATAACAAATTTGCCTATAAATGCATGTAACACATGATTCATTAACCTCATAAAAATACTTGGTGCATTAGTCAGACCAAATGGCATTACACGCCATTCATATAAATCATACTTAGTTTTAAAGGTAGTTTCCCATTCATCAGCTTCTCGCATCTTAATTTGATAATAACTATTTAAAAATAAATATTACTAAAACACGTGATCTATGTAATTCATCCATCATATCATCAAGCCTAGGGATATGATTTCTATTCTTTACCGTTATGTTATTGATGGCTTTACAATCAACAACCATCCTCTAAGATCCATCCTTTTAAGGCACAAGAAGTATTGGCAACACACTTAGACTCATACTCTCCCTTACATACACTTTTGCCATTAACTCCTTAACTTATCTTTAAAGCTCCTTTGTCTTCTCTAGATTACTTTTATATCCTGATCAGTTTGGAATTGAAGCACTGGGAACAAGATCAATTTAATGTTTTATTCCCCTAATAGGTGGCAATCCACTAGGAACATCTTCAGGAAACACGTCCTCAAATTCCTACAACGAAGAAACAACAACATTAGGTAAAAAAATGTTAAGTTCGTTAGTATTAAAATAAGCTTCTTTGCATAAAAGTACAATCATTATCTTATTTAAAGACACAACCTTCTTAACATCACTCGCTTTTGCATAAAAGCTTGCATGCTTGCTAGTTTTCCTCTCACCACACTCTTGATCTTCTCCTTTTTACTCTCCACTCAAAGTTAATTCTTCTCTCCCCTCAATTTTAGCTACTCCTTTCTTGTCACTTTTTTTCTTTTTACTACTATCAGCTTTATTCTCTCTTATTGTATCACTCTCCATGTTAACTCTCGTTGAGAAAGAAACTAGCACTTGCCTGTTTACTTTAAGTTCCCCACAATCATTCAGTAATTGAAGTTTATGTAGTTATAGGTGCTTCGTAGTAGGTAAATTTAGCTTCTCCATCAAGGTTGTACTAGCCACATTGGTGTAACTACCATTATCAATGATCAAGCTATATACTTGTCTTTAATGTGGCATTTTGTATGGAAGATATTGTCATATTGCTTATCATTATCTTCTTTCACTTATGTACTCTATGCACGCTAAATAACTAATGCTTCTCCTTTAATAGGGTACTCCACGTCAATAGCATCCTCTAAAGGTGGCATAGATTCATCATCTGATTCACTTTTAGTCTCAACATATCCATTCTCTCTCAAAATCATCACACGTTTATTTGGACATTGAGAGGCGATATGACCAGTTCCCAAACATCAAAAACACTTAATATCCCTACTTTGTTTTTGTTGGGAAGAATCATTGCCTTAGGTGAATCTCATATCCGTGGCCTTGTAGGATTCATCTTTTTTCTTGAAAATAACCTTGTCTTCCTTTTTACCCGAATTTAGTTTCTATGATGAAGAGGGGCCTAAATTTTGGCCAAACTTTGTAGGACCCTTCTTGTTGAGCTGCCTTTCTACTTTCATGGCTATATGCAACACGTCTTCTAACTCCACATAATGTTGTAGCTCCATCATATTGGTTATTTCTCTATTCGGCCCTTGCAAGAAACGTGTCACAATTGCTTCTTGATCATCCTCGACATTGGCTCAAATCATTGCGATCTCTTTCTCCTTATGGTAGTCCTCAACACTCTTAGACCCTTGAGTAAGGCCTTGCAACCTATGATAAAAATCCCTATAATAGTTACTAGAGATGAATCTCCTCTTTATGAGAGCCTTTATATTATCCCATGTATCTATAAGTCATTCATGATATCTCCTTGTACTCAAAACAATTTGATCCTACTAAATTATAGCATAATCAGTAAAGTCCACAGTAGTAAGTTTTACCTTTTTCTCCTTGAAGTAATTGTGGCAACCAAAAACAAGCTCCATATTCTTTTCCCAATCTAAGTATGCATTAGGATCATTTCTCCCTTGGAAGTATGGAATCATCATTTTTATGCTACGCAAATTGCGATCAACCCCTCCATCTTGTCTCCTTCCATCTCATCTACCATCCCTCCCATGCATATTTCTATTGAAAATGGCTACTAGAGCTTGATCTTCATCATCTCTGTCATCACCATCATAGTCATCATTAATAGCATGCCTCTTAAGACTTAAGGAGGTTTTGTAGTTGTCCTACTTTCAAATTAGGTATAGTAACCTCTTACTTTTGGATCCTATCTTTTATCTCTTCAAACATAGTGAACATTCAATCAAATTGCCTTTACATAGCTTGTATTGAGAATGAATTCACTAATACCTCGTCTCCACTTACACCTTTAACAATCATATTGAAAACCTACAAAAGAATGTTAGAAATATCTTCTCAACACTCCCTTACATGTTTCTCCCAATTAATACCACTCAACTCTCGTATTTACACACTTTATATTTAGCTTTTCATTATAATGGTGCTTACATAAACTCTTGCCTTTTACCACTCTTAGAATTCCTCTTTCAGAATTCCTCTTTCAGTTCTTTATAGAACTAAATAAACCAAATCAAGACAATTAAACTTGCAACAAGTCAAAGTGGATTAGAATGAATTAAAGGAAACTAAAATAAACAAAAAAGGATCAAGAACAAATGGGCATAGTTGCAAAGGAATAAGAACATAAAAAATTAAGTATAGGAAAAACAAAATTGAATTACAAAGATAAGGAAGATAGGGGCTCAAAGAAACAAATTGCAAATGTGATTTCTAGTATAGTAAATATTAACAACTAATTTTGATTAAGAAACCCTTATTAAAGAGATATAGCTGGTATAATAGTCAAAACTATCCTAGTTAGTTTCCTACTTAACGTAATTAAGGCAGTGACAGTCTTGTTTGGAGTTATGCTTATCCAGATCTTTTCTAGTATGTATTTCTTTCTTACCATTTATTGTTATTCATTGACATATTCTCTATGTACATTATTTTGGATTGCTTTGCCTTTTTTGTTGATTTTTATTAGTTATTTGTATTTTTGTATGTTTGTATTTTTTCATTTATTTTTTAGTACATTTTTGAATATGTTTGCACCTCCATTTATAATTTTGTAGTATCGTCATGTCGCATTGCATGTAGGTCTATTGGAAACAACCTCTCTATTAGGTAGGGGTAAGGCTATGTATTATCAAACCTCCCCAAATCGCATGTGTCAACAAAATTTCAACTGGGTGTTGATGATATCAAACTTGGAGATCAACCTCAATCTTCTTCTTTTCTTTTCTTTTCAGGCGAATAATTTATTTTATATATATACCTGGAATAGTTATAACACAAGAATTGAATGAAAAAATAGGAACAAAGATTGAACGAATGAAAGGAGAAGGGAGAAAGGCTGGAAAAAAGGAACAATAAAGCAAAACAAAAACAAGTAGAATGAAACTAAACAAACCGAAGGAAGCACATACTAAATTAAGGATAACCAAACTTGATTTAGTGCCAAGATTTGATACCAAATGATGTGAACCTTAAAGATAAGTCTTAAAACCCAACAATTGCACAATTGGAAGCAAGGAACCCAAGAAAGCTAAAAACAGGTTTAAGATAGATAAACCTTGACTCGATGTCTATAGAAGACAAGAACCAAAGGTATAAGATAAGCTTTTGGATGTCATAAGATAATAATCTTGATAAGTTCACGAGTTCACAAAAGAAACAAAGAGAAATTAACCTCACTCAATGAATTCTGAATTTTTTTTAAGTGCCTTGAGCATTACAATGCTTGCCTTTATATAGGCATTAAGGTAAGAAATCATACTAATTGAATAATTTGACCATAATCATTATTTGATTGTGTTAATTAAGGTAAGTAATCCCCCTAATTGAATAATTTGACCAAAATTATTATTTAATTGAGCTAATTAAGGTAAGAAATCATTCTTAATTTGTTGGGATAGCTTGCACGCATTTTTTAATTTCTCCTACGAATCTTGGAATGCTTGGAATAAATTAGACACTCATTGGACTTCTTGACTCAACTTGGATAAGATTTATTAGGCCTTGAATATTTCCAAGCTAATTAGAGCTTGTTTACTTCATAAACCTTCAATTAGCCCATTTATAGCTTCCTTCATCTTCTTGGCTCTAGTTCTTGTAATTGGGTCTCCATAAATGCTCAATGGCTCTTTTAGAACTTTGCTTAGACCATCTTGGTTCTCAACAATGGGTGCCACCTGAATCTACCTTGCACCATTAATTTTGATGGAATATCGCAACTCACCGGTTGGAGGCCATGCCAGCATGCAACGAACCTTAGCGCGAGTCGCTGCCACATTTTATTGACCACATTTGAAATAAATAATCTGTGACTATGAAGCTCGCTACAGTAATTACCAGGAGGTCAAGCCATTTAATTATCCTTCCTAAGGCCTTTTACAACCTTTACCTATACCAAGTAAGATATGGGCGACTCTGGCAATGGATTTCATTACCCATTTACCTATTTCCGTCAGAATATCAGCAAATTTTGTGGCAGTAAACTGATTAACTAAACATTCCCACTACATTGCTTTAAGTTCCAATTTCATAACACCTATGGTAGCAGATCTCTTTTCTCGCAAAATTGTTCGGCTACATGAAATGCCTTCTAATATTGTGTCAAACAGAGATCCCTTGTTCATGAGCACATTTTGGCAAAAACTTTTCAAAGTTTTAAGCACCACCCTTTCCTCTAATAATGCCAACCGTCCACACTCTGATGGTTAAAGGGAGGTGCTTAATAGATGTCTAGAGGATTATCTATGTTACTTTGTGTTCGACCATCCTAATCAGTGGCTCATTTATCTCCATCTAGCTGAATGACACTAAAATTCTTTTTGGCATTCTAATATAAAAATGACTCCATTTGTGGCTATCTACGATAGAACTTCAACCTTTATTATTGACTATGAAACTAGTTCATTGTCGGTAGCTGTTGTGGATGATTTACTACAAAATTATATTGCAATGACGTTGTGACAACTTGCTTTAGGTCCAAAATCACATGAGAAACCGAGCTAATATAAGATGCTGAGATATAATTTTTTTCTAAGAAGACCAAGTTTTCGTCAAGTTATAGTCTTATCGACAGTTCACTTTGGCACATCGTCAGTTAAAAAATTTGGCTCAACACTTCTATGGCCCTTTCAAATCCTTGCTCACATCGACACTATTGCTTATCGTCTGGCTTGACTTGCATTAGCTCGCATCTATAATGTCTTTCATATATCAAAGTTGAAACTATGTTGAGGAGATCCCTCTGCTCAACACTGCCCCTTACCACACTTACCTCAGGAATTTTTCCAATCTTAACGTCTTCTCACCCCTCACCAACTGCTTTGCTAACGACAATTGATCCAACAAGGTCATCGTATCCAACAAGTGCTTATACAATGAGGACAAATTGACCAGATGCCATATGAGAACCCTTGACTGAATTTCAAAAGGATCTCCCACACTTCATTATTAAGGACAATGACCCTTTGAACATGGGGGAAAATGATGCAGTCGTTAGCCTAGCAAGACTTACAAATGATGTTGCAGCACAACTGATTTCAAGGGTAGTTAAAAGGAGTGCCCAATGAATCAAGGCTTAAGTTAGATATAGAGATTTCCTATAAAAAGTTCGTCATATGCTTGTTAGGAGGCTAATAGCCAGCCAATTGGTGGGATTCCATTATAAGAAATGCTATAAATGTATGCCTTGTGAGGTGTTAACAAGGACAGAGAACAATTACTCGAATCATTTCCCCTTCTGCTTCTCTTCTACTCTCCCTCTCTTTCTTGTCTATTTTTCCTATCTTCCTCCTGCTCCTCCTTCTCCTTGTCACTTACTCTCCCTCTCTTTCTTGTCTATTTTTCCTATCTTCCTTTCCTCCTCTCTCTCTCTCTCTTAGCTCATCTTTCGCCTCACTCCTTTTGCAAAGCAACCTCATCACTTGATTGCCATCTTACCAACAACTCAGGAACTTCTGCCTGTCCTCACTGATGCAGGGACCGTGCTCAGCTTTGAACCAGGTGATCATGTATAAACGAGACAAAGCAGCTTCGTATACATAAATTATTTACCTATCACTCGTTCAATGTTACAAAAGATCACAATGCGTTCTCATGACGTCTTTATTTGAATATATGCTAAAATGTGTTTTGACTTCCTTTACCCTTCGTTGATAAAATGTAATTATGAACACTTTACTGAGTGTTTCTTTCGGGAAAAGATCCATTCTTTGAAGCTTCTTAGATTATTGGTTCACCTACAACAATTAGTTATCCTTTTGATAGCTTCAATTTCCTTCCAGTTGTCTTGAATTCCATATTTCATAAATTCATTCAGTTGCTTCCTGCCGCTCTTCTTCCTTCAAATGTCTCTAAGTGCATATTTTAGAGAAGGGTAAGTATTCTTTTTATAATTCCCAATTGAATGTGAACTGCTAAACTTAATGGAACCCATGTTACATATATCTGCATCATTAATGAAAAGGGTAGCAAACATTGAAGTTGGGAGAACAAACAACTCACATAGATAAAATCAATTCAATGCAGTCTATTCTTCTAACATGAATCATTATTTGGCCATCGAAACAAGGCAAACAAATTAACACAGGCCAATACATGTTATTTGACTGGTCATATTCACAAAATG
>JAOTJB010000004.1:30841249-30852492 GCA_027123815.1 Erythroxylum minutifolium
ACTACTCTCTAGGAACAAAGATCCAAGCTCTTTTGCCAGAGATATGCCCTCTTCTCTACTTACAGCTCTTTCAGACTCCTGACATCATTCACAAGTTTCAATAAAATAAACAGGAATATGAGAAGCAGGACACTATTTTTGTCCTTTTTTACCTTAAATAATTTTTTAACAAGGAATAGGAGGATAAAATAAGAGAACAAAAAGTATAAATTCAAGCAAAGATATAATAGAGTCAGTGATCCTGCAAAATTCATTACTGCATCAGTGCCAGTAGGCTGAACTGCACAGAAAGCCAGTTCAAGGTTATACTTTCCAAGTGTTATAATGGGCAATCAATGAATCAACAGTTTATGCACTAAGGAGCTGCATTGGGACATTGTGAGCAAAAGTGTTAGAAAGTTAATCCCATGATAAGTAATTATCAGTTATCCATTTATATTCCTCAACACAGAATGAGGGTAACTTACTCGATCTACTTTATTTCCGACAAGCATTTTCACACAGTCTTTGTTTGTGTTGTGGAGTTCAAATTCTTTAGCCCAGAATTGTGACAAGTTGGTAAAGGTTTCTCTTCTTGTCACATCATAAACTGTTGTAACAAAAAATAGTTAGTTAATCAACTAATGATTGACAGGTGATCAATCCAAGCAGCTCTGAGCAGTATATCTGCAGCTGAAACATTCACTTGTCTTTTTAGGCCATGGAAGTTAAGGATCAATCCAGTCCCCTAGAATGATGTGACATACCAAACAATCAGATAAGCATACAAAGATAAGGTGCCAGAGCAACCGTTCTTATTTCAAAAGTGGCTCTACTATTTATGATCAAATTGAAAAAACAAAATAAAGGAAAACTAACGTTTAATTATTCAAGAGCTCTCCAATGCACAAGAAAAGTATTGCATGGATAAGCATTTCCTACATATGAGAAAGATGCAAATTTTCAGGTTAAACACACGCCACAAATATATGCAACATCTTTCCCTAATAACAGATCATTATTGTTTCTCGTCACTTAGCAGCAACAGTATCGATAAGCCATATCATATAAATTATACTAACAATAGCATACCAAGAACAATCCCCTGGGCATCCCTATAGTAAGAGCTCGTTATTGTTCTGAACTTCTCCTGTCCGGCTGCAAGAAGCATACTGATTGAGCAAATTAATAAATATAAACCTCTCACTTAATGTAATTTTGTTCATCTTTTGTTCTGCTACAGAAAAAGTACCTGTGAGTAATTGATAAGTCATTTTGAGTTCATTAAATATATTCATAAAGAACCCCTCACTTAGATTTGACACTACCGACCATGGTGAATTGTATAGGTAGTTCCGTGATCTTTTCAGTTATGCGAAGTATAATTTTCTCAAGCTATTCCCTTTTTATTGTATAGTTTACTGTTGCATTGGTATTTGGTAGTAAAGCTTGTAAGGCGTTGAAATGGCACAGGTTCTTATGCTCAGTACTGTCTAAAATGCAGTAACACAAAGTATACATGGCAAAGCGGAAACATGAACAGCATAAGACCAATACGATTGCATACCCGTATCCCAAATTGTAAGTTTCAATCGCTTCCCACCTACTGTTAGATGCTTGATCTTAATGTCCATACCTTTCAATAAAACCAAAGACAAAGTCTCAATGCATTATCACGTCGAAACCATATCAAGACGCTTTGCTGATTGAAAGTTACAAGAAGAGATCAGATAGCTCATCCCTTATACTATGAAGTTATGAGAAAGATCAAGAATTGCATAAGCATAATAAATAGTAGTTAAAACTTGATGTCGACAGAACTAAACGATTAACAGCTGATAACATCTAATGTATCACTGAATAAGCAACTAATATAAGTTAATCTAATAGGAGTTTGGATAATGTTTGTAAGTCACCGAGCGTTGTTCATCTTAAGTGAGATCCACGATCATTGCATCCAACTTGCTGGCTATGAATCCAAGGGACAGTTAAGAAAAAATCAGCATTTACAGAGAGATATCAGAGTTGCAAGTACCAATAGTTGGAGGAGGATTCTCTACAGAGCTAGAAATGAAACTAACAAGAAGACTGCTTTTGCCAACACCAGAATCGCCGATCAACAAGATCTTGAACGAGAGATCGTACCCACTTCCCTGTCCTGAAGACGATCCCATTATTCAAATCCCAAAACTGAACTCCCTGCCTCTGTATCTCTCTTTCACTCTGTGTTTGTAAAAAAGATATATAAAAATCCAAGCTTGAAAATGAACTCCAAGTAAAGCTCACTCCTTTCTGTCTGATGATGATCAATACTTCTGTGTTTTGCGTCTCTCGTACAATGAAAAGGATATGTACAATAATGTGCATATAAGGATAGAGAGAACCAGGAAAAAGAGGTAAGTTAGTGAAGAATAGCATCAATGCTGTCTCTCTAAAAAAACGGCTACGATAGAGAGAACCAGGAAAAAGAAGTAAGTTAGTGAAGAATAGCATCAATGCTGTTTCTCTAAAGAAACGGCAAACTAGAGAACACCTGACACCAACGTCATTCTTTACTTTTCGGTGCTGTTCAAGATTTTTTACGGCCAAGATGCGATATCGTATTCGTAGTGAAGATAGCATCAATGCTGTTTTTCTAAAGAAACTGCTTACTAGAGAGCACCTGACTCCTGACACCAACGTTATTCTTTACTTTTCGGTGCTGATCAAAGATTTTTTAAGGCAAAGATGCGATGCCGTATTCGTGGGATGTCCAAATAAAGGGACCGACCTACAGATTTCTGCTACGTGGGCGAGTGGGTACACGCTCCGGCCGACAGATGACTAGGTTTGGCAAACTGTTAAGATCAGCCATCGATCATCAGTGTGTTGTATTACAAGGGTCCATTATATTATACGGTGCGACCATAAACCCCTTCTGACTCCCTACTTATCCTTAACCTTCACTGGGAAAAAGAAAAAAGCTGCACACATTGTTCATGATGAATGCGTTGTTTTGTCTGCTTCTGCTCGATTGATTTGAGAATTTCCAAGTTCAAAACCAAAGCAAATATATGGGCAAGAAAAGGTCTTGGTCTTCGTGTAGTCTTTGACCAAGCAAAGGAGTTTCAAAAGTAGATTATCGGAATTCAATTTGAAATGTTAATTTTAGCTCAATCTGATTTTAGCTCGGATTAACTCAATCACAGGCTAAACTCGACCGGAATTTCAAAAATAACATCATTTTTTAATTTTTTTAAAAATATATAAAATTGGGTTAGAACAGACAAGCCACTCAACCTGTGAGAAATTAGGAGTGACGGGACATAACCTGACCTGATCCATTGACATATCTAAATTTAATTGAAAGATTTGTAAATTTATTATTTATATAATTATAAGCAGAAATTCCTTCCAAACTCAATCGTTTTCTAATAAGGATAAAATCATCTCTTCCATTTATTCTATTTCTACTTTGTTTCATTGTATCTTGTCCACATATTTTTTGAAATCCCACGTTCACATATGACATAGAATAGAATAGGAGCAGAATAAATAGAATTCCTAACAATATACACATGATTGCACTTTATTTTAGATCAAAATATACTATTGTATCTTTTTCAATAATGTTTTCATCCTGCTGAAAATTATGATCGTACTTTCAATTGTTCATTGTCCTTACCTTTTTAAAAATTCATGTTTAATGTTTTTGAAAATTATTGAATCGTACAATTGTAATTTTATTTTTCTATGTTTTGTTGAACCATAAAGGTTTGATCGAGGGTTAACTTTACTTCCGCTAATACGTTGCATCATTCAAAAAGAGCCTTTATATTGCATGATAAGTTTTACATATCAGGAATGTGATAATTGTATGACATTTTCATTAGTATTAGGGACGACAATTGCTTAATAGGAACCCAAAATTGAGCCTGATTTTTTATAGGTTTAATTTAGTCTAAATTTTGATTGGACCTTGAAAAAATGAATTCAAACTTAGATTGAGTTCAAGTTAGTTTAATCGTGTTAAGACCGGTTTGAGTCTAACTTAAGTAAGATCAAATTAAATCGAGTTCAAGCCAAAATGAGCTGGGTCAAGTTACATACTTTGGATCTGAAGTTTAATTTTTTCAAACTTAAGTTTTACCTATATTTTTATCAAATTATATTTTATCAGTAGATTTAGATTAACTCAGATTAGGAGTGACAAATTAGCTCAAATTCAATCTGGTCAAAAATTAACAGTCTTGGCCTAAATTAACCATGTTCAAGTCGAGTTTGAAATTTCTAAATTTTAGACTTTCGATAAAGTTGGGCTTGAGCTTTATAGTTTGGTCTAACCCAAATCTCAAATGTGTGTGTGTGTATATATATATATATTCCATCACTCCTCTTTTTTTTTCCCCACTTCTTTAACCACCTCACTCAAAAATAAAAAAGCTCATAATTTGGGCCTCTCTTTTTTGTAACCTCTCTTTTCCAATATGTTTTTTCTATCATAACTTATTTGCTCTTTCAATTGGTTGCTACAGCTGGAAGCTCAAATAAGTGGGACGCCTCATTTTGGATAAACCAAGTTGAAATAAGTTTGATGATAAGTAGTATAGGTACATCATTTAATATGTTTCAAACTCATATTTTTATTATGTTCAATGTTTCATTCTTTGGTTTCACTTAACGTTGTTTCTCAGGATGTGTTTATCCTTTTTTTTTTGGTTAAAATCTTAAATTTATGGTTACTAGCTTTTGAATATGAATGTCATAATTCTTTTTCTTTTATGATCATTAATAGTTGGTTTGATTCTAATGCTTTTTTTCGTCTAATTATATGTGTTTTCCATAGTTCTAATTACCATTTATCCTGATTTCATTTGGCTTGGAGTTATCCTATATTTTTATTATTATAAAGTACTAAAAGCACTCTTTTAAAGCTCTTGAAATGTTCAAATATATTAAAAATAGGTTGTGTTTATCTCCTTGTTTTTGTTAAAATCCTAAATTTATGGCTACTGGCTTTTGAATATGAATGTCATATTTTTTTTTCTTTTATGATCATTGATAGTTGGTTTGATTCTAATGTTATTATTTTGTTTGTCTAATTATATGTATTGTCCATAGTTCTAATTACCATTGATCCTAATTTCATTTGGCTTGAAGTTATTCCATAATTTTGTTATTATAAAGTACTAGAAGCTCCCTTTTAAATCTCTTGAAATGTTCAATTATATTAAGAACAGGATGCATGATAGGAAACTCCACCCTAATTTTAGTGCCTATAGCTCAATAATTAATAGAACTTATAAGGATTGAAACAATTAGGGATTGCTATAATGGTAGACAAATGATTGTTTCAAAATTTTTGCTCATCCAATTATGGTTCTTTCATTGAAACTTTTTTGGATTTAGAAAAGATGAATGCAACATCTTTGTTTTTTAAGAAGGCTTATGAAAAGAAGATTAATTTATAGGATGATAAATTATAAGTATGTGTTAAAGGAATTCTATTAATAAGGATGACTAGAAGAAGTTATTGGTTTATATTATTTGCGAAGAAATATTTCCATGAAGAATAACTCTTATCATGCATAACTTCTCTTTAACTTCACTTTGAAGATTAGTGTGAGGAAGGATATGAATGCTTGATGGAAATTACAAAAGGAGGTTTTGTTCTTTCTATATTTGGTTTATTTAATTTTATATCATCAAAATGTAGAAGATGTGTCTCGTTTGTGTGATATAAATATAATTTACCTTGTTTTAGTTTCTCATCAATATTGCTATAGTATGTAATAAAATATATAAATTGAGAAAGCAAAAAGATCATCTTAAGAGGGTATGGAGGTGTACAAATTTTTACCATTTTAATATAATCTTATTGTTATCATTTCCCTTAAATTTTGTATAAGGTTATCAATATTATAATCAACAAGTTAAGAAATAGTATAAAGGTACATTACAATGGATGCTTTTTATAAGGTTATCATTTATTATATGTTTTTCTCCTACGGCTCTAACAATTGGTTTAGCATGAGTCCTACTTAGAAAATTTGAAACTTATAAGCATCCTTCTTAAACAAAAGGAGATGTTCACCACAAAATGACGACAATTTTATGATCAAGTTTTGATATTCTAAGAATAAAAAGAAAAAAGAAGCAAAATACCAAATTTTATTTAAGGAAAATTAAAGATAATCAAGACCAAATTTGCCCATTAAAAACAAAGAAAACTATTGAAATGAAGAATCAAAATAGGAGATCATTGAAGTGCCTAAATCAATTTCAGATACCCCAAATTCACTAACTCTAATTTCTTAAAATCCCTAATTTGGTACTTATATTATTTGTGTGTCTTCTTTGCTTTTGTTTCATGTTTTTCTCCTTGACATGCATTGCTTCTCTGCCCGTTACTTCTTTACAAATTTTTTCTTTGCTTCTCTACATGTTGCTTCTCTACTTCTCCGAATGATGCTTCTTTATATTGTGAAGTGCATCTCAGGTCCACGTTGTCTACTTTGTCTCACATTGTTTGCTATGGGTTCACGTGGTAGTACATTGTTTGCTTTCTTATCTCCTTAGTAGCCAGTTTTTACAAATTTTATAGTTAATTTATGGTCCTCACTTATTAGTGGTCCTAACATGTTTGTTATGAGTTCACTTGTTGAGAATTACATGGTTTGCTTCCAAATTGTGTTGTATGCTCCCAATTTGTATTGTCTGCATATATGTGATACAAATTATAAACAGTAACTGAGAGTGCTTGCAGAGTGGTATCATAAACAGTGAGTTTGTGGTCAGGTAGAGTCGGGTTTTCCGAACACACCTGCGTAGCCCTTGAAGTAATTTTACTTCTTGCTTAGTATCTTACTATTGTTTGTAAGGTACTTGGAAACGACCTTCGCATCTTTTCTTAGGGGGGAAATATTTCAGAAGAAAGAAAAGTTGAGAAAAAAGAAGAGAGAACTATAAGAATTCATGGAAATTTCTGAAGATCCAGTACATTTATCTTCTAGTTTGTCTTTAGCCAGTTTGCCTAGAAGTGTGAAGCGTGTGTTATCAAACAAAATGGAAAACCTTGTGGAAATTACTCATGTGCCTGTAGAAAATCGTGTTTGTGAGTCTTCTTTACCTTTGTTGAGTCCCTACAGTATATATTCTCGTGACCGTTCTTGGACGAGAAGTATTAGGAGTGTGCTATCTACTAATAGACCTCGTGTGAAGGAAATCATCCAAAGTTCCAGATTGGAACAGTGTGTTCTCAGATCTACAACAGCAGAACAATACATAAAGCTTGAAATCCCTAAAAAGCTGATCACCTTATGAAGGAAGCAGAGTAATACACATCTTCATGTTGGAGTTATACGACTTGTTCTTACCTTACATGGAAGAAAAGGTATTTTTGCGACATCCAGGATATCTCTCTTGGACACTGCCTACACAATGTACCAAAATGCTCTTATTGGTACCCTGCTGACTGCTCTTGATAAAGGAAGTGTAATTTTGACTATAGCACCTGATTTCAACATCAGGTTGGATGATCCTACATTATCTGAACGTTTACAAGTTCAGATCCAGATCACTAGAGCAGATCAAGATCCTATAGCCATCATGCCTACTGTAAATCACCAGATGATCTATCGTCTGTAGAATCATGTGTTGGATATAAACTTTCCCAACTCTACTTCAGATGCTCTCTACATGGTTGATGATATTGCTAATAATTAGCCAACAATCATCCAGATCCCGAAGCAATTACCAACACAGGAGCCTGAAAAGTTGATGCCTACAGAATGGATTACCAACTACCAGAAGGTATTCTATATGCCTCATTGACACTCTATTCATACTACGACTCCTCCGATTCTAAAGACATTGAGAGATGGCTCAGTCAAATCCATCTACACCAGACCTAGCGATGACACACCTAGTCCTTCTACATCAGGATCTATCTTGATGATCCAGCCCATTGAAGTACAAGATCTACCAGAGCTACCAATTGAGGCTACAAGCCTTAAGATCCAGCCCATATTCTCTCATACAGAAGGTAAAGATGGTCCTCCTATTTATTATTTCAAATCTAATGGAGATCCAGTCTATATAAGTCATCATCGTGGACATTTTGTATGGGATGTCGACCCATCCATGTGCGAACCATACCGTGAGATCTGTCTTAACCCAGAGTTAGACACAGATGATAATGATCCAAGATATCAACGAAGAAGGAAAAGAAATCAAAGCCTAAATCTAGATGCTTGCCTTCTCGTGACTATCCTCCTCTTGGTGAAGATCCAGATCAAAATGATCATAATGGTCTATCCATGATAGAAAGATCTAGACCAAAGTATCTTAGTGAGATGCTCAGGTCGTCTATAAAGCCAGATGCCTGCAGATCTACTGGTGGATCGTGCAGATCAAAGCCAGCAATTCCTGTTACAACTCCTACTCCTGTATCTTGCATGATGGTCTTACCAGATGAGGATAACCTTCCTCAGTTATTAAGGAGTACTGATGAATCACAACGGGTTATCTTCAACCCATATATCAGATTGTCAAGAATTAGCACAGAACAAAGTTTTGAGAAGGATTGATTCCAAGTTGGATGGAATTAGTCAACAAAATATAGCTACTCATCAAAAAGTCAATTCTATTGCGGAACAGATACAAATGATGTATTGATTGTATAAAGCTCAGATTCAGCATCTTGATGCTGAACTTAAATAATACATCTCAGCCCAATACATGGGGCCAGAATTCGACTTGAAAGTTTAAAAGATACAAGAGATACAAAGGACTGTACATCAAATGGAAGTAGACATGCATGCTTCTCAATCTTAACAGATATATGGCTCATCTTCGTCAGAGTTCTCTACTCTTTAGCCATCATATCCTACACCTATGTATCAACAGTATCCAGAAGAAGCTGACTATTCAAAGGTATTCAAATTCAACTACCCTTTGATTAGACAGTATGTACATCCTTAGAAAACTCAGGACAAACCACGACGATCAAAGACCAAGTCAACATTTGATCGCATGCCTAAATCTTAACTTTCTAATCAATCTTCAAAGGTTCTAGAAGCATCATCTTCTTATATGCCTTTTGAGCCAGAAGAACAGTGGAGAAAGTAGCTAAGGATTCAAACTCCTCCAGAATCTCCACCACTAGCACCAGTACAACCTTCCACCTCTTTTCTTGGGAAGGACAAAGCTAAGCAGACAAAGTATATAGCTACTCTGACCTCTAAACCTCTTGCAAATAATTCCAGTTCTTTTTCAGAGAAAACTAATGCGGAAAGCAATACATCTAGTTGTTCAGATGAACAGAGTTTCATCGCTTCAGAAGAACAACCATTAGAGTCATCATAAGAACTAATCAGTTCACCATTGATTGATTCCTCAACAAACCTTGATGATCTTTCAGAATTATCCAATGTTCTGATGACTATGCCTCAATATACTGAAGAGCCAGAAATCAGTGAAGCTGAATCCACAGGTACTGAACCTTTCAAACTTGAACATGCACCTTCAGAAATACTAGCTACGGCAGCTGCACAGCCGAATGCACAACAGCATACAACCAAGCTTACTGCGGGACCTTGGTTTACTTTTGATGATCTACCTCCGAAGAAATGGCAAGATAGACTTCATGAGTTCGGTGCTTGGATTGATCTACAAATGACCAGACCTAATTATCCTCTCTCGGATATTTTGTTTGAATTTACATCCAGATTTACTGGTACTTTGCGAGAATGGTGGCAAAGTGTTAGTGAGTATCAACGACTTCAGTATATACAAGTAGCAACTGTTGGAGCACTACTTGGCATAATTCATAAAGAATTTATTGGTGACTTCCAGTTGATTGGCAAGTAGACCCGTCAAGAATATTTCAAGATGAAATGCTGTTCACTTGATAAGAGAGATCTTCAAAAGCATTATAAGCGCATGATGGAAAGGTATTATCTCTTGAATGGATGGAATGATGTTAATCTGCGATATACTTTTATCTCATCCCTTTCAGATGAAATACAACCAGAACTGCAACGGACCATAACTTCTCTTCAAAGAGACATGGCGACAATATCTCTTGGAGGAATCTACCAGCTTTCTATAGCTTCTCTTGATAGGTTATATGATCAGCATACTTTGTTCAAGAATATCCTTAAAGGAGGTCCAGTCTTGAAGAAGGCATGTAAACAGCCTCATCTCTAAATCAAATGTAAGGATAAACAGACTTGTAAGTGTCATAGCAGCAGGAAAGCTCATCAATCTCAAGTCCACTATGAAAGGAGAAAGTTCCACAGAAAGAAGGAAGGTAAGAAGCCTTGGAAGCAGAACTTAAAACAAAAGAACGTAAGCAAAAAGTACGGATGTATGAGGCTCTTCAAAAAGTCATCATATCGACGCAAGGGAAAGCCTCGATGTTTTGTCTGTGGAAGTTTGGAAGATTTCACTAATAACTGTCCTAAGGCAACCAGGAAAGATGCCAAGTTATTGGAGAAACTTGAAAAACTTTCGCCCATTCATCCTCAAAATCACATTGAAGAACTTCTAGAGGAGCAATCCAGTAAGGACAGTGAAACACATTTTGCTGTTTTTGTGTCAACAGACGAAGAAGAATTGTCACAATCATCTGCCTCTATTAGTGAGGATTCCTTATACATGTTACAGCAGACATGTATGAAGATAGATCGTACTCCAATTCAACGACCTTATATCCAGATCCAGATATTTCAGGAAGAAAAATATGATCAGCCCATTAAAGTCATTGGATTTATGGATACTGGTTCTAGTCGTACGATCATGAAGCCCAATATCCTACCAGCAGAAGCATGGATATCTCATAAAGAATATTTCACTGTAACTGACGGGAATTCTTTCAAAATTGGGTTACAAACAAGAAGCAGAATTGGCATCCGCTTCTTTCCTCTGTGTACAGTTTGGACTAAAGTACTTGGAAGCAAGCTACTAGGCCCGAATCTTCTGATTGGTATGGATGTTTACTACAAAGCCAAACATCTACAGATCTTACCCACAGGCCTCAGGTATCGAAACCTTATGAGTCCTTACACTGACATAAAAAACGTGTTTGAGCTTACACAGGTTCCTACATGTTACACTGGACTTCGAGATAAACTGTTGAGCTACTGTCTAGAGTCTCATGCACAGTTTACTCACTCTAATCCTCTGTGGAAGAACTGTGACTTTTTTATAAGTCTACCTTTCAAGAAAAATGAGGATATCAATCCTACGAAAGCCACACATCCAGGAATGAATCCTGATGATCT
>JAOTJB010000004.1:30858452-30871457 GCA_027123815.1 Erythroxylum minutifolium
AGTCTATGTAAGTCATCATCGTGGACACTTTGTATGGGATGTCGACCCATCCATGTGCGAACCAGACTGTGAGATCTGTCTTAACCCAGATTCAGACTCAGACGATGATGATTCGAGATACGAAAGTAGAAGGAAGAAGAAATCCAAGCCCAAATCTAGGTGCTTACCTTCTCGTGACAAACCTCACCATGAGGATCAGGATCCAGACGATCATAATGGTCTACTTGCTATGATTGAACGATCCAGACAAAGTTTCTTAGAGAGATGCTCCGGTCGTCTCAAAATTCAAACTTAGATACCTGCAGATCTACTGGTGGATTATGCAGATCCAAACCAGCAATTCCTGTTACAACTCCTACTTCTGTACCTTGTATGATGGTACTACCAGATGAGGATAACTTTCCTCAATTATCCAGGAGTAATGATGAATCACAGAGGGTTATCTTTAACCCATATATTAGAGCGTTAGGAATCATTTCACAAGGAACTCCAATGTCAAATCCTAGTGATTAAGTTCTCAACTGGCAGACACCTAACGCAGTAGCACAGAACAAATTTCTGAGAAGGATTGATTCCAAGCTAGATGGAATTAGTCAACAAAATATGGTTACTTATAAGAAAATCAATTCTGTTGCGGAACAGATACAAAAGATGTATCATTCTTATAAGGCTCAGATTCAGCAACTTGATGTTGAACTCAGACAATACATCTCTGCCCAATACATGGGGCCAGAATTTGACTTGAAAGTTAGAAAGATACAAGAGATACAAAGGACTGTACATCAAATGGAAGCAGATATGTGTGCTTCTCAATCTCACCAGATATATGACTCTTCTACTTCAGAGTTCTCTACTCTTCAGCCATCATATCCAACACCTATGTATAAACGGTATCTAGAAGAAGCTAACCATTCAAAGGTATTTAAGTTCAATTATCCTTTGATTAGAAAGTACATTCATACTCAAAAAGCTCAGGAGAAGCCTCGACGATCAAAGACTAAGTCTTCAGATGATCGATCACATAAACCTTGAGTTTCTGATCATTCTTCAAAAGTTCCAGAAGCGTCATCTTCTTATACACCATTTGAGCCAGAAGAACAGTGGAGAAAGCCTCTAAGGATTTATACTCCTCCAGAATCTCCACCACCAGCACCAGTACAACCTTCCACTCATTCTCTTGGGAAGGATAAAGCTAAGCAAACAGAGTATATAGCTACTCTGACATCTCAACCTCTTGTAGATAATTCCAGTTCTCAATCAGAGAAAACTGATTCGAAAAGTAATACATCTGAAGTCTTTGCAACACCATCTAGTTGTTCAGATGAATAAAGTTTCATCGCGTCAGAAGAACAACCATTAGAGTCATCACAAGAACTAGTTAGTTCTCCATCTACTGATTCGTCATCTAATTTTGCTGATCTTTCAGAATTATCTAATGTTCTGATGACTATGCCTTAATATACTAAAGAACTAGAAATCAGTGAAGCTGAATCCACAGGAACTGAACCATTCAGACCTGAACCAGCACCTCAAGAAATACTAGTTACTTCAGCTGCATAGCAGACTACTCATACAACCAAGCCTACTTCAGGACCTTAGTTTACTTTTGATGATCTACCTCCAAGAAAATGGCGGGATAGATTACATGAGTTCGGTGCTTGGATTGATCTACCAATGACTAGACCTAATCATCCAATTTCGAATATTTTGTCTGAATTTACATCCAGATTTACTGGTACTTTGTAAGAATGGTGGCAAAGTGTTAGTGAGTATCAACGTCTTCAGTATCTTCAAGTTACAACAGCTGGAGCACTACTTGGTGTGATTCACAAAGAATTCATTGGTGATTTCTAGTTGATTAATAAGCAAATCCGTCATGAATTTTTCAAGATGAAATGATGTTTGCTTAATAAGAAAGATTTACAAAAGCATTATAAGCGCATGATGGAAAAGTACTATCTGTTGAATGGATAGAATGATGTTAATCTTCGTTACACTTTTATATCATCCCTTCCAGATAAGCTACAACTAGAACTTTAAAGGACCATAGCTTCTCTACAAAGAGACATGTCAACAATATCTCTTGGAGAAATCTACCAGCTTGCTATAGTTTCTCTTGACAAGTTATGTGATTAGCATACTTTGTTTGAGAACATTCTCAAAGGAGGTCCAGTTCTGAAGAAGGCATGTAAGCTGCCTCATCTCCAAATATCTAAAGAAAGCATGTAAGCTGTCTCATCTCCAAATAAAGTGCAAAGATAAACAGACTTGCAAGTGTCATAGCAGCAAGAAAGCTCATCAATCTCAAGTCTATTACGATAGGAGAAAATTCCACAGAAAGAAGGAAGGCAAGAAGCCTTGGACACAAAAATTCAAACAGAAGAACATAAGCAAAAAGTACAGACGAATGAGGTTCTTCAAAAAATCTTCTCATCGACGCAAAAGAAAGCCTCGATGTTTTGTCTGTGGAAGCTTAGATCACTATGCGAACAACTGTCCTAAAGCTACCAAGAAAGATGCAAAATTCTTGGAGAAACTTGAAAAGTTATTACCGATTCATCCTCAGTCTCATATTGAAGATTTACTTGAGGAACAATCTAGTGAGGACAGTGAAACCCAGTTTGCTGTTTCTGTTTCAACAGATGAAGAAGTATCATCACAGTCATTTGCCTCTACTAGTGATGATTCTCTATACATGCTACAGCAAACATGTATGAAGATAGATCGTACTCCAGTTTGACCTTATGTCCAAATCCAGATTTTCCAACAAGATAAATATGATAAGCCCATTAAAGTCATTGGGTTTATGGATACTGGTTCTAGTCGTACGATCATGGAGCCCAATATTCTACCAGCAGAAGCATGCACTTCACATGAAGAATATTTCACTACAGCTGATGGTAATTCTTTTAAGATTGGGTTAATAATAAGAAGCAGAATTGGCATCCGCTTCTTTCCTCAATGTACATTTTGGACTAAAGTTCTTATAAGCAAGCTACCAAGCCCAGATCTTCTGATTGGCATGGATGTTTACTGCAAAGCCAAACATCTGCAGATATCATCCACAGGCCTCAAGTATTGAAACCTCATAAGTCCATACACTGACATAAAAAACGTGTTTGAACTATCATAGGTTCTTACATGTTACACTGGACTAAGAGATAAACTGTTGAGCTACTGTCCAGAGTCTCATGCACAATTTACTCATCCTAATCCTCTATGGAGAAACTCTGACTTTTTTATAAGTCTACCATTTAAGAAGAATGAGGATATCAATCCTACCAAAGCCACACATCTAGGAATGAATCCTGATGATCTGAAATTAGCACAAGATGAGTGCGCTGTTCTACTGTAGCAAGGATTGATCGAGCCCACAAAGTCAGATTGGGCTTGCCAAGTGTTCTATGTCAATAAGCGTTCAGAACAGAAGTATGGAAAGAAACGTCTAGTAATAGACTACAAGCCTCTGAATGCTTTCCTGCAAGATGAAAAGTTTCCTCTACCTAAGATATCTACTCATATATTATTTCTTAAAGAAGCTGTTATCTTTTCAAAGTTTGACCTGAAAGCAGGATTTTGGCAATTGGGTATCCACCCAAAAGAATGATACAAGACTGCATTCTGCATTCCCAATGCTCAGTATCAATGGACTGTTATGCCATTTGGACTTAAAGTCGCTCCATCACTGTTTCAAAAGTCCATCACCAAGATTTATAAGCCTATCCTCGACAGTGCATTGATTTACATCAATGATATCTTACTATTCTCAAAGACCCATGAGGAACATCAAGCCTTGTTACAACAGTTTTTGGATCTTACAAAACGGTATGGGATTATGCTATCGGCCCAAAAAAGCACTATTGGTATAACAGATATTGAATATCTTGGAATGCAATTCAAGGATGGATTCTATCAGCCAGGTCCACATATTGCAAAAGAATTATTGCAATTTCCAGATGAAAATCTCACCGTTAAACAAATTCAACAATTCCTCGGGATCGTCAACTACATTAGAGATTTCATTCCATATGTGGCAGCCTATACGTCAAGCTTATCTAAGCTCTTACGTAAGAATCCATCAGTATGGGGAAAAGAACAGACTACAGCTGTACAGCATCTGAAAAAGATTTGCAAGGATCCTCCTCCTCTAAAGATTCCTAAAAAGGGACAAAGAATCTTGCAAACCGATGCCAGTGATGAACATTGGGGAGCTATTCTTCTTGAAGAAATCAATGATAAACCACATTATTGTGGACATGCTAGTGGCACATTCAACACATCTGAGTGTCATTATCATATCTCATACAAGGAGATTCTCGCAGTAAAAAGAGGTATAGAAAAGTTCTCTATCCACCTCACTCCTTACCATTTTATCATTGAAATGGATAACACTTCTTTTCCCAAGATTTTAGAGCAAATAGGAAAAAAGATTCCCAGCCATCAACTTTTACATTGGCAGGGGTGGTTTTCTTCTTATAAATTCAATGTCAAACACTTGAAAGGTCACCAAAATCTTATTGCTGATTATCTCTCTAAACCTTCAAAGCCACTCATATTCTTCTCTTCTGCACTCCAATTACCTATTCCTTTATATTGGTTAATGGAGTTTCCCTGCTTTGCTCGATATCGTAAGGAATTTCCTCCTTAGTTTTCTAACCTCCTTCTTGTGTAAAGGATCTTTATCCATTGTTGCCATAATGCCTTTTTTATTATCTTCATCTCGTCTTAGTTACAGATGACATTATTCCTAGTCCTAGTCTGTTTGATCCAACATCGCCATACAAAATGATATATCATCTCTTTGATGATATTGATACCAATACCCTATGGCATCTTTGGGCACTAACAGCTTTGCATGCTTGTTCTGTTGCCTTCTCACCATTGCATTTATACAGACATCTTTCTGACCCTTCCGAGTCTAAATCACTCTTATGGACATTTCTTGAATGGTTTCAACCTTTGGATAAATGGAGAGTTGAAATGTCTCATATCTTAACTCATCATCATCTCTGGGATAACTCTTTACACCATCGAGATGCATTTGTTATCTATCTTCTTCATCGACCATATGTGATGAGTAATACTGGACAATTGTGTACCTTCAATCATATACAACAATGACGTGTTACAACATCTTGGTCAGCTAATGAAACATCTCTCTTGGCTGATTTATATACATTGTTGGACAAATTAAATCAGACTCATGATGTCTCATATTCAAACATGTGTACATCTCTTGGACCTTATTATGGTGATACAGCTGTTGTTGAACCTATCCATACACCGTCACCTTATCAATAGACTTCTATTGAAAGTAATGTGATTCATATTCAAGCTGGTGATTTTGATCACCTTGGATTTGAAATTTCTACAAGTTCATCTGAGCCTATCCAAGAAACTGATCCAGCCCAAGACTCAGACTCTATCACAACACCATGGCCTTCAAATTGGACTCTCACCAACATTGATGATCTCATTGCCCAAGTTGACAGAGAAATGGAATTGACAGAAAGTATCGATCTGTCCTTGACATTATAGAAAGGTATGATGACAGGATCTACATGAAATCTCCACTTCACTATTGAAGATTCTGTCTTATCATTTTTGTTAAAAGTAGTTTGCTTTTTACTATTCACTTTTTGACTTTTGTTAAAGTTAGGTGAATTATTTTCTGCTTTTGTAAAAGTAGATTCTTTAGAGATAAGGTTAGGTATGCTTTTGATAAAGCTACATTATGATGTCTCTAAGTTAGTTTACGTTTTTAGCCTTAGCTTTCTCTATATAAGCAGAGTTTCAGTTTCATTGTAAACATACTTAGAGAGATTTGTACATCTTATCAGAAAATGAAAAATTCTTTCTTCGCATATCTCTTCTAAATTCCTTTTCCTCTCTAAAATACCCTTTCTTTGTTAAAGATTGCAGGATGAGTATGCTCTACACTTGCCTTGAAAAAGGACCCTGTGTATCAAAAAATCTATGACAGTCTGTAGAATTGTTGCTTCTAATTCCGCTACCTGTTGTTTGTCAGAAGCATTAATAGGGAATGACGAGTAAGAGTGTGTGAGTGAAATAGTGTTCCTAAGAGGCGAGAGCACTAAGTCCCGTGTAAGCCGAGGGAAAGGCGTTGAGGGCAGTAAGACTCCGATAACTGGAACAACTACATAGTGTTACACACTTCCAATTCGACTTTGGTTAGTCGATTTCACCAACCAGTGGGTGGGTTAGAATTAGAGTTAGCCAAGAGGGTTAACAAAAAAGGTCATAGTTTCTTCTCTTCCTTGTGTCACCGCCTATAACGGACCATAGGTGAGTAGAGTGGTATCAGAGCCATAAACAGTAACTCTGTTGAGAGTGCTGATACCAGAGTGGTATCAGAGCCACAAACAGCAACTGAGAGTGTTGCCATAGTGGTATCATAAACAGTGAGTTTGTGGTCAGGTAGAATCGGGTTTTCCGAATACACTTGCGTACCCCTTGAAGTAATTCTACTTCTCGCTTAGTATCTTACTACTGCTTGTAAGGTACTTGGAAACGACCTTCGTATCTTTTCCTAGGGGAAAATATTTCAGAAGAAAGAAAAGTTGAGAAAAAGAAGAGAGAACCATAAGAATTCATGGAAATTTCTGAAGATCCAGTACATTTATCTTCTAGTTTGTCTTTAGCCAATTTTCCTGGAAGTGTGAAGCATGTGTTATCAAACAAAATAGAAAACCTTGTTGAAATTACTCATGTGCATGTAGAAAATCGTGTTTGTGAGTCTTCTTTACCTTTGTTAAGTCCCTACAGTATATATTCTCGTGACCGTTCTTGGACTAGAAGTATTAGGAGTGTGCTATCTACTAATAGACCTCGTGTGAAGGAAATCATCCAAAGTACACTAAAAGCTTGACATTCATCTCTTTGGTTAAATTAAACTACTTAAAGATGTGGTTTGGAAATTGCTAGGCCTCCTTCTTATCAAGCTTAATGTTGTTGTATATGTTTCTGTTAAGGAACCATTCTATGCTTTGTTTATTTTTCTAAGCAAAAAAACTACCATTGTACCTAAGATTAGTGGCCTTTATTTAACCCAAAAACTTTAAGAAATCATCAATCCAGTACTTCATTTTTTTGTTCTTCCTATCCACCTCTTGAGTTAGTACATTCTAATTGATGGTCTCATTAGCTTGAAATTGTCATACCAAGGAATCTTGGAAACCACAAGCCAATTAAAAGGCTCCACAAAGCTTAAAAATTTTATTCAATATTTCAAGATATAGAATTAATAAATGAAATTGCTTTTTACAATACATAAAGTAAGGCCCACACATACACATATAATTAATGCAATAAATACAAATAATGAGATATAAGTAACTTGATTTTTCCTACAATAGCATCCTTAGTCACCTCCTTAAATTTGCCATTAATATGTGGTTTTAAGACTTGTGATTCAAGAAGTCAAACTTGTGAAGAATAACTCATTCTTGTCAAGCAATAATCTTGTCCATCACATATGATCAAAGCGTGCAATCTTCTACGCATCTTCCATTTAATTTTCATATTCATCATACATGTATATAATTTCCTAAATCATTATAGATGCATTTAATTTTCAACATGTTTATTCCATTTGTTCCATTCATATTCACCTTTTAATGTTAACCTTTTGCTTATGTTCTTAACATTTACAGGAATGATTCACAAATGGGTAAAGTGCAGAAATATGGGACGTGGAACTTCAGGTTATAGCAGTAGAAGGTGTAATATAACAACAAATGAACAACTTGTCAATGTAAGCAACAAGTGGTTTCACTGGATTATTGTTATTATTGTTGTATTTAGAATTTGCTTAATTTTATTTTTACCTTTTATTTTAATTTTTAATTTTTAAAATTTATTCAAAAACATATTTTTTAATTTAATTTTATTTATTTTCATAATCATTAAAGGATATTTTCTATTTTTATTTTTATCATATATGAACTTATTATTTATTAGATAAATACTTTTATATTATTTTATGCTAAATAATAATAAAAGGTTATGATCATTATAATTTACTTTTTTGAGAAATACCATTATAATTTAATTAATGAATATTGAATATTTTGTTTAAATTTACATTATTTAGAGTTAAAATTATTCCAAAAAACTAAAAATTTTTAAATAAATTTCAATTAATAAAATTTTTATAATAAAATATTTTTAATGACACAAGTTATTTTTTAAAGTTTAATATTTTTATCAATTTTATAAAATACATATTACTCGAAAAATTATTTTTAAAATATGAATTACTTGACTAAATTAAAATTAATATATTCCTAACTCTTATTTAGTGATTTTATTATTAATAATAACAAAAGTATAACCAACTAAATACTATAAATTAAATAAAGCTTTATTTTATAAAAAATTAAAATTAAAATCACAAAAAAGAAAATAAAAATTATAACAAAAAATAACTTTAGAACCAAATACCCTTAAACAAATTCATATTCCAAAAGCTAATATATACATATGAATTAAGATATTTTTGTATGATCTAAAAAATCACTCCAAATGTTTTATTTAACAAATTTTTGTTCAAATTAACCTTTTTATAAAAGAAATATATGAAACTTTCATCATCTAAAAAAAGAAATTTTTAAAAGAGATTGATGGATATGAGAGTAACGCTGTTGTAAACATATATATCTAGTATTGATAATAAAATATAACGTTAAACACAATTCTAGGGCCTACCTTATCATCCAATGCAGGCCTTGGTTTGTAAAGATATATATATAAAGTTGTTTTTAATGTTTTTAGATTGTTTTCTGATCCATAATATCTTTTTTAGAATTAGAGAAGGATTAACCTTTCTAATTCATCAACATAAAAAGGAAAAAAGAACAAATATTTGAGATGCAAGATAGTGAACAAGAATACCCTTATATTAAGAATAATTAAAACATATACTTTTGGAGAAAAGTAGTCTTAAAGGTTAAAAAAACATTTTTCCTATTTTTTTAAATTTTCATTTAATAAAAATAAAAATTTAAGAAAAAAGGGGTTTTTATTAGAACTTAAGAATCTTAACCTAAATACAAGGACCAGTATACAATTGAGAGTTATAAGACAAAGAGTAAGTAGCTTTATTAGTTTGTCTCTTAACAAAATACATATTGACATTAGTGTTGGAAACTAACATTGACCTACACTCTAGGATGATAGAGCCAAGTTCTTGATCATCTTTTTTTAAAATTATTGATTTTATTAACTATTAGTTGGTTATAAATTTCTACTATAAAATTACAAAAAGAAGATAAAAGAAACTATTGGAAAGATTCTTATAGAGCTAGAGGTTTAGTCACTCTCAGTGGAGGAGTATTAGGTATGGTAATGGAGAAACCTGCCATAAATTGTTGATGATTACTGATGGGAATACTAATATTTACTATACAGTCAGCCTAAAAAATTGTAGAGTACATATTATAGTTTAAAACAATAATTGTTAGAACTTGCTAATAAGTCCCTGAAATATGAGAGTAAGCTGAAGATTGACACACTTTCTGCTTGCCTGAACAAGCTTCTATTGGTCCAAAAATTGAAGATGGTGGTCTGTGAATAGCTTAAATGACATCATCATTTTTATAAAGAGAATTATTCTAAAAATTACCAATACCCAATAAGATCATGCATAAACATCATATTAGGTCTAGAGAGGTTGAAGATAATAAACAAAAAAATCTCAAACTAACCCAATTTCATTAACATCAAGCTTAAAAGCTACGTCAGACCAACCTTACTATACAATTGGACTTCGAAAAAAGATATAACTATTATTCTTCAATTTTTTATGGCAACAAATACAATAAGAGTCCATCTGCAGCTTGGGCTTTACTATAGTTGATCGTATAGGCAAGCAATCGTAAGGCAACCTCCATATATAGTATGGCAACCTCCATATAAAGTGTTTAACTTTGGCAGATATATTTAGCATCCAAAGACACGATCAATTCTTGTTCAACCTCAAGTTCTCATCATAGGTCACTATACCACAAGCAATTCAATAACTAAATTTAACATTATACATGTTATTCTAACTAAAGTGACATATAAGTTGATCCTATCTTCTAATTAAGTGAATATGAAAAACGAAAAAGGATAAAAAAAGACCTAAAGGTTTTACCTAAAATTTTAATTGGACCGTAACATTTTTGAAAGTTAATAAACAACCCAAACGTTTGATAAATGTTTAAGAGGACCATTGAGTTAACATAAATTTAACCATTCCTTTAAATATTTCCTATACGGAATTTTTGTTTTTTTGTTTTTCTTTTGAACCCATTGCCACGTAGATTATTAATCTTATATTTCCTAATATAGAAAACCACAAATTAATTTTAGATACCTTCAAATTCACTAACCTTAATTTCCCAAAATCCCTAATTTGGCACTTCTATTATTTGTGAGTCTTCTCTGCTTTTGCTTCATGTTTTTCTCTTTTACGCATATTGCTTTTCTACGTGTATTTTCTCTAATTTGCATATTGCTTCTCTGCTTCTCTATATATTACTTCTCTGCTTCTCTGAATGTTGCTTCTCTATATTGTGAGGTGCATCTCGGGTTCACGTTGTCTACTTTGTCTCACATTATCTATTATGGGTTCATATGGTGGGATTTACATTGTCTGCTTTCTTATCTTCTTAGTGGCTGGTGTTTAAAAATTTTATAGGTAATTTATGGTCCCCATTTTTTAGTGATACTAACATGTTGTTTCTTGTGGGTTCACTTGGTAGTGATTACCAACTTGTGTTGTCGGCATGTATATGATAAAAATTATATGGTGTTTTATAAAAGGATAATGAACTTCTAGTGCATTAGTGTACTTATCAAAAGCTTGTATTTTATATTGCTTGACATTCATCCCTTTAATTGAATTAAACTACTTTATGATGTGGTTTAGAAATTGAAAGGCCTCTTTCTTATCAAACTCAATGTTGTTGTATTTTTTTCTATTGAGAAAACACTTAATGCTTTGTTTATTTTTCTAAGCGAAAAAACTACCATTATATTAGTGGCTTCTATTTAACCTAAAAACTTTAAGAAATTATCAATCCAATACTTCATTTTGTGTTTTTCCTGTCCACCTCATGAGTTAATACATTATAATTTATGCCCTCATTGACTTGAAATTGATATACAGGGAATCTTAGAAACCACAAGCCAATTAACCTCATTTAGGGCTCCACAAAGCTTAAAAATTGTATTCAATTGTTCAAGATACATAATTCATAAATGGAATTATTTGTTACAATATATGAAGTAAGGTCCACACATGCACATAGAATTAACGTAATAAATATAAACAATGAGACATAAGTAACTTGATTTTTCATACAATAACATCCTTAGTCGCCTCTTTAAATTTTCCATTTAACTGTGGTTTTAAGACTTATGATTCAAAAATTCAAACTCATAAAAAATTAGTCATTTTTGTCAAGAAATATTCTTGTCCATAATATATAATCAAAGAGTGCCATGTTTTATGCATCTTGCGTATAATTTTTATATTCATCATATATGCATACAAATTTTCTAAATCATTATAGATGCATTTAATTTTCAAAATGTTTATTCCATATATTCCATTCATATGCACCTTTTAATGTTAAAATTGTGCTTAGGTAATTAACATTTACAGGAATCATTCACAAAAGGGTTGTGTAGAAATGTAGGAAATATGGATCTTTTGGGCACAATAGTAGAAGGTCTAATGTAACACATCACTACCATAGGACATATACCTGAAATTCTTGAGAATATCCGAGCACATACCTGACGAAAATGACATGTTAGAGCAGTCACATTCACTTACTATGGCATCATTCACATTAGAAGTAATCATAAAAAAACTTATCTCATTTCATTAATAAAACATTTTACACTATTATTTCATTACAAACCGTTCATATATTCACATTATAGAAACCATCTGTGATTACACTATTTTAAGCAAAAGATTCTACATCAAATGAAAACTATACAAAGTACTCTATCTAAAATCTTCAAATAATAGCTGACCAGACCTTTGAGCCGTATCTTAATCTAAAATGGATAATACTAAACTTCAGTTAGCTTGCTCTACTAGTAAGGTCTCCTCCCAGTACTTGAAAATCAATGTTGTAATTTTGATGAGTTTTGCGAACTCAATGGGTGAACCATCATCGATGTATTCACTCAAAACAGAACACATATATATCAATGAATAACATTCAACTCAATCAAAGTAATGCTTCATTCAGAGCTATAACTCATATTCTACAATTTGCATCATAATAAAAGAAGCATTTAAAATTACAATCACTTTTTAATTTATTCTAGAAGTACATTCTGAATGCAAAAATATCATATAATCATTTCAAAACATAACACTCATGTATCATAAATCTTCGTATCACTATCAAAGTCATAAGAATTTCTCAATATCAACAAAACATAGTTAAACATTCATTTGCAATCAATATCATGAACACATTTAAAGATACAAATACAAAAGCAAATAAGATTCATTCCATTTTAACTTTGTTGTGATCGAGTACCTATTTTACTGTCCTGTGACTGTTGTGGATATCGGGCTCACTAATCATTGAGCTTGAGGCTATGATGCACAAAATTGAGCTTAAAGCTCTTTTCACATTGGCTACTCCGGTCATAACTCCTTTATGTGAACATGCATCATGTAATAGAGTAACATAGTTCACATAATATATCATCAATCACTTTCAATCAATGAGCACATTCAATTTTCATATTTCATTGGATCTAAGTCCGGCGTTTAACAAATAGTGTCAAATAACACTTATTCAGTCAAATTCACATACAATGAGCACTTCCAATACAATCCCGGATAATGATCTCCTCGGACAATTAATGTCCAGAATTATCACAATCAAACCAGTAACAGTTCATTATGTCAAAATTAAACAAGAGCAATTCAAGCATAGTGAGATACATCTAAGTCAATTCATGATACAT
>JAOTJB010000004.1:30876086-30891427 GCA_027123815.1 Erythroxylum minutifolium
TATATATAATTATTCCTCTATATGTATGATCTTTATATGTAATTGTTCCTCTACATAGATGTTCCTCTGTATAGATGGGAAATAAATTGTTATGATAATGATGAAATTAAACTTTATATCTAGTTCACTTCAATTTTATGAAGAGTAAGAATGATTGTGCTAGGAAATACATATGCCAAAGAGTACATTGTATAAAGTTGCAAAAAAGTACACCATAGTTTTAGTCTTTTCATTTTTCATAAGAGAATTTACTACCTTAAAGTGATTTAGATTTAATGTTGAGTCCACACTAAAGAGTAAGATATTGATAAGCGGAAAAGAATAAAAGATGAGATAGCACTAGACATAGAAGTAAGGCAACGAAGAGAAGCAAGCTAACATAGATAAGCAACGTAAACCGAAGCAATGTGACAGAGAGAAGCCATCACCACATAGAAGCAATATGACATAGAAGTAAAGAAGTAATACAACATAAGCCGAGAAGCAACCACGACATATAAGTAAAAAAATCAACGCAAAACAAGAAAAGAAGCAACATACAGAGAAGTAAAGAAGCAATGCATGTGTAGAGAAGCTGTATGAAACAAAACCAACACCACGAGAGGAGATGAATAATGTAGAGGTGCTAAAATTAGGAATTTTAGGTGACAAAATTAGGGATTTCGAGAATTGGGGATTTAGGGTTTAAAAGCTTAGTTAATTTAGGGGATACAGATTTTATTAGACTCTATGCTATGCAAGATAAATTGTCTACATGGCATTGGGGTCCTAAAGAAAAAAAATAGAAATTCCATATAGGAAACATTTAACGGAGGGGTTAAATTTCTTTAACTTGAAGGCTTTTTTTCAATGTTTATCAAACGTTTGGGTTATTTTTTAATGTTCATAAACGTTAAGGTCTTAATTAAATTTCAAGCAAAACCTTTGGGTCCTTTTTAAACCTTTTTTTCATATGGAAAATAATAGCTATAAACTCTGTAGAGAATAATTTCTACAACAATTTCATATTCCAAGCCTTATAGTAAAGAATCATCAAATCATTGAGCATTAAATATTCAAAACCAGAAATTAAAGGATAAAATTGATGAGGAAGAGCATAATAAGTTGTGAAATGCTTTAAGAAGTTAAAAATAAGCTTATATTTTTTTTAATTCATCTGAAAATCAAATGTGATTTTCAAGCCCTACTTTCTTCCATACCCTTATAATAAAATATGAGCGAAGGCTAAAATACTCTTCTAAGTAAAACTTGGATCATCACTTGAGTTGTTGACAGTAAACCTTATAAAAATAATATTTAACTTTGAGTGGCTAAGATATTGAAGTATACAAGTAGTGAAAGAGCTTCCATCCTTACTTAGCCAACATAGTTATATTAAAGGATGTAAACAATGAAAACTCAATCCACCAAATTTTTTGTGCATATACAACATATTCTATGATATTCAATTTATTCTCCTTGAACCATTATGTTTCCACTAAAAAGAATTCACAATTTTATAAATCTCATTATAAAGTCACAAACAATAAAAAAGTGCTCATACAATAAATAGACATTGTTTTAATTAAGGATTTAAGGAGCATCTCTCTCCCTGTTAGAAAAGAATAATGTTCTTTAAAATGCTACCCAATTCCACACTCTCTCTTTTAAGTATTAAAAAAAATTGTTGCCTCTTTTAATCAAAGAAGGAAGGCTAAGATTTTTTTTATCTCAAAGTTTCTTAGATACCATAATGATTGATGAAATAGAATCCATAAAATAAACTGACATATTAGAGCAAAAGAAAATCCTTAACATTTGAAAGTTAATGGCCTAGCCCGATTCATCCTCATATTTCTTTAAAATGAATTTCATGTGATAATTTTTCTCGTTCATTACATTAAAGAAAAAGAGTCTATCAAATTATATGCAATTGGAGGGGCAGTTATACAAATCTTATTTATATTAATGATTCCTTCCTTACCAACTTTGAACAACATAATATATAATTTTCTGCATATAAAATAAAGAGATATAATGAAAGTGGGTTGATTTTCTGCGACTTATGACTAGGAATCATATGGCTTAATATTTCACCATTAAATTTGATAGAAAACCAAATAGTAGAGATAAATAATATAATCTAATTATCCAAAGTCCTTGGAAAATCCAAAATGAAAAGGATTATGTAAAGGAAAGATTAATTCTTAGGATCATAAGTCTCACCAATATTGAATTGAAGAGACATATTATCCACCTTACCCTTCCTCTGAGACAAAATAAAGTGGAGAGATTTAAAAGCATCCAGAAAGTTGTCTAAAAAAATCCTACCTAAGATAAATGTTGACTAAAAGTTATACACTAATTTAGGGAGAATACCTTTTAATCGATTTGCCACCACCTTGGACATAACTTGTACTATATATTATAAAGACCTGTTGGAACAAAATCCTCTGTTGATGAAGTTTGATCACATTTTAAATTCAACACAAGTGTAATATCATTCAATGACGCAAGAAGCTCATTCAACTCTACCTAGTCCATACAAGCTCAAAAAATATCCAAACTAACGAGCTCCTAAAATTTCTTATTGAAGGCATGATAAAAGTCATATAACTCTAAAGATTAATCTAAATGTATTTGGAACATGGCCTTCTTAAATTCTTTCTTGTTGAATTAAAATTTTCCTAAGCTCCTTCTAAGTTCTTTGAACTATGTTATCCAAACTAGACTAACCGTGCTTTCAAAAAGCTAACAATTTTTTTGATTTTGTATGTATTTTGCTATAAAATTAACTAATAAGTTTAGAATTTCTATCATGAAGGACTTCCTCATAGTATTTTAGCTTATCCAAAATATTATTAGATAAATTATAACTATAAATCCCCTTAACAATATCAGCTAGAGCTTCTCCTTTAAACATGCATTTTTAAAATTGGAATGCTTATTATAATTAAAATTGTATGTCATCCATCAACATTAAGTAAGAGAGTAACTGAAAGTTGGAGTACACAAATTAGATGTTACCACTTGAGGATATAATGCGATCCAATCTGAGTTGAATACAACTTGATCAAGTGTTTCTTAAATAAAAAAAACTAAGGCCTATTTGGTTTTGTTTTTTTCTTCCATTTCTTGTTGCTGTTTTCATAAAAAAGGAAATGGTGCCTTACAATGCATTTGGTTGAGTCTCATTGTCATTTTTTGTTTTCAAAAATAATAAAACCACAAAAACTTTACGAAAATGATAAAACGATGTTTTCGTATGTTTTTTAAACAGGGTTTTTTTAATAAAAACAAGCTCAGCATCTTCTATGTCTTCTGTGTCTCTCTGTCTTTTGTGCTTCGATTTCTTCATTTTGTTTCAGATGCTTCTTTGTTTCTTCATTTGCTGCTATTACTTTTTGGGTTCTTCCTATTACTTGCTTTCAAAATTTTCTCTGCAACTAGAATTTAATGCAAAAACCTACCACACTTTTCAGATGATGTTGTACTGGCTTTTCTTCCATTCCCATCTGGAAGTGGGAAAAAAACACAAGTAGGATCCCCGCTCATAAACCACATTTGCATGATTCACCTCGATATTCTTCCTTGCTTTTAAGATAAAATTACCAAGTGATAGGTAGGTAAGCAAATAATTAGGCATCCTTAGATGAAAGAGCAATTCTCAAGTATGATTATCCATCAGTAGAGCGACAAGTAGAAAAATCAAGAGTTTGGTATTTGAAATTGGAAGTTAGAAGGTCCTTTTTTTTAGTATTTGAGGGATCTTCAGTGGATGCAGTTTTGTGTTTTGGTATTGTCCTCAAGATGTTTGATTATTTGTCCTAATGATTCTTTTGGTTATAGGAAAACTCTTCTTTATTGGGTTACTATTATATGCGAGTGTGGAAACAAATGTCAAAAACTATGTAAGATTTATACTGGTTTTGATTCAACTCCTCCCTTTGTCTCTACCATTTTGATAAAATGTAACGAAAATGCTTTTGAATGATAAAAGTTGTGAGTTTTTCATCTCATCTACAGTTAGTGATACTGTTTCGTACTGCGTTTTGTGAGTTTGCCATATTGTCTGTCTCTCTTTTTCTAGCTTTAGAGTTGAACGTAACTTATGTTATAACTCTATCATGTTGCTATTTAAATCATTTCATGTCTTCTTTTATATATGGTTAGACCTGTCATCTTGGACAATACTTTACCTAGTAGTAGGCAAGAAAGTGGGATATATATGCTGATATAGTGGACAATACTTTACCTAGTAGTAGGCAAGAAAGTGGGATATATATGCTGATATAGTGTTTTACTAAATGGGAATGCAATTTTAATATGTTGACTTAATATTATAATTTAAAATGATATAATTTATTGTGCAAATTTTGTAATTATATAAATTTGCATATGTTTTATTTCTAAAAGAATTAATTAATTTAAAAATATAATATATTATATTAAAAATTATTAAAATAACAGTATAATTAAAAAATAGAAATAGGATAATAAAACTAAACATGCTTTTATTTTTAGTTTTTTATTACAAATCTTAACCAAACAAGTTTTTGTTTTCGGTTTTTATATTTCAAATATCAACCAAATGGATTTTTGTTTTTAATAAAAAATAGAAACAAAAAATTAAAAACTAAAACTAAGAATCACAAAAGAAAAGCAGAAGTGAAACCAAATAGCCCCTAATCTTTCGACAAGAAAAGGAAATAGTTTAGTAACAATAAAAAAGAGGAGATCAATAATAAAGAGATAGTAACAATTACAACCTCCCATCAAAACTAAATAAATAGTTTCATATCTAAAATAATTTTCTTGGTTATTAATTCAGAAATAAGAGTAGTTGGAGAAGATTGTTAAAAAGTTCAACTATTTTTTTAACAAGAATCGATGATTAGCATAAATTTACTCAAAATATGATAAAGAATCAAATAATCAACTTTAAGTATCATATTTCTTAGCTTAGTCCAAAAAGATATTTTTGAGGTATATTACTTACTCAAAGGAAATTCTCGAGAAAAAAAAAAGGAGAAGAAGAAGGTAGTTACGGTAATTAAATATGACAATTAGAATTTTGAAAATTTTAAAATTGCTCAATACCATTAGTAGAATACAATAAATCAATCAAACATGATATCCCTCGTTAATGTTATTATGCAAAAATCCAATCAAAATCCGAATGAATTTAAAATTGAAAAACCTAAAATTCAATCTCACAAGCTAATAGTGCAATACACATAAATAATCCAATTAATCACTTCAAATTAACCAAAAAAAGGACTTTCAATAGAATTACAAATACAAGATTATCCATCAAATTTCATCATATAACAAATAAATGAAGTGCAATTCCTAAACTAAAAGCTTGAAAATAGACCTTTGACTGGACACTTGATCGTCGTGGTTCGTACTAAATTAATATTGTAACGTATAACAGGCCTTTTGTTACATGATAGTCCGACTTGCAAATTAGGGTATTGAATTTGGCCCACTAGGAAAGAGTCTCAATACGTCATGACGTCGCCATATTTTCACCTCCTCAAACCCAAACAACAATATCGTATCCTTCTAGTTATCAGACAAACGCAGAACAGAAAAAAAGAAAGAAGAGGAAGAGCAAATCACATCAATCAATGGACAGAGAATGGGGTTCGAAGCCCGGAAGCGGGGGCGCCGCCTCCGCCCAGAACGAGGCAATCGACCGCCGTGAACGTCTCCGACGTCTCGCCCTTGAGACCATCGATCTCGCTAAAGATCCCTATTTCATGCGAAACCATCTGGGCAGGTAAAAGATAATTATAATAATGAGAAAGGAATCAACTTTGGAGGCCAATTGATTTGATTTTGGTTGGAGTTTTGTTTGTTTGTTGGGTGTTCACTGTGTTTCTTGTTGGGTAACTGGTGATGTAGTTATGAGTGTAAGCTGTGTCTGACTTTACACAACAATGAAGGGAACTACTTGGCCCATACTCAAGGCAAGCGTCACCAGACCAATTTGGCTAAGAGAGCCGCTCGAGAGGCCAAGGAGGCTCCTGCTCTTCCTCAACCCAACAAACGCAAAGTTAACATTCGCAGGACTGGTAAATTAAAGATCTCGTCTTTACTGCCCTTTTTTCTTTATGTTGGCACTTGGTAGTTATTAGTAGTTTTGTGGAAATTTTAGTGAATTGTCGTAGAAAGATGAGAAAGTTTCATCTTTGGGGGGTATTTGATTCACTGGCTTATATGGTGTACCTGGGCTAACTGTTTCTTTTTTTCTTTCCCCCTTTACGTGGTCAATTGATGTCAAATAGTAATTCTTCTACCATTCATGCAGTTAAAATTGGTAGACCTGGGTATCGGGTGACTAAGCAATTTGATCCAGACACAAAACAGAGATCACTTCTGTTTCAGGTTTTTTATTTTCATTTTTCCTTCTTCCTGTTTTTCCTTTACTATGGAATTTTAGTAGTGATATGCAGTTATATTTCATTAATATTATGTAGATAGAGTATCCTGAAATAGAAGATAATATGAAACCAAGGCATCGATTTATGTCATCTTATGAGCAGGTACTATCTTCTCTCTTTTCTGTTTTGCTAGAATTGTTTGTTACTTGCAGTTATTGTGATAAAATTACTCTGCTTTTGTCTAGCTTGTGTTTCAGTGTGCTTGTGCTATTGTTGAATCTTGAACTTTCTGAACCCCATTGATCTTTATGTCATTCTTCTCTTCTTTTGGGAAGTAGTACACCATACTGCATAAAATCAAACCATCTTAATTTCGTTCGCTTTGTCATGGATGCAGAAAATCCAACCCTTTGATAAGAGATACCAATATCTTCTGTTCGCAGCAGATCCTTACGAAATAATTGCTTTCAAGGTAATCTGATATGAATTTGATTCATGGATTCAATTTGACCATGTCATCTGTTCCAGTTTTAGTTATTGGTTCTTTTGTCATATCCTCAATTCAGGTTCCCAGCACTGAAATTGATAAGTCCACCCCAAAATTTTTCTCACATTGGGATCCTGACTCAAAGATGTTCACAGTAAGTATTTTGCCACGAATACTTGTCTTGACCTTGCCTGTTATGTTACGCATGGACTATGTTTCATGGTCCTGAGCTTACACTTGTGCCTAAGTTCTCTTTTTAGTAGTGAGATTGCATATTAGGACAAATTAGCTTTAGTCTTCGTGTTAGGCACAAAGGCATTCCTTGAAACTTTTAGTGGGACCATGATGTCTTGATAAAGCCAACTTGACTAAGGTTGACTACTACAACATAAATTTGCATTTGACCGACCCTAATCATACTATTAATACATGTTTCTTGTTGCTTTTGCAGGCAAGATAGTTCTCATGCTACATTAGTATAGGTTGCTTGTGGAATATATATATATATATATTTTTCAGTTGGGTAGTCAGGTTTTAGTCATGCTGTGACTTTAACATAAAATTCCATTTTAGCTAATCCAGTCCTCAATTACAGTTGCAGCTGTACTTCAAAATCAAGCCACCAGAGCTGAACAAGCCTCAGCAGGCTACTGCTGTCAATGGAACAGCAGCTCCAGGGGTACCACCAAGGTCGTTGCCTCCTCCTCCACAAGCTCCACCTCCACCACCACCTCCACCACAAGGACTATCAACAGGAACAAGACCACCACCACCACCAATGCATGGATCATTACCTCTGCCTCCACCTCCAATGTCAAATGGGCCTAGGCCGATGCCTCCTGGTGGAACACCAGCAGCTCCTCCTCCACCAACTGGTGGTAGTGCAATGTCAAATTTCACTCCTGGCACACAGGTTGGTGGCCCCACATCAATCCCACCACAAAGTTTTCCAGGACAACAGATGCCGGTGCGTCCACCCCCGCCACCTCCAAACATGGGACAGTAGATTTCTTGGCCTACTGGGTTCTGTTCAGGATGTTTTGTGTTGGAATACATCAATTGGTCTCTCAAATGTATTGAATTCCCTTGAATCTGAATGTATTAATTAACAGGTGCTAGAAGTTTTCATATAAAAAAAATCTTAGCAAGGATAGAACTAGAGCGTTGAAGAAGTATCATCAACATGTTCCTGTTCATTTTCTGGTTGGAAGATACGTTGCTAACGTTTCTGTTTCTCTGCCTCCTGCTTTTATAGAAACAAAATTTGGAGAGAGGAGAGGGAGAGATTTGGTCCTCCAGCTTCGATTTCAGATACGCAGACTATTCGACTTGGGAGTCCTTGGATTTTGTTTATGCTTTTCTGTTAGTGTATGTTTTCTTGTATCATGAAATTGTAGAGAGAGCAAGTCGCATTTCTCCAGTAGTTCTAAATTGTGTTGGCCTTTAGTCATCTGTTTTAATTTCCCATAAATGCATGCTCTAACATGCTAACTTCAATTTTTGGGGTTCAAAAATTAACGGATGGATTTCAATGGTCCAGTGTAATCCTTCAGGCAATTTGCCAAGTATCGTCTTCGACCAAGTTCATCAAAATATAGATGGTAATTATGAAGCTTTTAACGGCAATTTCACCTGCGTGGAGAATACTGGCACGAATTGTCATATGCCGAGTGAGGAAAATGAGCTATTAAAGTTGATTTTTGTAATCATCCAAGACAGGCCCTTTAATGTTGTAATTGTAAACAATTTCACAAAAACTGAAAGGGAAGAACAAATTTACAATGGTTCGGGAAAAAGAAGAAAGGGGATGAGTTCATATTTTTGTATGGACTCGACGTGGAAGGTGCTCCGGAATGAAGTGTTCATGGAACTCCCAGTGCACGTAAATACAACTGAGCCAAAAGACTCTTAAGATGTCACCACGTTAGGTGGGAACACTTTTTTGATGAAGTCTAGGAACCGCCTGGAGTAAAATGTAGGATCAACAGCAGAGATGGACAAGGAATCATATTGAAGAGATTTGTATTTGTGTTCTATCTTCTTACACAAATTGTACTCTTGCAGTATATCGATGATGCCTAGGTAAAGAACCACGTCATATGCTTCATGCACCTGCTTTTCTTCTTTCCCTGTTACCTGCTCTGCCCTTGCTGGCATGTTGACACCGAGCTGGATTTGAAGCCTGCTCACAAATTTCAAGAATGACAAAAGGGAACTTAATGGAGCAACTAAAACGAGTAGCACATTTTACAGCAGTTCAAATGCATAAGAAATTTCATCTTGGTCTCTGATTCACTGTTGGAACTTTATTCTTCAGAATGTCAGCAAAATGAATGTGTTTACCCTTAACATAGAACATCTATATTCCTGCTTGTGTTAACTAATCAGGTTTATGCTAATTTTACTACCAAGAAACTCAACTATTTTAATGCACATTAAAGTTCTTGGGCATGCTCATATTCTTCACAGGTGAAAGTATAAAAGGCAGGCTGAAAACTGACATTACGAGTCTAAATATGAACTACAATTGATGTTCTATGGCATGAATCCTTACGAATAGTTAAGGACAACGTACTTTGCTGTGCCAGGAAGAAGAAGATCCACTTCCTTGTTACCAGCAGATGATGCTCGCAATCGGCTACCTCTAATGTGAGGACCCACTACAATACTATTATCACGTCCACGAGGAACCAAGACAAGACCTTCTGGGTAGTTTTCATCTTCAATGGTATCTGCAGGAAGACATCAGAAACCCAATTGAGACATGAGAACATTTTCCTATTTGATTCTATAAACTATGAAGATGTAAATCGCAGGCAGATAGACCAGGCCAAACAGGACTAATGTCCTAGAACACATGTATGATCCATTAAATTCCCTTTGCGGTTTATACACAATCTACTTGTATACACATACATGTTCACATTCACAATCCTAACATGTACTTAAAACTTGCAAAGCAATACCAGAAATAAAACCAAAAGTGAAAAGGATCTACACTTTTTGAGCTTCCAAGATTAGTTAAGGTGGACAACTAAACTTATCATAGTTTGAGAAATTATTACTGGATCTAAGATGGCAAGCTTAGTTGGAGGTAGAAAACCTTGACTTGTTATATATGACACGTGGAACTGTCACTTCAACATGCAGCTAATATTGATTTACCCTCATCCACCTTTCTCTTCCTATCTGATAGTAGCCTACAGCAATTAATACCACAAGTGTGCTCTCTATAATAATTTGTAATTTTCCAGACTTCATTCACTGTCTCTCCATTTTTATTGAGGCAGAACATGCTAGAAACACCGGCTAAGAGAAACATAATGTGTTTGCTGAGGTACCTGCCTTCCTCTGGAAGAACTCCCAAGCCTTCACCTCTTGTACCTTGGTTGTTGGACATTGAAGACCGTAGATGTTGCGGGGCTCGATAATGCACACCTAACAGAAGGATATAATCCATAATTTTCTGAGTTTCCAAAAATTGGCTATCTGTCTCTATCTGCCTGCATACAAGAAAGCAAACAATAATGTATCTGCATCTAGGAAAATCTAGGAACAACAATTATCACGCATATTTTGCAAAATTAAATAGAGACATAATCAGGCATGACAATATGATAACATAAATGACTAAGATGCCTCATAAATTCCAATTATTTTTCTGAAAGAACTTACAGCTTGAGCATATATTTAGGCAATTGTTGCCCACTGAAACTCAGACAGAGTATTAGCATGAGAAGTTATATAATATTTTATATTATCTGCATAAGTGGTTTACTTATGCTATCGCATCAGTAGCACTGAGGTTCTCAGCATTCTCAGCAAAATGTAATTGCCAAATGGATGGTATTGTCAAGTGGTGAGCAGCGTAGTGTTTATCTAAGTCATTGTTCTTGACGTATGAAAATGAGTATAAATTTTGTTGTTCTTGACGTATGAAAATGAGTATAAATTTTGTTTTACTCCTGATTAGAAGAAAATATGTTATTTTAATTTAGAAAAAAAGAGGATCTCAAGGATAGGAGCTGCCACTTCAGATATATGTCGACTGGTCATAGGTAAGAATCATAAAGATGATATTCTAAAGCTTGTTGATTGCCAGTCCTCCAATCTATATCTCCTCGTATGAAATAAAGACAAGTTTTTTTTTTCTTTGTCCTTGTTGGAGAAATCCAGAGAAAAAGGCTCTTAGGGAAGAGGAGCTGCTACTGTTAGTTATATAATAGATGAGTGAGACGATAGGCGATTTGTAAAAATGGATTTTAAGTTAGGAGACCGCACTCATGTAAGTGATATACTGACATTTTTCTATATGATACCCACCTCGGAGAAACTTAATGAAATTATTTGTAAGAGAGAACAAGAAAAGAGAGCTAGCATATGGAAAAATTAAAAAAAAAACCTAATAATTGATAATGAAAATAATCCACAAACTTCAATAGTTAAGGTCAACAATATATAACCAAGGAGGTAGAACTTACTTTAGTAAAGCATCTTGCCATGAAGGCTCCAGATAGAAGTAGTAATTAAGGTCCAAATCCTTCAATGTGGTGTTCTCATCAATTTCGATCTTGTCTGCCGATCTTCCCAGTGATGAACCTTTCAAATCAAACCTTCGATGTATCCTTAACTCTGTGCAAAACATGTTTCCCATCACCACAAAGCGAAACTGCAATGCAGGAAAGATCTCATAAAAATTTTAGCTCTAGGAGGGTGTAATACTGAAAAGAACTGCAAGACCAATTACGACCAATTGTTGCATATTATAGCACATAATATATGAGAATAAACTTATAACATGATATGTCATTAGTATGGAAAAAGACCAGTATCATTTAACGTACAGAATAATAATAGCAAGTACCTTCTGCCCACTTGAAGGTTTGATTCTATGAAGCCCAAAAAATTTGGTTATGAGTGTATTCTCATACGATCTGACATGATGATGATAGTCTGGAAGCATTTTCACAAGCACCTACAAGTCAGAAAATTGTCACCAGAGCTCAACATCTTAAATCAATATATTCAAAAAAATTCAAATGGCTAAAATTTCAGGATATTTTTTTTGTCTTAAGGAATTGCCATAATAATTCAATTAAAAGAATTACTTGAATGGATAATTATCATGGCATGTGCCGTTGGACCCAACCTGTGGACAGTCTCTAATTTAGATATAGTTCTAAGAGTCCTTTTCGTTAGTAAAAGTGTAACCAGGTGCTTGTCGTCACATTTCCATTTGGAATTTAAATTTGTATATTAACTCAACTATGTCAGATTACAGGTTGAACTTTCTATATATAAGAATTTAGAGTCTCAGGCTGCAATCACCAAGTGGAAAGAAGGAAGTTGAGAAATATAATGTGCTCGTGTGCTGGTCGTAATTGTCTCCGGACCAAAGACAAGGTCCAAATGAAGATGGTAAACCTGGACTTCAGACTTTCGGAGTGTCTTAATCATGAAGCGATCATCTTGAGACAGGAAAAAGATGCTACCACTTTTCCCAGGAGAAGAGAGCTCCCTAAGAGTGTCATTTCCACAAATGGACATCATATAGTCAGCAGCATCAATCTTGAACATCTCCCTTAAATTCCTACAATGAGAATTAATAACGTTATTAACATGGAACCTAAAGATCTAAAACAGATCAAAATTAATGAAACAAACAAACTGGTCAAAGAGTATAGGTTGAACATATATATCGAAGAATTGGACAGGTGGAGAGGTCTGATAGTGCTAGAAAAATAGGAATAGAAGGTGAAAATAAATATTACGCTTTCCTAACTATGTTCATTATAATGAACAGAACTATAGAAGGTTAAAAAAGAAACCTGAAAACAATTGGGCAGTAATCTTTCCACTTGAAGTCGTCTGATTGATGAGGTGGTGTCAATTGGCATCCGGTTTTCGGAAAGTGCATAGAAAAACTTGCATTTGGGACAAAATCTGATTGACGAACTTCTCGCCTCTGTACAGGAGTGATTTTCCCAACAGTGTATCTGATCATATTCCAATGCATATTCAACAACTAATATTCGTAAAGTAAACAAAAATGATACAGGTACAAAAATGAATATCATGTGCTTTCTCACTGTTGATATTGGATATCTCAACAACCATATCTAGAAGCTAATTTATTTTTTTGTAACTTAAGGAATTGGAAAGGTAAATGCAACTAGATATCAATCACTACATTAGAAAGAAATACGTAAATGTGCTGGATCAATTCCTCCCAGGAACAAATTCTTTCACCAAAAGATGGTGCTTCAACAGGAAATGGACAGAGGTGTTAGAGCTCAAGAAACTAAATTCTGTTGGATAATGCAAGGAACAATTCAGACAGATTATCTATCAATATTATGAGGGTTAGAATTGTAATCATGTGGTTATGGATGTTACATAAGATACAAACTTGATCTACCTAATTCCAAGTTGCAAACTGAGCATTAGGTCATAACTCTTATGCCCTCTAATGATCATTTCACCAGGTCTCTTGACTTCTTTTGCGAGCTTCCTTTCCCGTTGTTTTGCTCTTCTAGATGATGGTGAAAAACTATTATCCAAGACAACTTCACTAATCAAAACACCTTGAATATATTCCCGTTCCAAGATAGGTGGTATCTTTATCTGAACTTCTCTATCTATACCATCAGAAGTGGATTCCGCTAACTCAGTAGATAAATCATGTCCAATCACCTTTTCAATAGAAACCTCAAGACTCCAACGCCTTTCCAGGAAAACATTTTTGTTGCGTGACTGCTCTAAAGATAGCAAATTTCCTTTGGAAAGTCTATCAGTATAATTATGACGAGATCCTTGCTCATCACAAGCCTCAACATTTGCTGTATTTACTGAAGATAAATGTTGAATATACATATGGTTGTACTTTTTCAAGTCTGGCAGTAAGCCTCTTTTCCTTAACGCATTGAGATATCGTTCTTGCACTGCTGGAAATCGGCTGCCTTTAGGGTAAAATGATCCTTTTCCATCCTTTAAACCATGCGTCCAAGTTCCAAGATAGCATCCTCCATCACTCCAAGTATATATACCAAATCCGTGCATCATGCCATTCAACCAGCTTCCTTCATGCGAGTCCCCATTGATCCACTTAAGAGTCCCTTTCCCTGTCATTTTCCCTCCTTTCATATTCCCGATATATACATTTCCATTCGCCCAGGTATACTTTCCTGGTCCTTCTGGACTTCCCTGGATCCAGGAACCATCAAAGATGTCTCCATGAGGATAAACTTGATATCCAAGACCGTGTTTGAGATTCAATCGCCATCTTCCTTTGTATGTCAGATTAGTAGAACCAGTATAGGTTCCTGTACCATGAATATAGCCACCAGAAAATTTACCCTCGTAAATTGCTCCAGAAGGCCACAGAAGTTTTCCATTTCCATGACTCATCCCCCTTTGCCATTCACCTGCGTAAACAGAGCCATCTGACCAAACATACTTCCCATTACCCTCAGGTACATTACCAAGCAATGACCCAAAATACGATTCTCCATTGGGAAGAAAAAGCTCGCCTACTCTAATTGCATCAACTTCAGAATATGTATGGTCAGCTTCACCATTGATTGATATGGATTTACGATCTCTATCGGAAATAGCACCAACAGACTCTATTCTATCTGAAAAACTTAATGCTCCTACATTATCAAGAATGGCCACTGGGCCAGACATGCATAATTCCCAAAAGAATACAATTTCTAAATCCAAACACAATTATAAATGGTTTAAAACGTTCGATGGATTATCTGACAGTAGTACCACCATGACAATGTATGATTTGATTTTAATGCACTTGCTCTCTTATCTGTCAATCAAACAAAGATCAAAGATTTGTTAGCATGTCAAAAAAGAGAATTTAAACTCCATCAGAGCACTTTTCTGAAATATAAAACAAAAGCACCTGCAGAGCTTAATCAGATAAAACAAGATTAACTCAACGAGGGAATCCATCGAACGTTTAACTCAAAACGGTCTTAACTTTAAAGCCAGCCCAGGACTGATTAATTGTCAATCCCCTATATCCTTCATAATGACTGGATTGTTCTTTAAGTTAATTGTATGAGAAACATATATCCACCAATGAACAATAAAAAAATGCTTATGTATCTATGACAAGTGGATTAACATGGTTTATACTCCACACCTTTTGTTTACAGAAGTTTGAATCTTGATATTCCTTCCCAGATAACACTAATGACTCAAATATTTAAACAGATGAGTAAAGTTTTGGAACAGAGAGGTTGTCTTCTTTCCATCAAATACAAACAAGAAACTAACCAGTGAAAAACAATAATACGTAGCAATTTAAAAAGATAGATCTCATTCCACATCTGCAAAATAACTCCATAAAATATCACAACCTGAGTTAGTCCTAATCGTATTAATCCTTCTCAATGTAGATATTAATAAAGATCTCTCTTTCCAAATTTCTATTACCCTTTTGACTTATAGTTTTCATTGAACCACAGCAT
>JAOTJB010000004.1:30923968-30946445 GCA_027123815.1 Erythroxylum minutifolium
AGTTTTTGGATATGAAGAGTTTGATGAAGAAGAATTTGATATTTCCTGCATGTTTTATTTGATTTGAATTTGTAGTATGAACAATGTGGTTCACTGGCTTTAGATTTGGAGCACTGTTTGTGTCTTTGTAGCTTCTTGCTATAATTTTGTTGTAGACTTTGAATTTGGTGCTTGTATTTTTGTTTTCTTGAATTTAGTTGTGGACTTACCATTTATTTGGTTTGAACTTCAACTAGACAACTATAATTTAGCTTTTTTTGCTATAATTTTTTGATTGGTTTTATAGAGAAAAAGAGATGGGAAGAAGATAGTGCAATTTAATAGTCCCTTGCTATTATTCAAAATCAAACAAACCGGTTCTGATTTGGATTGGGTGTTTTCCAATTCAGTTCGGTTCCAAGTCAGCTTGATAAAAAAATTTGATTTCAAATCAATGTAGGGTCATAAAGTTTTTACCTTTGTCCGAATTGTCCAAAAATGGTTTGGTTTGAAACCGATTTTTTGTCAACCCTAATTTTACTTATTAAATAAACAGGTTTATTTTTATAATTAGTTGGATGGATTAGGGGCTGGTGGGCCACACACAATACACACGTCTAGACCGGAGATAATAGTCCTTCACTCGGCTACTAGCTTTAGCTTAGCTGCCACACAAGCTTCGGTGCCACCTAAATCCTAATTTTATGCTAATTGAAGTTATTTATGCCAAGCTCACATTTCATCATATCTTGTCTTCCCAGCTGGCAAAAGAAGCTCGTAAGAGTTCAACCAAGACATGTTTTACATTAAACAACTGACGTTAAGAATTTCTTGGGAGGAAGTAACAGGGGATCCTGGTCAGTCGCATCAACTCCAATATTAATTTTGTTTTGCTGAATCACTTCAAAAAACACCAATGCAAGGACACATAGGCAACACGTCCGCTTTTCACAATCCATCTTGTAAAGACACAATCTTTCATTAGCTGACACATAAACAACAAATCCGCTTTTCACAATCCATGTAGCTTGCAATGACACTTTCATTAGCACAAATTTCGCGAGATAAAAGAGCAAAGCAATATCTTGGAGAGAGCTTTAAAGAGCTGCGGAAGGCCACTAAAGTCTATCGATATGGTTAAAGCTTTAAATAAACATAGTTTCCCATTAAGAAGGTGACTTCCCCATGACCTTGATCTGATATACTTGTACTTTCATGCGATTCCGGGCAATCTGAAGGTTGGAACACAACTCACGCAAGATAGAGTCTCGGCTGCACAGATGGGCATTTACGGGTTGAATTGGTGTTGCTCCTAGAAAATAAGATAACAAACTTGGAGGTGGGACCCTATACATAAGGACCCCATACACATCTTCATAAGGAGACAACTTAGTAGATAAGTGCACTGAGATCGTGTAGCTAATTTCCACCTAAGGAAGCCACTCAACATGTTTTCAGGGTTGATAGCGAGGTATTGCTTAAAGGTCCTGTTGACGACTTTTGTCTGTTTGTCGGTCTGCGGATGGTAGCTGAAGTTCATCCCAAGGTTGGTTCATTGGAGTTTAAACAAGGCACGCAAGAAAAAAAACTCATAAAAATTTTGTCTTGATAGGTCACTATCAAAGTAAGAAATTCATGGAGACGAATCACGTTGGCAATAAAGGAAGTGGCCTCCATTGTTGCCCCGTGTCTTAGTTCGGATTTCGTGGCAATTATGTGCTAAAATTGGAGAAAAAATTTTAAATAAAAATATATGAAAATAATAAAAAATAAAAAATTCATGATGGGACCTTTTAAAAAATAAACAAATAATAATAAAAGTAAATTTCATCAAAAGGAATTGAGGATGAGGAATAACACAAATAAATAGACTTATGAATTAATAAACAAAATGCAAGTCACGATCCTGACATCCAACAGTCACAGGCGTAACTGATAAAGACAAGAGGGTATTGCGACTTTTTGTGCACAGTAGCCATATGATCGTGCACTTTCATGAAAACTTGAGGTTGTAACGATCATGCTTATGCACAATCGTGCAACCTTTAAAACACTCCAATTCTGTTCAAAACATCATAACTTTCAATCCTGAAGTTCAAAAATTACAAATTTTATGTCGTTAGAAAGATAAAAGAAAGATCTACAACTTTCGTGAAGATGTTTTTGTCAGATTCTACCTATATCAATACAGTTTATTCCTTAAAGTTTCAGATCATATTTTAACCACTTTTTCCTCTTTTCTCTCTACATTCAATACATATATCAATATAGCTGTTAACTATAAACAAAAGACCCGAATCTAACATTTAAATCCATACATGCAAAATTCCCTTTAAAACAATTAACTTAAAGAAAACTCATCAAAAGATCATCACACAACCAATAATTTTATTCCAAGCCACAATGACAACTTAACAGAAAAGAAAATTTTGTACATATACAAAACAAAATTTCTGTAACTTTACTATCAATTCTCAACAAAATAGAGTTTGTACACATCTTTAAACTTAATATCCAAAGCCACTTCAATAGCATAATACAAAATATAAATCATAAATGCTCCTATTTGATGTGCTTCTAGAGTGCCAAAGTTTATAAACTAACTAGTTAAGTTACAAATGATAGAAATTCCTGGAGTCTGCCGAAGTTTGTAAGGTTAATGAAGTTTTACTTTTTCTTCACCTGAGGAGTGGAAAATAATGGTGTGAGCTGCGACGTTCAGTGGCTAATATGTTTATAGCTAGCGATAACGAACCGCACACAAATCAAACACACACACACATACACGCACGCACGCACGCACGTACGCACACACATATATATATATCACAGCATTCACATTCTAAATTTGAGAATTTACATAAACATGAATACTTCTTCTCACAAATCAAATCATATAATCAATTTAATAATCAAATCATAACACTCAATTATGCTTTATGATTAACAATTCATGATGCAATGCACAAACATAATGGCTCAATAGAATCCCATAAAACAGAATGGCAAAACTAAAGTTTACACCATAGACAGAATGAGTACATTTTTCGGAGCTCATATGCCACAAGTGGGCAGCCGAGAAAAGGCTTTGGGTCAACGTGCATGTGACGAATAGAATGATATCTCTCTTACCCATATAAGCAGATTTTCTTATGCACACATATTTCATATCATATTCATATTTTTCATACCTCTTGGAATTTTTCTATTTTTTTACCAATACAGAAATGCAGTATCTTTCAAATAAACATGATATCAAATTCATAGAACATACTTTTCCCACATTCACAATGAGTCAAGACAAGCATGTTTAGCATACGTACAAACAATTATTTTTTCTCATCATCGCAATAACTATAAACATACTACCCATCTATTTACTTGATGTTTCTAAAATGAAGTTTGTTCTTCTTCTTGCTCTTGATTTCGACTTTCTTGGTGCCCTTCAAACAAACATATTTTCATTTAATCATCATACACGAATAAAGCTTCCTTAAGCTTAAATACCCAAAAATGAGCTTAGACTTAATCTATTCTTAGTTTATGTAATTAGAAGAACTAAGATCTAGTTAAGGTTCATGAAAATCTAAGGAGAAAAATTTCGGTTCTCTCATTTCTCTCTTCATTTATAGCATAAAACCTACTTTCTCTACTTCTTTCTTCTATCAAAACAAGAAGAATAACAAGGGTTACCTAAAAACTCAACTGATTATTCTTCTTCCTCTTCTTTCTCCTTGCTCTTTTCTTTCCTTCTTTTTCTTCTAGTTTCTTCCATGACTTTCTCTCCTTTTCTTTCTTAATAAACATGACTCTCCTCTCTCCATGTCTTATTAGTTTAAGACAAAATTTTAACCTTCCAATCTTACCCTCCCTTATTCAATCGAATGCCTTCAGTCTACTTAACTTAAATTTTAACTCTTATTTTTAATCCATGAAATCACATGAAAATAAGAATAGACCAAATTAAACTCCAAAAATTTCTAATTCATGAATTCTAACTTATATTCATGCTTTCCAATTTAAATATATTCTAAGAAAATTCGGGGTCCAACATTTTTTCCCCCTTAAAGAATTTCATCCTCGAAATTCTTAGTTGAGTCCACAAATAGGTGTTGATACTTCTCCTTCATAGCTTCCAAAGATTCCCATATTACTTCCTCTCTTGCATGATTCTTCCATAAAACTTTAACCAACTTCACAGTCTTATTTCTCAAGACTTTTCCCTTTGAATCTACAATCTCCATTGTTTTCTCTTCATAAATCAAATCCTCTTTTAAGTAAACCTCTGATGGTTGGACTATGTGTAATGGATCCGATCTTTACCTCCTCAACATTAATACAAGGAAGACATTGTGAATCCTAGATAATTCTGACAGTAGGGCCAACTTGTAGGTGAGAGGCCCAATCTTCTCAATAATCTCATAAGGGCCTATGTATCTTGGACTGAGTTTACCCTTTTTGCCAAATCTTAAGACTCCTTTCCATGGTGAAGCTCGAAGGAATACTTTATCTCCAACTTCATATTCCATCTCCTTCCTATGTGCGTCTGTATAGCTCTCCATCCTGTCTCGTGTTGTCTTGAGTCTCTGTTTCATCAAATTAATCTTTTCTACTATATTTTGTCCCAACTCAGGTTCTAAAAGTCACCTTTCACCTTTCTCATCCCAACAAATAGGAGTTCTGCGACTCCTACCATACAAAGCTTTATAAGGTATCATTTGAATTCCTGAGTGGTAGGAATTATTATAAGCAAACTCAATCAAAGGAAAATGTTCATCCCATGAGCCTTTGTAATCTATAACACAAGCTCTTAACATTGCCTCCAATGTCGTTATTGTTCTCTCTAATTGACCATCCGTCTGTGGATGAAAAGCTATGTTAAAATACAACTTGGTTCTTAAAGCCTCTTGCAAACTTTCCTAAAATATGGAGGTGAATCTAGGATCTCTATCTGAGACTATAGAACTTGGAATTCCATGAAGTCTGATTATTTCATCTATGTATTTCTTGGTCAAAGCATTCAAAGAATCTGTCTGTCTGATTGGTAAGAAATGTGCTAACTTGGTTAGTCTATCTACAATCACCCATAATGCATCATGCTTCCTACTAGTCCTTAGTAATCCTATTAAGAAATCAATTGTAATCTTCTCCCAGGAATAGACAAAGGCTTAAGCTTACCAGCGGGTGCTTGATGTTCTGCTTTAACTTGTTGACATACCAAGCATTTTCTAGCATACTCTGCAACGTCTTTCTTCGTCCCTCTCTATTAGAAGTGTTCTTTTAAATTTTTATACATTCTTGTACTTCCCGAATGCATTACATATGGAGAATTATATGCCTTATCGAGAATTTCATCCTTCAACTCTTGCATATTTGGAATACATAATTTGTTGCCTACCACCATCAATCCATCGCCTCTTATTCCTATTTTAGAGGGCTTACCATTTTTAATTTCTTCTCTAAGCTTGCTCAAGTATTTGTCTTGTTCCTGCAATTCCTTAATCTTCTCGCTTAACACTGGCCTTACTCTAAAATTAGCCAATAAACAACCAGATTAGACTTGCCTCAACTTCACCTTAAGTTTGGCTAATTCCTTCAACAAAGGAAGATATATCATCTTCACATGCACTATAGTGGATTTCCTACTTAGTGCATCCGCTACTACATTGGCTTTCTCCAGGTGGTAGTTTATCATCAAATCATAATCCTTTAATAATTCTAACTACCTTCTATGCCTCAAATTTAACTCTTTTTAGCTTATCAAATATTTAAGACTTTTATGATCTATAAATACTTTGGTGGTGACTCCATATAAATAATGTCTCCATATTTTCAATGCAAAAACTATAGCAACTAATTCCAAGTCATGCGTAGGGTAATTCATCTCATAGGGTTTTAATTACCTAAAAGCATAAGCAATCATTTTATCTCCTTGCATCAATACACATCCCAATCCTTTCCTTGAAGCATCACTATATACTGTATGTCCATTACTACTACAAGACAAAGTCAAAATTGGTGCAGTTGTAAGCTTAGTCTTAAATTCCTTAAAGCTCTTTTGACATTCTTCTGTCCATACAAACTTCTGACTCTTCCTTGTCAGTTTGGTAAGTGGGGTTGCTATCATGGAAAAGCCTTCCACAAATTGTCTGTAATAACCAGCCAATCCCAAGAAACTCCTCACTTCTACTACATTCTTAGGTTCTTCCTATTTAACGACAGCTTCTATTTTTTTTGGATCCACATGCACTCCTTTTTTTTGAAATCAAGTGTCCAAGAAACACCTCTTCCTTTAGCCAAAATTCACACTTACCAAATTTGGCATACTGCTATTTCTCCCTCAATGTTTTTAGAGTAGTCCTTAAATGCTCTTCATGCTCCTTATCGCTTTTGGAATAAACCAATATATCATCAATAAAGACTATGTAAATTGGTCTAAGAAAGGCTTGAAGACTCTGTTCATTAAATCCATGAAGGCTGCAGGGGCATTAGTTAATCCAAAGGGTATAACTAAGAGCTCAAAATGCCCATATCTGTTCTGAAAATAATCTTTGACACATCGGATTCTTTATTCCCAATTGATGATAACCCGATCTCAAGTCTATCTTGGAGAAGACTTTTGGTCCATGTAGTTGATCAAACAAATCATCTATGTGTGGAAGAGGATATCGATTCTTAATAGTGACATGATTGAGCTTTTTGTAATCGACACACATCCTTAAGAATCCATCTTTCTTTTTCACAAAAAGAACTGGAGCTCTTCAAGGCGAAGAACTAGGCCTAATAAAACTTTTCTCCAACAGCTCTTCTAACTGCTCTTTAAGCTCTTTTAATTATGCCGGAGCCATTCTATAAAGTGGAATAGATATTGGTGCTATGCCCGGTAGAAGCTCTATGGTGAACTCGATCTCTCTAGGTGGTGGTAGTCCTAGTAATTCCTCTGGGAAGACATCTGGGAATTCCCTGACCACAGGAATGTTTTATAAGTTTTCTTCATCTACCTTCATGTCTACCACATATACTAAATGTGCTTCACATCCTTTCCTCATCATCTTCTCTGCTGTTAAAGCTGAAATAATTCTAGTCAGGCTTACTTTCATAGTTCCCACAAACACCACCTTTTCACCTTTGTCCAACACAAACTCTACTGTCTTTTGTTAACTGGTGCTAGGGTGGAAATTGATGGCATCTGTCCTATGACCTCAACAAAAGCCTAAGAAAAGGCTTGTAACATTCTGAGATCAAACGGATTACGTACTTGTGTTTGAGGAAGGGATGACTCGGGCATTTGAGGTTGAAAGGGCTCGCTATCCTACCCTACATTCACCTCAGCAATTGCTGGGGCTTTAGACTCATCAATACCCTTCTCTCTCGGTAGAGAATCAGGTGCAGCAGATCCTTGTAAAACTCCTCGTGTTCTTCTATGAGGTGGCATTTTACTCCTTTAATAAAACATTATCTTTTAGTTTACTTTCATTTTAAATCTTATTTCCTACATGTATGCATGATACGCATGTTACTTAATGCAATCAATCAATTTAACAAAATAATAATTGATCACATATTATAATAATCCATATTATAATATATTCTAAACCTAGGAATCCTTAGAAACTGTAGGCTCTGATACCAAAAGATGTTGACCCCGGGTCTCGTTTCGGATTTTGTGGTGATTATGCGCCAAAATTGGGGAAAATTTTTAAATAAAAATTATATAAAAATAATAAAAAATAAAATAAAAGAATTCATGATGGGACCTTTTTTAAAAAATAAACAAATAATAATAAAAGCAAAATTTCGTCAAAAGGAATCAAGGATGAGGAATAAGACAAATAAATAGACTTATGAATTAATAAACAAAATGCACGACTGTGACATCCAACAGTCACGGGCGTGACTGATAAAGACAACAGGTGCAGTGCCATATGATCGTGCACTTTCATGAAAACTTGAGGTTGTAACGATCGTGCTTTTGAACAATCGTGCATCCCTTAAAACACTCCAACTTTAAAACATCAGAACTTTCAATCTTGAAGTCTAAAAATTACAAACTTTATGTCGTTAGAAAGATAAAAGAAAGATATACAACTTTCGTGAAGATACTTTTATCAAATTCTTCCTAGATCAATACAATTTATTCTTTAAAGTTTCAGATCATATTTTAACCCCTTTTTCCTCTTTTCTCTTTACTGTCAATATATATATAAATATAGCTGTTAACTATAACCAAAAGACCTGAATCCAACATTTAAATCTATACATACAAAACTCTCTTTAAAACAATTTACTTAAAGAAAAACCACCAAAAGATCATCCCACAACCAATAATCTTATTCCTAGCCACAGTGACAACTTAATAGAAAAGAAAATTTTGCATATATACAAAAGAGAATTTCTGCAACTTTTACTGTCAATTCTCAATAAAACAGAGTTTGTACACATCTTCAAATTTCATATCCAAAGCCACATCAGTAGCATAATACAAAATACAAATAATAAATGCTCATGTTTGATGTGCTTCTAGAGTGCCAAAAGTTTCTGAACTAACTAGTTAAGTTACAAATGATAGAAATTCCTGGAGTCTGCCGAAGTTTACAAGGTTAATGAAGATCTGCTTTTTCTTCACCTGAGGAGTGGAAAATAATAGGGTGAGCGGCGATGTTCAGTGGTTAATACATTTATAGCCAGCAATAACGAACTACACACAAATCAAACATACACACACACACACACACACACACACACACACACACGCACACGCAAGCACGCACGCACGCACAAGCGCGCGCACACACACACACACACACACACACAGATATATATATATTACAGCATTCACATTCTAAATTTGAGAATTTACATAAACATGAATACTTCATCTCAAAAATCAGATCATATGATCAATTTAACAATCAAACTATAACACTCAATTATGCTTTATGTTTAACAATTTAAGATGCAATGCACAAATGTAATGGCTCGAGAGAATCCTATAAAACACAATGGCAAAATCGAAGTTTACACCATGAACAGAATGAGTCCATTTTCCGAAGCTTATATGCTACAAGCAGGCAGCCGGGAGAAGGCTTTAGGTCAACGTGCACATAACGTACAGAATGGTATCTCTCTTACCCACATAAGTAGATTTTCTTATGCACACACATTTCATATCATATTCATATTTTTCATGCTTCTTGGAATTTTTCTGTTTTTCACTAATACAGAAATGCAGTATCTTTCAAATAAACATGATATCAAATTCATAGAACATATTTTTCCTACATTCATAATGAATCAAGACAAGCATGTTTAGCATGCGTACAAACAATTATTTTTGCTCATCATCCCAGTAACTATAAACATACTATCCATCTATTTACTTGATGTTTCCAAGATGAAGTTTGTTCTTCTTCTTGCTCTTGATTTCGACTTTCTTGGTGCCCTTCAAACAAACATATTTTCATTTAATCATCATGAACGAATAAAGCTTCCTTAAGCTTAATTATCCAAAAATGAGCTTAAACTTAATCTATTCTTTTATATATATATATATAATCTCAATAGATCACGACATTCACATTCTAATTTACATAAACATGAATACTTCATCTCACAAATCAGATCATATAATCAATTTAATAATCAAACCATAACACTCGATTATGCTTTACGTTTAACAATTCAAAATGCAATGTACAAACATAATGGCTCGAGAGAATCCCATGAAACATAATGGCAAAACTGAAGTTTACACCATGAACAAAATAAGTCCATTTTTTAGAGTTCATATGCTACAAGTGGGCAGCTAGGAGAAGGTTTTAGGTCAACGTGCACGTGATGAATAGAATGGTATCTCTCTTACCCACATAAGCAGTATCTTTCAAATAAACATGATATCAAATTCATAGAACATATTTTTTCCAGATCCATAATGAATCAAGACAAACATGTTTAGATACATACAAACAATTATTTTTTCTCATCATCACAATAACTTTAAACATACTACCCACCTATTTACTTGATGTTTCCAAAATGAAGTTTGTTCTTCTTCTTGATCTTGATTTCGACTTTCTTGGTGCCCTTCAAACAAACATATTTTCATTTAATTAGCATACACGAATAAAGCTTCCTTAAGTTTAAATATTCAAAAATGAACTTAGACTTAATCTATTCTTAGTTTATCTAACTAGAAGAACTAAGATCTAGTTAAGGTTCGTAAAATCTAAGGAGAAGAATTTCGGTTCTCTCATTTCTCTCTTCATTTACAACATAAAACCTACTTTCTCTACTTCCTTCTTCTATCAAAACAAGAAGAATAATAAGGGTTACCTAAAAAGCTCAGCTGATTATTCTTCTTCCTCTTCTTTCTCCTTACTATTTTCTTTCCGTCTTCTTCTTCTTCTAGTTTCTTCTACGACTTTCTCTCTTTCTTTCTTAATACACATGACTCTCCTCTCTTCTTGTCTTATTAGTTTAAGATAAAATTTTAACCTTCCAATCTTACCCTTCCTTATTCAATCTAATGCCTTTAATCTCCTTAACTTAAATTTTAACTCTTACTTTTAATCTATGCAACCACAATAAAATAATAATATACCAAATTAAACTCCAAAAATTTCTAATTCATGAATTCTAGCTTATATTCATGCTTTCTAATTTAATAAAATAAATTCTAACAAAATTCGGGGTCTAACATCCATTACTACTGTGAAAGGGTGTTGTAAAGGCACAAAGTTTGCATATTTAGATAATCGGTCCACCATAACCACCATAGTCGTATGCCCACCGAATAGAAGCCAATCTTCAACAAAATCCAAGTAGATTTCTGTCCAAATCTTTTCAGGAATGGGTAAAGATGGAACAAGCCTGTTGGTCTCATGTAGTTGGCCTTCTTTCGTTGACAAACGTCACAGTGGGCCAAAAATTCTTTTACCATTTTACACATGCCGAACCAAACGAAACTGTGCCACAAACGTGAAAGAGTCTTGTGATACCCAAAATGTCCTCCAGTAGAAGAAGAATGGCACTCAGTTAGGATCTTCGAAATCAAAGGAGAGGAAGAGTGGAGGTACACTTTCTTTTGTTGAAACCAAACTCCATCCTGTTGGACCAAAGGAAGTTGAGGCATAGCTATGGTTAATTTTTGTAAAAACCTAGTCCACTTCCTGTTGTAATTGGGTCCACCGGTCGACGAGTGGTATGAAAATAGCCATGAGTTGAAGCTCAACCATTCGGGACAAGGAATCGGCAGCTTAATTTTTAGGGCCCTTTATATAATCGATAAAGTAATCATACCCCATTATTTTCAAAAACCAGCGTGTTTGGGCTGATGTCATGATTCTTTGATCGAGGAGATATTTAAGGCTCCGCTACGCACGTATTGTAAATGGTTTGCCTAGTAGATATGGTCTCCACTTCTTGGCAAATTTCACAATTGCCAACATTTCTTTTTCATAAGTGAAGAGATTAAAAGTCGTACCTTCTAAAGCCTCACTATAATAGGCAATAGGACAATTGTGTTGAGATAACACAACACTCAATCCGATGCCTTTATTGTCACACTCGATCATGAAAGGTTGGGTGAAATCGAGAAGAGCTAGAATAGGCAACAAAGTCAATGCTTCTTTCAAACGCTGAAAGGCAATGGTTGCTTCATCATTCCAGTAAAACTTGCCTTTGGTTAGAAGTTGGTCCAATGGGGATGTAATTGCTCTAAAATGCCTTATAAATTTTTTGTAATACCCTGCAAGATCAAGAAAGACACGTAGCCCCTTTGTGGTAGTGGGTAGCGGCCAACGAAGTACGACCTCAATCTTTGAGGGTTCCACGGCCACCCCCTCCTCAGAAACAATATGACCCAAATACTCCACCATGGAGACTCCAAATCTACATTTAGTTTTCTTAGCAAACAAATGGTTAAAAGATAAGATGGTAAAAACAATGGCAAGATGGTTAAAATGGTCTTACTAGGTCCTAGAGTATACCAATATGTTATCAAAGAAACCAAAAATGAAATTCTTGAGGTAGGGTCAGAACAAATCGTTCATAAGCCTCTGAAAATTTACTGGAGCATTTGTGAGACTGGATGGCATTACTATAAATTCATAATGTCCTTTGTGGGTGCGAAAAGCGATTTTATGAATGTTTGGTTTATGGATGCGAAATTGGTGGTAATCCGACCACAGGTCCAATTTAGAGAAAAATTTGGCTTCATGTAATTCATCTAAAAGTTCATCAATAATAGGAATTGGGTATTTATTTTTTATTGTGAGGCTGCTCAAAGCTCAATAGTCCACGTAAAATTGCCATTCCCCATCGATTTTTCTGACTAGTAAGATCGGGGAAGAGAAAGGACTATTATTGGGTTGTATGAGTCTCGAGTTGAGGATTTCTTGTAGCCTCTCAATTTCCACTTTCTGGTAGTGTGGATAGTGGCAAGATCAAATACATACTAGTTTGGTATCCGTTGGCAGTGGTATACGATGTTCCTGTTGTTGTTGTGGTGGGACTACGGTAGGAGCAAGGAAAACATGCGAGAAGTGGTTTAAAAGTTACTCCAAATCTGATAGGTATGGTGCGGATTGAGTGCCAGGTGCCATTTTGTTAGTTGAAATTAGTTCTTAAAAAATCCTGATCTATGTAGACCCGATCCCTTAAAGTCCTTCTCGGTTAAGACTTTTATTTCCCCTTCCTTAAGCCCTTGAAAAACATGAGAAACTCCTCCTTTTTGAAATTTCATTGTGAGCCGTGAGTAATTTGTCTTAATGGGCCTAAGAGTTGCAAGCCATTGAACTTCTAGGATGAGAGGACACGCTGTAAACAGTAGAACGTAATAATTGATTATTACCTGGTAACCTTGGATGGTCACGGTCAGTGATTGGCATAACCCAGCGCACTTTATTTTCTCTTTGTTTGTGACCATCACCTTAAACCTTGTATCTCGCTATATGGGCAACTTGAATCTAGTAATAATAAATTGATCAATAAAGCTATGAGTGCTACCTCCGTCAATCAATACAGGCAGCTCTTTGTTCTGCATTTGTCCGAGAACTTAGAGGATTTGAGGATGATTAGTTCCAGCAATTGCATGGAAGGCTATTTCAGGAACAATTTCCTCTTGCTCGCTTTAGGATTGGGAATCACCTCTATTTCAGAACCTTGCTAGGTAACATCCTCAATCATAAACATCTGTGGCCATACACATCGGTGAACCAATGCGAATTTTTCATTATAGTTATAGTACAACCCTTTTTTTCTTTATTCACGTACTTTCTGGGTTGAGAGTCAATGAAAATTAGGATTGGTAGAACTGGGAAACAAAGTTGGTACAGGTTCGAGAACTCCAAACATTGGATTAACTTCGGTGGGCACCATTGTTGTTTTGGGTTTGGGAAATAGGGACTGATTTCTTTTACAATAGACTTCTTCCTTTAATTAGCCAGACCACTCCTATTACATTGTTCATGTTTTCGGGAAGCTTAATTTTAATGTCCAAACAGATTTCAACCTAGAGCCCTGTGATAAAACACTCAATCAAGAAAGGCTCGAGTAGATCGCTTACCTAGTGTGAGAATTTCTCACATACTTCTTGATAGGCAGTAACTATTTTTGTATTTAGTAAGTGGGTTAAGGCTTTTGATGGATCCTCATAATCGGTTGGCCCAAAATGGAGGAGAAGTGCTTTGGCGAGTTCGCTTCATGTCAGTAGTCCCTGGAATTTTGACTGCCATCGATGCCACTTGAGTGCAATTCCTTCAAGGTGGAAAGAGGTTAATGGTACCCATTGTTCGGGCTTAATATTTTGGAGTTCAAAATACTATTCAACCTTGTAAATCCATCCGTGTGGGTTGGCACCATCAAATTTGGGAAAAGCGAGTTTGAGTGGTGGCGACTGGGACTCGCCATTAATGTTGGAAGATTCACACATGGTGAACAGATTGACCTTGGGACGATTTTGTGATGAATTGTTCGAGACTTGCATAGTTTGTAACTCTTTCAGTACTTGTTTAAGGGTGGTGGTAGCCTAATCGAAATGTGACTCATGTCAGGCAAACGTGTCGTTCGCATCATTACAAAACTCGACATTAGTCTTGCCTCAGGTGTTTATAGCAAGGTGGAAACCTGTCTTTGATTCCACTAATAGGTAAAGTTTAGAGGAAAAACAGAGGGATAACAAATGAAGGAGAAACAGAGAGGAAGTAGATAGGATATATGATAATTTGCATACCATTCTTATTCTTTACTACGACTATTAAATAGCCTCACTGACAAACATGATTGAAGACATAATCCAACTAACTCAAAGTAAAATTTATTGAAATAAAATAACCATTGATAGAATGAGAAATAACTATAAGCTAATAAAAAGGAGGCATTAACCCCACTACCACTACTGCTTAACATCCTGCTACAAAAAGGGTCACCTATAAGGAAACAAACGAAACAAACAGTAAACAAGCCACTAAGTCTAACCATCCCCACACCATTTGGTTAACATTCCCCTTGCATGGCCCATGTAAGTACGTAACATTGTATATGTTCCCCTTGTATGGCCCATACAAGTAACAAAGAGTTCATCCAAGACATGTTTTATATTAAACAACAAACTTTAGGAATTTCTTGGGAGGAATTAGTAGGGGATCTTGGGGTCAGTCACATCAAATCTAATATTAATTTTGTTTTGCTGAAATCATTCAAAAAAACATAAGCAAGAACACGTAGGCAACTACAATGATCCAAATTTTTGTTAAATTACTCATAACGAACCAATAAAGAGAACAGCCTATAAAAATATAAATTGAGCTTAAGAAAGCTCAAGCTCATTTTCCTTATAAGTTACTATTCACTTCTAACTTCCGACACTCATACCTTCACCGTCTAGTCACCATTTCTGACAACCCAATGCTCTATGAAAAGCTCTCGAGAAGTTCTATAAAACCCTTAAACTTGTTCCTAAAAAAGATTCAAATTTAGAGTAATCACAACTGGAAGTTTCGGTTTATTTAGGTAAGTCACCGATCTCCTATTTTTAGTCTTTTTTTGGTGAAACTAACACTAACATCGTGTCTAATAGCCTTAAAAAGATAGGAAAGGAGGGAAACTTGACATCAATCGGTCCATTTTGCTAGTGAATGGAAATGGGTCACATTTGAGCTTTAAACCTTCGGTTCTCGTAAATGAGGAGGAGTTTTGACGCAAGACTTGTGCCATTGGATTCCTAGAGGTAAGCTTGTCATTTTTGGGTAGGTGGTGAAGATCACCACCCCTCCGGTTCCGGTGCGGGTACCCCACGCTCCAGTAACAGTGCTGATTTTCTTACTAGCACAAAAATGATAGGAAATAACTTTAAAAATTTCCCAATATTATATAGATCAATTTCAATAAAAACAACATATTGAAATTCTTCATATTTTGTGAGATAAAAATTTTAAAAGGGTTATGTTCGTATAGAAATGCATGAAATTAATTAACTTGAGTTGTTCTTGGTTAGAATTAAGAATATCTTGATGTATTGAGTATAAATGAGGGTGTATGGGTTAGAAATTGGTATACTTGAATCATGATTGGATTTGTTATGAATTTTTTAGATATAATATGGACTCAATTAGTCATAGACATATAGTTTGGAGGCCCAAATTGAGCTGTGATTATTAATGGTTATAGAAGTGTCTTTTCATTGCAGGAATGACCCTTCTTTCAGAAGGGGGATGTCTACTTTATAGGAGAAACTCTGTTGAATTTTCAGTAATGTCCTCGTAAAACCTGACATCGTTGTTTTAAATAGAAAATAGAGCTCCTTAATATTGAGTCATGGTTTTATTCTCAGGATGGCTAAAATTGGTTTAGGTCTTAAATCCTAAAGGTCATTTTGACTTTTCTTTTTATAGATCAATTAGGAGTAGAGCCTAGTGGTTGTCACTAGGCTGTGCACACAGTGAGTCATTAATCAAGTATAGATTTGGGTTAGTATTGGATCCATTGATTGAGATACGACGTGGTTGGCGTATTTCGATTAAGCTTGCTCTCTTACAACAATGATATCATAGTGAGGCTATGGCGGTTCGGTTGAATATGACTCTCGAATGATAGTACACTACATTAGACTAAGTGACCTGTGTGGAACAAGAGAGCCTTTATGGCTATAGTCTATGGGTAAGGAGTCTATCATAGGGTCGTTCGTTAGCCCTCCACTATTATTTGTGATTGTGATAATTATGTGATATGATATTATTATGGGAAATGTATGCATGTTTATAAACGAAATCATTATATTATGAAATTGCATTATGGATGTAATACATTATAAATATATACATATATATATGTATCATTTGAAATCCTTATGAGAGCATAACATAACCATAGTACTAATTCACTCAGTGAGATCTGACTCCCTCAAATATTTTTCAGGATCTTCTTTTTAGATCTCTTTTAACATGATATTTCATCGGTCTTCTTCCTCTCTAGTGATTTGATGTATGCTTGTTGGTTACCTTTGACGCTAGTGTCATAGTAGTCTTGTATAAATTGGATTCCCCTTGTATTAACTATTTTAATATTGTAGCACATTGAGTATTGTATATTGTTAGAACTATTTGATTATTATCAATATGAGTTTGATCATTTTGAAATCTCATCTTTACTATGGATAGAACGATTTGATGGCATTTTAGGCTTACTAAGGGTCTAGTAAACCTTAAGTTTATTGTTCCTTTAATGCTAGTCACGATCCAAGGTTAGGTTGTGACAGCAACACATCCACTTTTTACAATCCATGTAGCCTTGTAAAGCCACAATCTTTCATTATCACAAATTTTGCGAGATAAAGACCGTAGGATTTACTTTATGTTTTTCAGTGGCTTAAAACATTTGCACCAACAAATGACAGGATAAGTGAATAAAGAAAATGTAGCGTCCAATAGGCTTTGTAAAACATCTCTGAGCTGATACTATAGTCAATAGAATTCAATAAGTAATTGAAACATTCATATAATAATCTACAACTTTAATAAATTCAAGAATTTCAACTAATGACGTTAACTCATTTGGCAATCACTTGCAACACTTTAATTCTAAAAAAGATCATCTAAATTCGCATCTGACATATTATCATGAAAAAAGTAGTTGTAAAATTAGTGCAACATTCTCTTAGTTCATTATCATCCAATGACCTCAACTTCTTTGATTCAAATAAAATCCAAAAATACTTTCAAATGTCATTAATTGCTTAAATACATTCTTTAACGAAGCAATTGTCATATCTACAATAACTTGAAAGTTACCAACTTTAAAGGAATCCTTGACTGATTGTATTTCTCTATCATTATCATTTTCATAAAATTTTCTTTTTCTAATAATACAACGTCTAGTTGGAAATGTAGGCTCAACATTCATCTAATATGTAAGACTTTTGGCAATATTCATGTTGGAGGCAGACCTTTTGTTTTATATTTGTCAAAAATACCACAACACCTTCTAGTTACTTTATGGTAACTTCAATGCAATAGATTTAAACTGCAACTTTTTACTCACCAAATTAATAGCAAATAATATATCATACCAAATAACCATTCCAAGTAAACACTCAAAAATCTTAAGTACACTAACCAAACTTTCCACCTCACTCTTTGACTTGGAATCATCATAAGATATAGATAATTCCAGTAAAGCCAATTTTATTTGAGGAGCTTAAAATCGAATAGTTTTAATACTTTTTATTCGTCTCTCCCAGTGAGTGTTAGACAATGATTTTACAAGTAAGCCCAAAATATTAGTAAGTAAAACCTTCCACCTTTTATGAGAACTTAAAAATAATGCATATATATGTTAAATAATTCTAAAAATTGAAACAACTTTAACACAAGAATGTGTCATATTATTAAGAGTAAGATTAAGATTATGACAAGCACATGACATATATAGTGCTCTAGAATTTATTTCAAGTAATTGCTTTTGAACCCTTTGTGTTTTCTCTTCATATTAGAAGCATTGACATAAGCTTGACTCCTCACATTATGGACATTAAGATCAAGAGACTTAAATGTATTCAATAATTTATTAAAAAGTCCTAATCTAGATGTTTCATCTACCTTCAAGAACTCTAAAAATTATTTTTATTTTTTATTTGACATATTCACACATCGTACTAATAGGTTCATTTGTTCTTGATGGCTCAAATATAGGGTACAATCAAGAATAATAGTATTTCACACCTTTAATGATCTTTATAATAGAACTTCCAACACTATAGACTAAACAAGAAATCATCTTATTTTGAATTTTGTGACCAAGAAAATGATGATAAATTTCATGATTTGAATGCATTTAACATGATCTTACATTATTACATCAAATTTAGCTATCATCTTAATCAATCTTAAAAATTTACCATTACTATCTTGGTAAAGTTTCTCGGATCCTTGAAAAACCAAATTATATTTAGTAAGACATTTCACAACAGAAACTATTCTTATCAAAACTTTTTTCTAACGTTCTTTCTCCTTTACAATTTCTTATTGCAAATCTTTATCAATTGTTTGATTTTTGCTTAATCTTACTTTTAATTCATTTTAGGTCCTCATGTTAGGCATATGCTTAACACTATTCTCATGTTCTTTAAGCCTCTTACTAAGATGCTTCCAATCTCTAAATCTATCATTTGCTAGTGCACTTTATTTGCTATTTGATTTGAACAACTTACATCAACAAAAATATAGTTTATCTATATAATTAGAGTAAATAAACCATTTTCTATTGCTATCTCTCCATTATTCAATTTTCTAGAATAATAAGAATATGAAAAATACGGAGACGTATTATTTAAGGGAAACACAAGATTCAATCCTCTTACAAGCTCTTTTCAACTAAAATATTTCTTACTTTATTATCAAGATTATCTCAATTTCTTGGATCATAAATATCCAATTTAAAGATTAATTGGTCATCTACCCTTAAATTTTCTAAATTGGATGCATTTAGTAGATGATCATGCTCATTTAAATTACTGACATCCTTATGAATATGAATCTCATCTCTTAAATTTTCTTCATATTTTTTAAAATTACCTTAACCTAATTCCTCTAGATTCTAAGTAAAGTAAGCTCTTTTAATAAATTGATCAATGGCTCCTTTTTGGGATTCTATTAATTGCTATACTTGTTTTCTTTTTTTCCTAGTTTCACTTCCAACTAAATGCTTTTTAGGCAACATCATATAAAATAATTATAACATAACTAGACTACCCAAAAAAAACAAAAGCACATGCATGGAACTAGAAGAAGGAGACATGTACAATAGTTGCACAACCATATATCACAAAGATATATCATATGTAATAATATATCTATGACAAAGGAAAACAAGAAAGAGAAATTTTAATATCCTATATTGACAGGCGCATCATAACACTAGTCAAAATAAAATGACTAGACTACTACTGTAGTAGTGGTGAGTCTAGGTCAATCCCATATGGAGTGTTAGGTTAGCTTGTGAAATTAGCGGGGGGTTTGGATTTAATAAGATAATAAAATAAAATATTATTTTAATTTGCATGTTTTCTTTAATTTGTTTTCATTAGGTTTATTGGGGGGATTTAATAAGAAAATAAAATAAATTAAACCTAATGAAAACAAATTAAAGAAAACATTCAAAAATGATAAAATTGAGGAATTAGGTAAGGATCCGATTCTTTGGTTCAATCTCGACCTACACCCTAATTAAACATAATTCATTGATTTTTTGTTCTTTCTCTCTTAGCATTTATTGGTCGTAGATTAACAACAAGCTCTTTTCCTTATATTCTAGTTAATTACGAAGCGCTCATTAATTAACCCTAACTATCGACAAACTTAGAATAAGCTCTCTAATTTTATCTGGACAACTGCCTTATGAATCAGAAAAATAGATCAATTTAGGTAATAATCACACAAGCTCGGATTATTTAGCCTATGTTATGTTATCTCTAATGATTCAAAAGCATTAATTGCTACACATGAATCGAGAATACAACGATTACGTATTGCATTTGATTCTAACAATGGGTTTTCATGAAAAACGATTCAATGGAGCATTAAAATCATCTTCATTCAAATACCCAAGTAATCCATACAAGATAATATAATCAATTTCTAATGAGAGAAAGAAACAACTAAAATAAAGAAATACACTTAACCCTATTCGTCGGTGTTAATGTCACCTCCAAACCGATGTCGAAAAAGCTAGCTCTCCATAAGTCTATCCCAAGAAAATACTTTAGCCCCACACTTATTTCCCTAACTGAAGACCTTCTTTGCTGCGCCTCCTCTGTTTTGTTCTCTAGCCTTCCTCTTTACTATTCACCAATTTGACAATTTAATATCTTGGACCACCTACTATTCACACTAGCCCTCTTGTACTATGAACTATCTTTGGACCACCCTCACTATTCACGTCTTCTTTTATCTTCTCTGCCTAACCTCGCTACGCTCCTATCTCGCAGCTCTCCGCTATTCCTTCTTTCATGCTACTCTCCTCACTATTGTTTATGATGTGACGAATAAAGATGTTTGACCTAAGCTACTATTCACGCAACTTCCCGTGATCAAAGCCAAATGTCTGTTTGCTGCTTGGTTATGCTGCCATTTTGGTCTTTCTGCGTCGTCATTTCCGCTTCTCTTCATGCTACTGCGTTTTCTTCATAGACTGCTACCATTTTTGCTTCATTCTAGCTACTGTGTTGTTTTATTTGGCAGCTTCTTGGTTGTCGTTTTTGTGTTTTTTTCTCTTGTCTTTTAATTTTCTTCTTTTTGATCGATAAAGCCAAGTGAAAATAATCTTTAAAAAACAGCCCAAATGTAATGCTTTCGACTCACTTTAATTTCTTTGCATCTAAATTGTACCTAAAATTATATATAAATTAAAGTTAATAACTTAAAACATTTTTATATCATTAATCGCTAGGTGCAAATGATTATATGTATTAACAATTAAACACATATTATATATAAAAATAAAAAATAAAGGGTAATTTATTATAATATATGTGAACTGAAAGAAAAATAAGTTATTAGGATAAACTTTGATTCCAATTATCATATGATTTATCTATTTAAGAAGAATTAGTAGAAAATTTTAAAATAGGAAACTTACACTACAAGAAATCACTGAATAGCGGCAGAATATTACCGACTGAAACAAAACCGATGCTATTTACCGACGGAAATACTGGTTCTGTCGGTAAATACGACGTTGTTTTCGTATATAGCGATGGAACCACAAATCCGTCGGCAAAACTGGAGGGAAGGAATTTTACGCAAAATCTCTGGCGGCATATAGAGACGACTAAGCCTACGGCGTCGGCAAAAATTGCAAAAACTGATCCCGCAATCTAATTGCTTCGGACATATACCGAAGGAAATAATTTCGTCAGTACCAATACCGACAAAATGGGTACTTTCGTCGGCAATAAATGCAGGAATTACTCTCGTAATTAATTAGCTTCGCCTAATTACCGACGGTAAATATACCGTCTGTAAAATTGTTTAGACAATTTATTTACCGATGAAATTTGTGTTCCGTCGCAACAGAAAACTGTCGTAAAGAGACAACTAGAAAACTTAAATACCAACAGAATACATATTCCGTCGGTAAATCATATCCATTTGGTTAACCAAACGTCGTCGTTGGAATGAAGACGAGAAGATAAAATTGAATCACAGACGCGGAATATGAATTCCTTCGGTGATTCTTCGGTTTTAACGCTGACATTAGCGATGGAAATCCTTCTCCATCGGTAACTGTCGGCAACTTGCGTCGTCATTTTGTTAAAGACGATGATATAAATTCTAGATTACCGACGAAATTGGTGTTCCGTCGGTATTTGAGTTTCCACCGGCAGGAATTACTGCTCTTTTAGCGACGGAATTTGTATTCCGTCGGTAAATGTCGGTAAGTTACGTCGTGCGGATGACGTGGGAAAACCTAGATTACCGACGGAATGTATATTCCGTCGGTAATCCGGTGCCTTTAACTCACGCACCGTCCCCTCCCCTCCCCCCCACGCACAATTCTTCTTCTCTCCTCGCGATCGCCTTCTATTTTTCGACCCCTTCTTTCACATTTTTCGACCGTTTTTGACTGTTTTCTTACTCATCGTGCGTTATTTGAGGTAAACTCTCTAATAAGTGTGTTATTTCTCTTAAAAAAGCATATTTTTAGTGTTAAAAGTGAGTGTTTGGTGATGAAATCTTGCTTGATTATTGTTGATGTTTGCAGTTTTTTCGTGTAATTATTGGTTTATTTGTTATTTATATGTGTTATTGTTGGTAAATAATGGAAAAATACAATTGATTTGTGGTTAGATTGAAGTTATACATATTGCCTATGAGGTGTTCGATAAAATGCCTTTTATAATGTTTGAAATGTTTTTTATAATTGTTGTGTTAATTTGAGAATTTGAATATTTAATTTCGATAAAATGTTTAATTTGAAGTTTTAATTTATCGAATTTAACATTTAA
>JAOTJB010000004.1:30946545-30959497 GCA_027123815.1 Erythroxylum minutifolium
CCATAAATTAATGAATAATTACTCCAAGCCATTATGGCTTTTTACTCGTTTATGTTCCTTTTGTGCTGAAGAGTTACCTCGTTTCTATGTTGATGATTCATTAGTGCATGGCTTCATCTACATGGTTGTTTATATAATAAATGTGGTTTACTCAATGGAATCGTACAATTATGAAGCATAGTTTGATCCACATTATATTCAATCATTTTGTTACTATTAGAACAAATTTCACTAAATCTATAATTCGTTTGAATCTATCCATCTCCCTTCAATGACCATATGATGTGATAAGTTGGTAATACAACACGGGTTGCATCCTTTTGATTAGACCCTACGTCTTTATAGCATGGTACGATACGACCATCTATTGACTTGATCTAGAGTTATTGTGCCTAAAATCTTCTATTGACTTGGCAAGGTCTAGGAAACTAGCTAAGATTATTTCAAGGAGTAAAATTTAAAAAGTGAAAGTAGTTTCTGGGAAAGGGGAAACAGAAAAGAAAAGAACCAAAAAATGGTCATCTTAATTTTCTTGCAGCATGACTAGTTGGGTCAATAATTGCATAGTCCTTAAACATGATTGAGAAAAATGGGCTCGGACTGCAAAGTCATCTTTTAAGCATGATCTGTTCATGCTTCAAGAGGAAATTCGATGGGTACACAGTAATTTGCCTGCATCGCAAATTCCGGCGATGATTATATGACCATTTTACTTATTAAATAAACATTTTTGTTTTTATAATTAGTTGGATGGATTAGGGGCTGATGGGCCATATTTCAAGCAGTTCTTCGTAAAGCCCACGTCTAGACTGGAGATAACGGCCTTCACTCGGCTACTGCTAATTGAAGTTATTTATGCCAAGCTCACGTTTCATCATATCTTGTCTTCCCAGCTAGCAAAAGAAGCTCGTAAGAGTTCAACCAAGACATGTTTTATATTAAACAACTGATTTTAATAATTTCTTGGGAGGAATTAGCAGGGTATCGCATCAACTCCAATATTAAATTTGTTTTGCTGAAATCACCTAAAAAAACACCAGTGTAAGGACACATAGGCAACACATCCGCTTTTCACAGTCCATGTAGCTTGCAAAGACAATCTTTCATTAGCTGACACATAGGCAACAAATCCGCTTTTTACAATACATGTAGCTTCCAATGACACCATCTTTCATTAGCACAAATTTTGCGAGATAGAGACCATAGGACGTACTTTCTGTTTTCCATTGGCTTACATCTGCACGAACGAATGGGTGAATGACAGGATAAGTGAATTACGAAGCTGTAGCATCCAATAGGCTTTAGCTACGCAGACTGTTGGACTAAGAGGACAGAGGTCCGGAGCTGGCAAAGGTGGTCCCTTTTTGCTTGCCTACAAATTGCTGAACGTTGCTCTTGCTTGATTGCATGTCATCTTCTCATATCCTTCGTTCGTTTTCTTCTTTCCCCTATTAGGGCACACTATCTTCTGCTTTTCAATTCCAAAAACATGGCTAAAAGTAGAAAAGTTGAGAGTAAAAGCAGAGAGAAAGTGGATATATGCTCAATTAACAGCAAACGAAATTGCGCGAAGCAGCACAAGAGCCGCTCAACAAAACGACTCAGTTTGTCTTTCTTGTTGTCTTCCTCCACAACCTATGCCTCTTGTCAGTCCAATTTAGGTACCTCTCTGTCTCTGTATCTCCCTGTTTTTGTGCGAATACAAGTGCGTGCTACTAGTTTGTTTAGTTGCTGTATCAGTATACTGCATAGGTATATAGAAGGGAAATGAAGTATACCCAGTTTTTGTTCTCTCTTTTGTATAGTTCTTAGCAACTCTGTATTTTGTTCCCAAATCCAAGTTCTATGTTGAATCCCAACTTCAAGCTTACAGATGACTGCACTATAGAGATTTGGGTGCTTGATAGATTCCCTTTTTTATTAACTTCGTTTTTGGCTCTCAATAAACGAGCATGTTGATAATGGGTTGATTGTTTGCCAATGCCATTGCCACAAGCTTTGTCTTCATGGATATTTATAACTCTCGTAGAAACCTAAGGATCAATTAAGTCGTTTTACTATACCTTTCATATTGAAGAAGTTAAAAATTCACGAATGTACATTCAAGTTCAGATACTTCTTTAAATTCATGTAAATTTATATTTATATGATGAAGATAGAAGCTTTGCCTATTGAATTTTCTGATTGATTTATTTGAACTGAAATTCTATCCGTCCCTGAATTGTGTTTCTTAATAGAACATAATTTATTGGCCAATTTAATGTACTTTTCTATTGAAATTTTCTTTTTGCTTATATACAACTACTGAGTTAGCATTGGGCTGAAGGTTTTGCTCAAGGATGTGAAGGGTATTATCTTAGTTCATTGTTTACATATCTGTTGTGGGGGAACATGAAGAAGATGAGTAGGTTGGGATAAGACCTCTTAGGTTGTTCTTTATTTTACTCTTACATGCGTTGACATGATATTTCTCACAACGTAACTTATTGTGACCTTTAGGTTCTTGGATAGATTCTTGATATTTTGTGTTGGAAATTCTATTATTGGTCAAACTATTAATGTCGTCTTTAAATATCTGATCCACAGGTTCCTTTAGACAAAGCTTGTCCTGTGTGACAATCAATGGTTTCCATAAGAGTAGTAAGAGTGAAAAATCATTCAAGCACCCTTTGGTTAAATGCTCTAAATCCACTGATGAAAGATTAAGGCCACTATCAGATTTTTACAGAGACCAAGTCAAATCAGTTCATCAAATAGTTATAGCTGATCCTTTTTGCAATAGGTATATCCTGTCGAATTCATCACAAACTCAGTTCAGCTGTTTGATCCTGGTGTGACTATTGTGTCTTTGATTTTGTTTGTCAGTAAAAAGAAAGTGGTTACTGCCATGACATCGGAATCTATCCCAAAGAAATTACAAATCAAAGAAAGCAATAATATTTCTTGTACTCCAAAAAAAATTGTGTGTGCTGAATCAGCTTGCCAACTGCAGTTGCCTGATGGAGTAAGTTGTTAAATTCTTGTGATGCTAGCCATTCATTACTTCTATATGCTTCTGATTTAATTTGAGTGAAATTTAAGAGCTTTTGGCACACTCTTTCTCTTGTACTGATTGATTTTGGATCTTGTCCACTCGTAAATTTGGCCCATATTCATTTCATGTATGTTTTGGACATAAGTTTGTGGTCCTTGATGTAATCGTAAGTTTGTAAACAATGTTTGACAATTTCACACGATTGGAGAAAAATCCTCTATATAGAAGCCAAAAAGCCAAGTCACTTGTGATGATCTGTTCAATCCATAGGAGTCATTGCCTTAGGTGCACTTCTCAATTTTCTATTGTCATACAGCTGAGAAATGTGGGAAACTTGAGGCTTTCATTCTCTTTCCAGAAACCTTACCCACATTGGTATGTGTTTTTCAGTGCCTGGGATGATCTGGTCAGGGATGGCTTGAAACATGAAGATGTGAGAATTGGTTGTTTCCTTAGCTCCCTTGACAACTCCCATTACCGTTAACTCCCTGGGAATTCCCGTACGATTGGTTTTCTGTGCTTATCACAGATTTAGAGGATCCCAGTATTCTATAATTTTTGTTTCCAACCACCATATTGCAAAAAGAAACAATTTGCTATCCAGTGTCATCACTTTTGGAAACTTTTACAATTTTTTCTTGTTAGGAAAAATGAGGCAGGGATAGGGCCCTGCATAGAACAATGTTTTCGATGCCTGGCCATAGGTTGCTGCTTGCAAAATCAACAATCTGATTGATTTTAGATTAGTACAAGTAGACTGTCTAGAACTATATGAAATGTATATCAGGATTTGGTGTAAGAGTGTTTTACCGTTTGATTCCAAGTTTGAAGTCTATGCTTAATCTGAGCCGTTAACTCCTCCCAGCACTTTTCAGAAAGTAGCCGTGAGCTTATGGAAAAAGAAGTATGCATCGGAGTGCACTATTTTATTGGATGCTTAATTATTGAAATTAAACTAACTTTGTATTCAATTTGTATGGCTTGTTGGTTTTAACTAGGCATTAGAAAGGAAGGAAGATTTAAGTGTGCGAAGAGATTTGCTCGGAAGCCCTATTGGACCCAAACATCATTATGAAGCAAATAACTCATCTAGTATGTGTTTCTCCATTGATATACTTGCTTACTCCACAATGCTAAGAAAAGCAGTAAAACGACATTGTTCTGGAATTCGGAACATATTTATGTTATACAAATAGCATGATGCTCATTGTTGCCATAAAAGAAGTACTCGCATTTCTTGCAAAAAAACTTCTACGTGGATGTTTTGATGATTATTTTAAGGCATGGAGCTAGAAATAGATGCGCTTATTACCACTAAGAGCTAAGTTATTGCAGTGGACAAGATTAGATCAATGGAGAAATGATATTTTTCCTTAAGAGAATGATGTAAAGAAGGAATGTTTCTGGTTTCTTGATATCAAGTTTGAATTTACAGTCTGTGATTAGTGTGATTCTATTTTGCAGAGGTGATATCCGTTAAACAACTATCTACCTTGTTATGATGATTTCTGTTTCTTGTCCAAAACAGGTAAATGGGCATTTTCACGTATAACAAAAGGTTATCTCCCTAAAAGAGGAAAGGTGGATAGGGAACGAAAGCATGAAATCTGTTTTGATGTGAGTCGCGACCTTAGTTTGGCTTTGTCTATTGATAGACCACCTACGGAACATAAACATACCTCTGATGTTGTTGATCTTGTTTTTTATTCATTTCTTACGCAGAAAGATGCTTTTCCACTGCATTCTGTCACTCAGGTTCGCCGGTTCAAGATAATGCGGCACCTTGGTCTTGTAGCTCCTTTAGGCTCCCCATTTTGAGTTGAGTGCTAATTAGTTACTTCCATGAACCCTAGATCTTTGATTTGTTTGTTCTGTGTACATATATACATAGTAGTATAACTGGTTTAGATCACAGCTTTCTCAAACCTAGAGTTGATTGGTGCTTTAACAAGACAACGCATCAACTCAACAATTATCGCTTGTCAAGAAAAAGATATTGGAAGATCCTTCTGGCCAGATAGTTCAACGTATGCATGCCTTCAAATTCGTGACCTGAAAATTGAGAAACAAGAAGGAAATACTTGGACTTGAATGGGAATAGATCTTTCGTGCCTAACCACATTCAGTAGAAAAGAATGTTAGGGGTGTCCAAGACAGAGAAGACACGAACAGAAGGCCTCCAAGTGGAAAGCAGCTGCTTCAGAAAACACAAAATCCTGTTGATGTTCCAAAAAACATCATACAAGCTTCCAACATAAACCAACCCTGGGAACTGTACCAAACCCCCGGTCTAAAATATGTTCATGATCTCCGAAATTTACCTGTTCTGCTCCCTACTAGAGCTCAAAGAAGTGAAAGAGAATATACATGATCAACGATTATCTATGGTCTTAATGCCTGTAAATGGTAACGGTTAACGAGGCAGAAGGTATACTTAGGTTATAAGTTATTCTAAATGCAGATGGGAGAAAACTTTGATCGAGTTACGGAAGCCTTCAAAATTAATTTTAATTTTCTAAACTTTTGTACTAGTTGTGATATTAGGTTGAATTTCAATATAACTAAAAATTAATTTTTTAATTTTAATTGGCAAAAAAGTGGGAGTTTATGATTAATTAACTACTAAATTAAATTAACGAAGAATTGCAATAAAAAGTGATAAATGTAATGTTATTTAACTTCAATTCAAGATAAATATCTCATTCAATTGTAATATTGATTATTGGTTTAAAAAGAATAATTTTTACAATTCAAGCTGTTAGTTCGAAATATATTAAGGTAGTCATAATAAATGTCAAATTTTCCTAAATTATTTGGTTCTCAACATTTTAAAAAAACCTTACCATCAATTAATTGTGTATGATAGCACTCCATATTAATTAAATGATAGCAATAAATTACTTGAGCATCTAAATCTGGATCAATACCAACAAAAACATATTTGATCAATCCAGAGATCATTTTGATTCCATTAGTAAAGAGGATTCGAATATCACATATTGATCAATCAAAGAGAGATTCAACAACTAAAACTAAAAGAAAGATCGATTCTTTGGGACCCTTTTTTTCTTCAAACAGAATGAACAAAGATAGAATGAGATTGATTCTCTAACTGCATTTCTGGATATTCCTCAATGTCCTGGCTATTCACAAAAGGTGAGAAGGAGATGAATAATCATCTGCTTCCGGAAGAAATCGAAGAATTTGTTGGGAATCTTGAAAAAGTCTAAACCTTAAATTAAATAATTGAGATAGTTATAACTACTGAATTTAGTTTTCTTGTTTCTCATAAGTTAAATATGCAACTTCATAAATAACATATTTGCAACTTGTAATAATTCTTCATGACAATTATAGATCGTTGAATTCATGAATAGCTATAGAATAATCAACATTAAATTATTTTATTAGATCACTCAATATTAATTATTCATGAAATATAAGAACATAAAACAAGGAATGCTTGAATTAAAACAAAAATCAAAGTTTAGAAAAAAAACCTTGCAAGGTTAAAATTGTAGTTTAAATCCCCTTGAATCAAAATATGTGAATTTAGCCATATATAGTTTTTGTTTCAACATCAAAAATAGAAGAAAAGATGAAAGATTTAGAAAAAACTACGAACAAACGAAATAGAATGAAACCTAACCTCCTTCTATTTTGCAAAGATTTCTATCTAAAACAAATCTAAATCCCTATATAATAGAGATGGAAATAAGTTTCCTAATTAAATTTGGACTCTTGAGGTAAATCTGACATTCGGTATGATCTTACCTTATCCACCTTAATTATCTGTCTACTTTTTCAAAATTTGTGATTTTGACTAATAATGCTCCAATTTGATTCAATTTCTACTTCTAATGTCCTAAAACAAATATTAATTTTCCTATTAAAGCACCAAAATATAGTCAAAACAAAAGAGATAATTCCAAGTAATATAACCAAATAACATCTTATCAAATTCTCCCACACTAACTCTTGCTTATCTTCAAGCATACATCAATTCATTATATTAATCATCCTTATAACAACCTCTCATCTTCTTTCATGTTATCTAAAAATATCCTAAAAGTTAATGCACATTAAAGTTTTAGGATAAAATACTCATAAGACACATTTTTAGAATTAAAACATAGCATCACATCAATTCCATCAAAATCAAATGAAACAAGACTTGACACCCCACATATTTCACTCTTTATACTCAAAGTGTTTAGGGTTTATTAAGCTCTCAAATTAAAGCATAGTGAGTTATTTCTGTAAGCTTGCTCATGAACCGTATCTCCACCACTAATAAAAATGAAACTAATGTATATTCAAAAGGACATGATAAGGGTTGTAATGGCTTAGATAAGGTATGAAAAAAAAAGAAGTTTGTAGGTTAAATAAATTGAAGGAAATCATACAAACTTATTCACACAAGTTTTAACTCAATTTAGTCCAAAACTCACTTAGTTTAAATAGCATCCTTTTCAACTACCTCATTTTTTTTCCTTTTTTTCCTTTTTTTTAACATGAACATCAAAGAGGAGATTTATTTATTTTTTATACTTCTCCCTTATTCTATATATAAAAAGAATGAAAAATCAAAACAATGCAACTTGGATTAGCTAATTTACTTTTCATGAAAATAGTCAAAATCCTATACAAATAAGTTTGATACAATTCTTTCAATTTAGGACCTCAAAATTATTAAAGACATCAATAAAAAGAAGGGTAAAAGTGGTTTGTAATAAGGTTAGCATTTAAGAAAAGAAATGGTAAGGCTTAAATTGGTTTTCCAGGGGTCAAAATTAAGATAGGCTTGTCTAGGCCAAAAATGGTTATCTTAAGTGTCTTTATCATATTTATGCACAAATTCATCAAAAATATAGTCTCAACATGTATTCAAAAGCAAGTTCTAGCATAAATAAGCTATGGTTGATAATGCATAACAAAAAGAAATGTATGACCACAAATATGTTAAATGCTCTGAGGCTCAAAGCTCACATAGGTGTCAAAATATATCAAGTCTTGTATACTCTCATTCAATAAAACCAATGCAATACTTGAAGTAATTTAATGAAAAATATTAATCATGCTTGTCTCTCTCATATGTTAATTCTTAACCAAACATGTATCCTAAGGGATTATTTCTAAACAATAATTAGAAAATTATAAGGCTATCATGAGGAATAATCAATATATGCATCATAGTATCCATGAGGTCAAGCACAATTCACAGAGTTCATCATAATATATACTATTGCTCCCCCAAACCTAAATCAGATATTATCCTAATATATGTACAATATGCTCACATACCATAAAATAATCAACAAAAATAAAGTACATAGTAGATGACTCTCCTGAGTTGTGATCATTTAAAATGAGATGTATTAATGTGTCAGTGGACATAGAGGTATTAACTCCAAGAATTGAAGCAAAGCATACAAATTCTTCTTTAATTTAGAAATTTTACATTCCAACCTCTCCAGCTAAAAATGATGCTCATGTTGGATTGGTGGAATTAGAAAAAAAAGAGACGATCCTCTTATTGTGTTGATGATGAACCTTTATAAGGGGGTCACATGGTACAAAACAAAATGCTCTATTTTGTTGCTCGAGTAACCTCATCCTCCTTAAACAAACCCTATCTAACGGTTCCATCTCATATGCCATATGCATATTAGTGTCAGTTATATAAAAAAATTGAGATTATTAGCTAGATGAGTAATAAGGAAACTAAGACACAAATTCTTATTAGAAGAGATAATAGTGTAAAACTACATAGCCAACTAAACACCTAAATTAACATGTACTATATGTATGATACACAAAATAAAAAACAACTTAGCTTTAGTGCAAGTACACGTCATGACCTCTCTTCCAAAATAATTTAAAGCCAAGAAACATTGTATATCAATCCATTCAAGCTCATTAAGATCACTACCATTAGATTTACTTGGATGATAAACCAACAGGTCAGAAGACAGTGATTTTTGCACTCTACAAGAATTAAAATCACTATAGTCCACTATAGGTTCTTTGTACTTAGTCGAATTAGCATATTCCTCATCTATCAACCCTAAGGCCAAATTAAATTTAGTGGTGCTCTATTTAAATTCGATACATCTATATGGTAGTATATTAGGACAACATAAAGCAAAATTATCTGGTTTATCAAATTTGAAGGTATTATAAAACTTCCCAGTTAATTCAATAAATACCAAACAATAAATTAACACAAAATATCTCCAAATCATGTCAATAAGCAAATTATCAAAATTTTCTTTGATATGCAATTCTTCTAAGGAATGATAATGCATATACTTACTTGGATTAATATGTCAAGTTTGAGAGCAGTGTACCATTACTTTCTTTCTTTAAAGTTGAAAATGAGATAACCACAAAGGTCAAACTTAGATGGTAGGAAGATGGATGTATTTTTAGCTATATAAGCATGCTTCGTACAGGTACTTATGGTAGGACCAGTGTTAAATTGATTTTATGTAGTTGAATTCACTTTAGACTTCCCTTTTGTTGTCGTCTGATTAGTATCTTTTCAACATCCCATAATTAAGACAATTATAAACAAGAAAACTAATTCTAAAAAAACTAAAATAACCTAAGAATAACTTAAATTAAAATTAAAGCAATTAAAATTAAGTAATAAAAAATGATTCAAATGAAACTAGAAAAGAAATGAGACTTTAGTATGACTCTATAGAGAGCTAGGTTGCTTTTAGTGTTATAGTTGATGGTGTTTGCATTGGTGGGTCTACTGCTAGGATGTTGTGGTGCTAATTGTTATAACTGGGTAACTACAATGCTAGGTATAGGGCTATAACGACTTAGTTCTGTATGGTGCGTTGGGTTCAGAAGGCTATACATATTAGGGCGACATTGGTGTGTTGGAGCTAGTGTGAAGTTAGCTAGGTGTGGTGTGCCTATAGCTAGAGTGACATTGTGTTAATGGGGCTAGCATTATTGTGTGTTGCTGAAAAAAAAAAGAAATTAGGGTTTTGCTTTTTTTAAAAATAATTTTTAAAGACATTAATATCTATTTTATTTTTAGTATCATTTATTTAATTTTTACTTTTTAAAAATTTACAATTATCTTTAAAACTAAACAGACTATAAGGTGTGATCATGCCTTATGAAGGTTAATATTCTAGAATTTTAAGGGTTCCATTCTATAAAGCTAAATTTCATAAGGCGTGATCTCACCTTATGAGTTTTAGTACTCTAAAATTTTGAGTATTTGATCTTGATAGTTAAATTACATAAGACGTGATCGGATTTTATGAATTTTAGTATTTTTGAATTTTAAGACCCAATTCCTCTCAAGCTAATAAACTTACTTCTTAAAGATAAATAAATGAAAACTATATATAATTAAAACAAAACTAATAAAAATTATCATGTTTTAGGTTGCCTCCTAAATATTTTAGGTTGCCTCTTAAATAGAGCAATTATTTGACGTTGTTATGCTCAATAGGTTTTTTTTCTTCTTAAACTTCTACGTATTGGGGAACTACCAAATTAATATCCACCACAGTTAAAACTGTCATCTCCTTATAAGATGGTTTTAATCTATGTCTGTTCACCTAAAAAATCTTCCTAGTATCTAAACTTTTTATTTCTACTGCACTATGAGGAAATATATTAGTGATAACAAAAGGGCCAAGTCATCTAGAATGTAAGTTACCTGGCATAAGCGTTAATTAAGAATTATATCATAACACTTTCTGTCCCACCTCAAATTGCTTCCTCAAAATTATATTATCATGGAACAATTCTTTTTTCTCTTTGTAGATTCTTAAATTCTCATAAGCATCCAACCATAGTTCCTCTAGCTCTTGTAATAGCAATTTCCTTGTCTCCCTAGATTTTGCCAAATAATGCTGTAACGTTGCATTGCTCAATAAGTTTTTTGTTTAATCTCTGCCAGTAAATGACAAGCTTTACCAAAAACTAGTAGATAAGGAGACATTCTTATGGATGTTTTGTAGGTTGTACAGTATGCCCAAAGAACATTATCTAGATGTAAACTCCAATCCTTTCGTGTTGGATTTACCTTCTTTTCCAAAATAAATTTTGCTTCTCTATTCAATGCTTTTTTTTTCATTCATTTGTGGATGGTATATGGTGGCTACTCAATGATATACGCCATACTTTTTAAACAAAGCTACCACTATTCTGTTATAAAAATGACTTCTTTGATCATTAATAATGGTTCATGAAACTCCAAATGTATGTTATAAAACCTACAATAGTTGTAGAATCATCAGTCTTAGTGCCTTTTACTACAACCCACTTCGAAACATAATCACCAACCAAAAGTATATAAAAAAAACCATGAGATGAAGTAAAAGGGCCCATAAGATCAATACCTCATACATCAAATATCTCAACTATAAGAATTGGGGTTTGAGGCATTTCATTTTTATAAGATAATGTACATGTATTTTAGCATTTGTCACAACTTTTACAAAACACATAAGTATCTCTAAATCAAGTCTCTCAATACAATCCACTATCTACAACTTTTCTAGCAATTCATTTGGGGCCAAAGTGACCATCATATACATAATTCTGACAAAAAGCTAAGACAGAATGGTGTTCATGCTCTGGCTCACAACGCCTAATAATTTGATCAAATTAGAACATCCACAAGTATGGTTCATCTACATAATATTTTGCCTCATTCTTTATCTTTTCATTCTTAGACTTACTAAGGTAATTATGTAAAGTTCCAACAATTAAATAATTAACAGGACCTGTGTGCCATTGAACCATACCTTTCATTTGGAAGAATTGCTCATCAGGAAAATATTCAAAAATAGGTAAAATATCTTCATCTCTGACTAACCAATTCAGATGGTCTACCATTAATTGTTTGCTCCTTTTCGATCATTTATTATCAAATCAAACTCCTAAAGTAGCAAAATACATTGTATCAAGCTCGATTTGGACTCCTTCTTCACCAAAAGGTATTTTAATGTTGCATGGTCAGAATATATAGTAACTTTAGAGCCAAGAAAATAAGATCTAAATTTAAAAAAGAAAAAATAATTGCTAAACGCTCCTTCTCATTTGTATAATAATTGCACTGTGTAACACCCAATATCCTTGAAGCATAATAAATAACATGACTTTGTTTCCAAATCCTTTGGCCTAAAATAGCTCCCACTGCATAATTTCTAGCATCGCACATGATCTCGAATGGTAGATCCCAATTTGGTGGTTGAATAATAGGTATACTTGTCAATAATGCCTTGAGTTTGTTAAAAGCTTCCTTATAATCCTTTTCAAATTCAAATGGAATATCTTTTTATTGCAACTTTGATAATGGTATTACTATCTTGGAAAAATCTTTAATAAACTTGCAATAAAATCCTGCATGTCTAAGAAAAGATCGAACTTCCCTATCATTGTATGGTAAGGTAAGTTCATAATTAAATCCACTTGTGCTTTATCAACTTTTATATCCATGGATGAAATTACACATTACCAAAATGATGCCTTGATCAATAATAAAATGAAAAATTTCATAATTCAAAACCAAATTCATTTAAATTCTTCTTTTGAGAACCTTAAATAAATGATTTAAGCAATCATCAGATGAATCTCGATAAAAAATAAAATCATCCATCAGTACTTCAATTCAGTTCTTAATATACTTGGAAAAATGCCCATTATGCATCTTTGAAATGTACCTATATCATTACAAAGATTAAAAGGCATCACCTAAAGGCATACGTTCTAAAAGGGCATATAAAGGTAGTCTTTTCTTAATCCTCTTGAGCAATTGCCATTTGGTAGAAACCTAAAAAACTATCTTAAAACTAAAAACATGATTTACCCATAAGCCTTTTAACATTTGATCTACAAAGGGGTAATGGGAAATGGTCATTTCTAGTTGCTAAGTTAAGC
>JAOTJB010000004.1:31019602-31034008 GCA_027123815.1 Erythroxylum minutifolium
CAAAGTGTTTTGGAAAAGAAAAGTGGGCACACAATAAGTGATTAGTGTAAAACGTTTTAAAAGTGTTTTAAAAAAAATCATACTGACTTTTGCAAAGTGTTCAGTGTTAAGTGTTAAGTGATGTGACACACCACCCTCGCGGGGCACGAATCCGGGTATCACAATCGATATCGGGTTCGGGTTCAGCGGGAGTTGGGGTGTTACACTTCCACTTCTTAAGGGTTTGGAAAAAATTTTAAAAAGTAATTATCTTTCTGATTTTCTATGAATTGTTGTAGTTTGATTTACCGAACATGGGTGCTTTGTTTGTGTTTCTTTTCTTTTTCATACTAATTTATGTGCTTAATTGCTGTTAAGCCCGAATCTCAAACTTTCCCATAGGCCGCATGTAAAGGTACTGCTAACCTACGAGGATAATAGAAATTAGATAATCAAGGAAAACCCAAAAGTTAAAAATTGTCTTTCTTATTGTGTTTCTCCTAAAGATTGTATTATGCGTTTCAAAGCTTTTATGGATTTGTTCTTTCGTTTCGAAATGAACAAAACTAGGCATATATGATTCAAGATCCGAAGTTTGTTGGTTGCAGAACTAGGTTTGTAACCATTGTGTTTTCTATAGAGGCAAAGAAATCGTAGAACTAAGATACTTGTTTTTGTAAAAAAAGAAAACCTGTTTTAAAAATTCATAAAAATGTGATTTTATAAAATTGATGTCATTTCCTTATTTTTAGAAACAAAAAATGATAACAAGTTTCAACAAACGTGTTTTAAGCGTTTGTTTCCTTTTTTAAGGAACAACAACAAGAAACAAAAAAAAAAAAGTGGAACTAAGCATCCCCTATCCTGAATTTTACTTGAAAAGACAATAAACAAAGTAAATATGAAAATGCCTGTTTTTTGTTCTATCACATGTTCGGAGGTGCTTTTCGAGGCCGAAATGAGCTCTTACAATGAGGACGTTCACAAGAACTCCTCACCAGGACATAGTTAACTTCTACAATTTTCTAAAAATGTGAACTCTTCTAACAGGTCAGAGAATCTTGATGTTCACGAATAAATTGAGCAATTGCAGACCATAACTTCTTTATATAACTTTCGTATTGTACTTTTCCATTATAGGCTCGATACGGATTCAATTTAGACTAATTGGGGTTTATTTTTTTTGGACTTCGGTTCATTAAGTAAAACCATTAAGTAATTTAAAAAACAGGGTTGTCAGGTTTAAAATAAGAATTTCAGTTCTGTTTCAAACATGTAATGTAAGGTTGGATCAATTGGTACAGTCCCTAGTTATTAGGTTGTCGTTATAGAGATGGGTGATCATGAAACATAATGCTATTTATAGAATGGCAGCAAATTGGTTCCGAGCTTGGAATGAGGTTGTTTATGGGCCAAAGTTTAGAAATGCAAGCAACGGACTATTACCGGACTTGGAGAAGCTAAAGACTGGAGTAGAACTTGGAACTTCTCTAAATGGGTAGGGACTAGGGAATGGAATTTTATTAGTTGATTTGTAAAAAGAAATTTACGAAAATATGATAAATGATTGTTAAATATGATGAGAAATTATTATCTAAAAGTAGTAGCAGATGCTAGAGTTGTTAAGAGGTCTCGTACAATTATTTGTATGAATGAAGTAGAATTGTAGCCTTTCGAGTCTAACGTAGAAATGCTCCATTATCTGCATAGGCATAAGAACACATCGGAACAATTACCTGATTTATTTCATGCAATTGACAATGAAGCAAAGGCGCAGACACTGATTAGGGTGATGGAGGCACAAAGGCACAGAGCTTGAGAATGAGAGAGGTAGAGCTGGAGATAAGATGAGAGAGGAGGAAGATGGGTCCTACCATGTGGTGGCCCATCAGAGTCTACCGTGAGGTGAGATCCGATCCAGGTGTAGTGTACAAGACCTGCATCACTGTTAAGTGCAAGTGGGGCGGAAGATTGAGAGATCCATATCACCAACAGCCACAACCACTACAACCCGTCTCTTCAAACAATCACCGTTTTTACCGAAAAGCGCGGTTATTACGAGAGAGAACGTGGAACGAGCCAGAGCGAGTCAAATGACGCCGCGCATTTAGACAGTTATATATACATATATAGTTACCATAAACCAACAAGCACGTTCTGTTCTCTCCTCCGGTTACTAGTTTACACGGTTTTCTCTCTAGAGCTTCAGGTGCGTCTTCTTTGTAACTGCATTGTTTAAAGGTAATTTGCATCATTTTGCGTTTCTGTACCTGTGTTTGATTTGCCTCATTTTCTTGTTTTCATGATTCGTATCTTGTTATAGAATCATTAACTTTACTCCATTTGTACTTTTGTGTTAATTTTATGTTGCGTTAAAGAAGACTTTCCTTTCAACATATGTTTGCGTCATTTCCGTTTCAGATTATCTGTTTGGGATACTTTAATTGTTCATAAACTGAAGAATGAACATGGTTTTCGTGACTTCAAACTACAGATTGTTCGGAAATTGTCCTTTTTTTAAAAATTATTTCTGTTCAAGCTTCAAGTTATGACTATGATTGTAACCGCAGTGTTTGTGATGTTTGGGATTAGCACCACCGCTATTTTGATTTATTTGGTTTGTTATAACGGCACCAACTGCAACGAGTGTCATCCACAGTCCTCCATTTAGATCCTTGTTTCTGATGATTCTATTTAGATTTTTATTGTTTATGAACGAATATTGTTTTATATGTGTTGAGTTGATTGATTTGGATTCTAATACATTTGTACTTCTATAGGCATGGACACCTTCTTGTTCACTTCTGAGTCCGTCAACGAAGGCCACCCGGACAAGATCTGCGACCAAGTGTCAGATGCAATCCTTGATGCCTGCCTAGAGCAAGATCCGGAGAGCAAAGTTGCTTGTGAGACATGTACTAAGACCAATATGGTTATGGTTTTTGGTGAGATCACTACCAAGGCTAAAGTAGATTACGAGAAGATCGTTCGTGATACTTGCAGAGGCATTGGATTCACATCCGCAGATGTTGGCCTTGATGCTGACAATTGCAAGGTACTTGTTAATGTTGAGCAACAGAGTCCTGACATTGCCCAAGGAGTTCATGGCCATCTCACCAAGAAACCCGAGGACATTGGAGCTGGCGACCAGGGCCACATGTTTGGCTATGCCACTGATGAAACACCTGAGCTCATGCCCCTAACTCATGTCCTTGCCACTAAGCTTGGTGCCAAGCTCACTGAGGTTAGAAAGAACAAGACTTGCCCGTGGTTGAGGCCTGATGGTAAGACCCAAGTTACTGTTGAATACAATAATGAAGGTGGAGCCATGGTTCCAACTCGGGTTCACACCATTCTTATCTCAACTCAGCATGACGAGACTGTCACCAACGAGCAAATTGCAGCAGACTTGAAAAAACATGTGATTAAACCTGTCATCCCAGCAAAATATCTTGACGATAACACCATCTTCCACCTCAACCCTTCAGGTCGGTTTGTCATAGGAGGACCACATGGAGATGCAGGACTTACTGGCAGAAAGATTATTATAGATACCTATGGCGGATGGGGGGCTCATGGAGGAGGTGCATTCTCAGGGAAGGATCCTACAAAGGTGGACAGAAGTGGTGCATATATCGCTAGGCAGGCCGCAAAGAGTGTGGTGGCTTCTGGACTTGCGCGGCGTTGCATTGTGCAGATTTCATATGCAATTGGTGTACCAGAGCCATTGTCAGTTTTTGTGGACTCTTATAAGACTGGAAAAATTCCAGACAAGGATATCTTAGCATTGATTAAGGAGAACTTCGACTTTAGGCCCGGGATGATTGCTATCAATCTTGACCTGAAAAGGGGAGGGAACTTCAGGTATCAGAAAACTGCTGCATATGGTCATTTTGGTCGTGATGATGCAGATTTTACTTGGGAGACTGTGAAGGCTCTCAAGCCCAAAGCTTGAGGCAGTGGATTTGGATTGGCATTGTATTCAGGAACCCAAAAGTTTTATTTGTCGGAGAGAATAAGTACGCTCCAGCACAAGATCCGGAATGAACTTGAAGTGTGTGTGCTTTAGTTAAATAGGCGGTTTACATCTCGGGAACGGATAGCAATTTCAGTAGTCGTTTTTGTCTTTCCCTTATACTTTTTGTCACTTAATGTTTTCTCTGTCCCTATAATTTTTCATCTTGACGTCATTTATTTGGATTTAACAGTTTTGAAAATATTGATTTACTGATTTCAAAATTATTAAAGTACTGATTAATTGGACATTTGAAAATGGGCCTTCAATTGAAGAAAGGTTGCCAATCCATTATCAAAAGTCAGCAACTGATTTAACGGTGATGTCAAAGTGGACGTACGTGTTCCTCAAACTATTCAACTCTCTTGGGCTCAAAGAAAAGGGGCTTATAGAGAAGAGACTGGACGGCAGTTTGATATAAACCGAACATGAATGCCTGTGATGATTGTTCGCTAAAAACCTGCATTTTTAAGCATAAAATTAAAAACACCTTTAACAAATGCAGATTTTTACCGTGATGAGCAAAAATATGTTTAATAGATATTTTATAATAATAAAAATCAATAATTTAAAAATTAGACTGAAAATTAAATTAATAAAAATAATAGTTTAAGTTTTAGAAATTTAACAAAAATTGTCATAAAACTAGTAAAATTGGTATACGGTGAATAAGGACTACAAATTATAAAATAAATATAAATAAAATATTTTATTAAAATCAAAATAAAATATCATTGTCTATTAATGTTTAATTAATTAATAATAAATCTAATTATTCTAACTAAAATTGAATCTCATATAATAATTAAATTAATGTAATAATTAAAATTGTGTTTTTAGAGAAGCTTGTTTCCCATCATCATAATTTGCCTTAAATGATAAGTAACATAAACAATATCATTGAGGCTTTGATATTCTAATTGATTTTTAAATATAAATATGTTCAAAAACAGTTCTTTTATGTGTATAAACAATTGTAACATTAGGTTATACACAAAAGTTTTCTTAATATTGGAGCAATTTTAACAAACGCTAACAAACATTCTCCACTAGTCATCCATATTTTGAATTGAGAGTTATAATAAAACTTTAAAAATATAACATTGATAAGTAAAGAATGAAATTAAAATTATAGAAACTTACCAAGCAATTTTTAACCATAACTTCTCTCTTTATAGATGATATAGCAAAACACTATAAACTTCATGATATAATATAATTTTACTTGCTTTTTATTTAAAAAAAAGTCTTTGTATTTAGTCATATTAAAAAGATCACCCATAATATTAACATATGTACACGTATTTTTAGTATATAAATAATTAGGATTACGAAAATAAGCTGATAAGCAAATCTTTTGAGTAAGATGCTTATTTCATTAACAATCAAGAATATTTGTATAAGGCTTATATTACTTCCTCTTCCTTTTAAAAGATTCACAATTGTCTTGTGAACTCTATACACTTGAAATATATAAAAGAATCCACTATTTTTTCTATTTTGTAAGAGAAAGTACAAATATATAGTACAATGAGTTTACAAAAGACAAACTAATAAATTACTAATTTATAACTAGAAGTTAGGGATTTAATTGGCTCTAAATTAAGAATATGAGAATATATTATAACTGAAATTCCAATAATTATAATATCTCAACACTTTCCCTCAAGTTTGTGTATAGATATCATACATGTTCAACTTGTTAAGAGATTTTATAAACACTAAATTTGAGACTGTTTTTATAAGAACATCAGCTGGTTGATCCTTAAAAAGAATCTTAGGCAACTCCTTAATTTTTCTAACTTCTCCTTAATAAAGAATTTGTCAATCTCATCATGCTTTGTTTGATCATGATGAACATGATTATGTATCACATACAACCTTATTGTCATAATACAATCAAATTGGTTGCTTAGGTGGGTAATTCAAATCCTGTAGAAGTGATCTTAATCATAAAGCTTCACGTAGTCAAAGTGTTATAACTCTAATTTCAACTTTCTTATTGAGTAAGCAATGACATTTTGTTTCTTAGTTCTCCATATGACAAGATTTCCACCCACAAATGAGAAGTAACCAGATGTCGATCACCTTTAATTTATCACTTTATCCTAATCAACATTTGTATAAATATCTATGTTTTGCTAATTTATATCTTTAGTAAACAAAATTCCTTTTAAAGGAGCAAATTTCGAGTACTTTAAAATTCATATAATTGCATTCATATATTGTTCTTCAAGATTAAGCATATTCTAACTAGCAATTCTCAATGCATAAGCAAGATCATGTTTACTTCAACACATAAGTTCAAGCTTTTCTTAATTAGTGTATCAATCAGATGATATACTAACATACCAGTTTCTTATAATAAGTGTAATCCATACTTTCTTTGTGATAAGAAATTTCCTTTCTTTGATCTAGAAACTTCAATATCAAGGAAATATTTCAAGAAACCAAGATTTTTTATTTCAAACTCTTTAGGCAAATGTTATTGCAATGCTTATAAGTTGTTATTTTTATGCTAACTTTAGATATAAATCTCTTCAATGTGTTGAAATTTTTATTTAAAATTAACTAACTTGTTTTTTAATTGTTCTCAGATGATTTTTAACACATAGGAGATGAATTTGAATAAAAAAGATGCAACAAAAGGAAAGACAATTCAAATTCTAAGTTGACAGAAAAGTTTTTGACTAAACGTGGGCAGGTACAAAAGGAAATTTATCCCCAGAATCTGATTTGAAAACATATTCGATACACTTAGGATTTTTATTATTTTGGGAATCAAGTTATTGTCTTTTATGTGGGGATCTGCTGCCTGATTATATGAGAAGTGCATTTGATAAAGATAACGATAAGAGGGAAGAGAACGCTTCTAGACTTCATCTTTTCATGTTTTTCTTCTGTTTTTTTTGTTTTGACTTGAGTTTTTATATTTTTCTAGAAAAGTGTAGTTATGGAGACCATGTGTTCTGTTCTGTTTCTGTTGGGTTTTAACTCTGTTATAAGTAACTAAATCTTTCTTCTTGGTTGAAAAGAACCCCGTTATCATCTAGTATGTGTGAGATTTTTTTAATAAATCTTTCTTCTTGGTTGAAAAAAACCACATTATCATCTAGTATGTGTGAGATTTTTTGAATAAAGTTTATTTTTTGAATAAAGTTTATTTCACTTATGATTGAATTGATTGATCTTTAGGGTGCGCACCTAGGAATTGATTGATTTAATTTATAGCCAAATTAGTAGGATTTGACGTTCAGTTTTGCTAATCCAAAGTGGCAATTAGGATTACCGTCTTTACGTTAGGGATTAGAAATTATTAAAAAAATACTTGTCTAGATTAAATACATATCGTATATGTATTGTCTTACTCACTGATTCTCTTGATTATTAAAGCTATTAATTAATCAAACTTAAGATCATATCTAAGTTGTTGGTTAATAAGAGTGTTTAGAATGCATGTTTCTATTCATCTAATCCTAAAAGAGAACATCACTCAATGAGTATTTGTTAATGGACTTAATTTTATATTGATGATCCATATTAGTTTGATAACATACGCAAACCGAAACCAAGGTTTGTTTATCAATTTTTCAGATCTAATTATTTTTTATTATTTCCAATTTTGTCTTTTTAATTTCTTAAAATCACATTAATTCAACCCCCCAATTTGTTTTGGTTTTTAATTCGTGAAACATTTACCAATAGATTCCTCATGGGGACGATCTAAACTCTTTACTAACTACATATTTCATTATTAGAGTTAGTATTAATTTGGTTATATGTGACAACATTACCAAATTTTTGCACTATTGTCAAGAAATTCTTAACGATATATGTATGTTACATAAGTAGACAAGACAACACAATTGTTATTTGATTCAAAGATAGGAAAGAAACAGCCAAGAGGTTACAGAAGCAAACAAAATAGAGACAACAAGTGCAGAAGAAGGAAAAGAAGGCTTCAAATCGCATTCTTCATGAACTAGCTACCCTTAGGGATGCTCAACAGCCCCATTACATCAATTTTCTGAATTTGGAGGATAACAATACCTTTGAATTGAAGTCAAGGCTGATTCAATTATTACCTATTTTTCAAAGTCTATCGGGAGAGGATCCTTACAAAAATTTGAAGGAATTTAAAGTGGTTTGTATGGGTATAAAGCCTATGAATGTGACTGAGGAGCAAATCAAACTAAGAACCTTTCCATTTTCTCTCAAAGATGATGCTCCAGATTGGTTATATTATTCTGCTAGTGAAAATGTGCAAACATAAGCTGAAATGAAGAGACTATTCTTTGAAAAATATTTTTCAACATCAAAAGTTGCCAATATTAGAAAAGAAATTTGCGTCATTCGACAACACAGAGGGGAGACACCATATGAATATTGGGAAAGATTCAAGAAGCTTTGTGCTAGCTGTCCCCATCACCAAATAAACGATCAATTATTGATTCAATACTTTTATAAAGGTCTTTTGCTTCCAGACAGGAGTATGATTGATGTTGCAAGTGGTGGAGCTTTGGTTGACAAAACACCAACAGCTGTAAGAGATTTGACAGCAAATATGGCTTCCAATACCTAACAATTCGGGATACATTTTGGCCACAGTTTAAAATAAGTAAATGAGGTGAACGTGACAGTGTCGGAGAAGAGATTAGATGATCTTACATCTTTGTTAAGGTTACAAAGGAAGAAGAAGCTAGGGCATGTCGAATATGTTTGATGTTAGGACATTCCACTGACATATGTCTAGTTTTGTAGGAAGAAAGTGCAGAATAAGTCAATGTCGTGGGGAGGGGGGGGGGTTTGCTGGACAAAATCAAAGGAAATATGACCCATTTTTCAACACCTATAATCCAGGTTGGCGTGACCATCCAAATTTGCATTATGGGAACTCTCAAAGACAACAAGCCATTACAAATTTTTAGCAATATAGGCAATCTTATGTCCCTAAACACCATCAACAAATGGCATCCAATTCTGAAGGTAAGTCTTCTTTGGAAGATATAGTTAAATTTTTAGCCACTAATACCATGACATTTCAGCAAGACACTCAAGCTAGTATTCAAAATCTTGAAAATCAATTGCGCTAAATGGCAATGGCCATCAATCGGTTGGAGGCACAAAGTTCTAAAAAATTTTCTGCTCAAACAGAAATTAATCCCAAGCAAAGTGTCAAAGCTATCATGTTACGGAGTGGTAAGGACTTAAATCAACTTTCTCCAAAAATATCTAAGAGAGAAATTGAAGAAGAAGCAAGAAAGGAGGTATCTAAACAGCTAGAAAAGTCACATTCAGATCTATAGAAATTCGTTGTACAACCCCCTTTTCCCTAGTCGATTCACCAAAGCAAAGAAAGAGGAGCAAGAGAAAGAGATATGAGAGACTTTCAGAAAAGTCCAAGAAAATATTCCTTTGGTTGATGCCATTAAACAAATCCCTTATTATGCTAAATTTTTTAAGGAACTTTGCACTTTAAAACAAAAATTGAAATTTGATAAGAAAGTGCAATTAGGAGAGAATGTTTTAGTCATATTGCAGAAGAAAAAGCTACCACCTAAATGTTAAGACTCAGGTATGTTCACTATACCCTATAAAATTGGTGATTTGAGAATTGAAAAAGCTATGTTAGATTTTGGTAAATTAATAAATGTCACGCCTTATGATGTTTACAAGTCCTTAAACGTGGAGCCTCTCAAAGAAACTAATATAGTGATTCAATTAGCAGATCGTTCAGATGCTTATCCCTAGGGCATGTTAGAGGATATCATAGTTTAAGTTAGTGAAATGCTTTTTCTAGTTGATTTCTATATTTTTCATACGGGAGTGATGTTATATCTTCTTCAACTCCAATTTTATTTGGAAGGTCATTCTTAAAAACCACTAAAACAAAAATTAATGTTCATAATGGATCATTGACTATAGAATTTGATGGTAATTAATTAAATTCAATATATACAATGTCATAAAATTATCGAATGATGAACAACCTATTGCTTCTGTGAATTTTTTTTACACTTAGGTGCAGGAAAATTCATCATTAAATGGAAGAGAAGAACTTGAGACAATTTTGGAGATGGGAGATGCGTTGCAATTGCCATATGTGGAGCTATCCCGAAATAGCTCCAAGCTACTGCCTTCGTTGATTCAACCACCTACGTTGGAGTTGAAGAGTTTGCCTAGCCATTTAAAATACATGTTTTTGGGTGAGCATGATACATTACTTGTTATTATCTCAAATAAACTCACTCTTTTGCAGGAAAATCAATTGATTCAAGTGCTAAGACAACACAAAGAAGCCTTCAGATAGATAGTGGCTAATTTTAAAGGCATTAGTCTCATCATTTGTATACACCGAATATTGATGGAAGATGAAGCCAAGGAGGTAAGGTAACCTCAACGTCGTTTGAATCCACCCATGATGGAAGTGGTGAAAAAGGAAATCTTGAAACTTCTTAATGTTGAAGTTATTTATCCCACTTCAGATAGTAATTGAGTAAGTCCGGTCCATGTAATTCTAAAGAAAACTGGGATAACTATAATAGAAAATAGTGATGGTGGGTTGATACCCACTCATGTTCAAAATAGCTGAAGAGTTTGCATAGATTATAGGAAGCTAAATTCGGTTACTAGAAAAGATCATTTTCTGCTTCCATTTATTGATCAAATGCTTGAAAGACTTGCAGGTAAATCTTACTATTATTGTTTAAGTAGTTATTCAGTTTATCACCAAATTTTGGTTGCACTAAAGGACAAGAGAAAACAACCTTCACATATCTATTCGACACTTTTGCCTATCGAAGAATGCCATTTGGATTGTGTAACGTACCGACGACATTTTAAAGGTGTATGGTAAGTATTTTCTCTAATATTGTGGAAATATGTATGAAAGTTTTCATAGATGATTTTACGGTTTATGGAGAATCTTTTGCAACATGCATTATCAACCTTGAGAAAGTGCTTAAACGCTGCATTGAGAATAATTTGGTTATAAATTATGAAAAATGTCATTTTATGGTTGATCAAGGAATAATTTTGGGTCATACAGTCTCTTCGAAGAGAATTGAGGTTGATAAGGCTAAGATAGAAGTTATCAGATCTTTACCTTATCCCGCGACTATACGAGAAATTCGTTCTTTTCTTGGTCATGCAAGATTCTATCGACAGTTTATCAAAGACTTTTCAAAGATTGCGTGACTCATGTGTAGGCTACTCCAAAAAGACGTGAAATTTGATTTTGATGAGCCATGCAATATTGCATTTGATGAACTAAAGGAATGACTCACTATAGTCCCAATCATTCGGCCACTAAAACGGGACATTCCTTTGAACTAATGTGCGATGCCTCGGATTATGCAGTTGGAGTAGTTTTGAGCCAAAAAGTGGACAAAGTACCTCATGTCATTTACTATGCCTCTATGACACTTAACAATGCTCAAAAGAATTATTCCACAATGGATAAAGAATTTTTTGTTGTAGTTTTTGGGTTGAAAAAACTTTGGTCTTACCTATGGGGTACACGGGTGATCATTTATTCAGACCATATAGCTCAGAAATATTTGCTTACTAAAAAGGAAGCAAAACTAAGGATAATTTAGTGGATCTTACTCCTACAAGAATTTGAGTTGGAAATACGCGACAAGAAGGGAGCTGAAAATTTGGTGGCCGATAATCTCAACCAGATCACTCCAACCAATGCATCTTATACTCTCCAAGTTGAATTTCTAGATGAAAGTCTCTTTGTAATTCAAGAAGTAATTCTATAGTATGCTGACATAGTAAATTTCTTAATGACTAAGTCCTTATCTAGTGATTTATCTAGAGCTAAAAAGGGGATTCATAGTTCCCATATTGCACCTCTTGGTTCTCTATTTTTCTTATAAGGTCTCGAATGGTGGCATTCCTTTTCCATCCTTCTTTAATCCCCTCCATTAAAGTTGTCTAAATATGGGATACTGTCATCATCAATAACTCTTGACTTAAGAGTCTGGATAAGGTATTTATCACAATATTCTCCTTCCCATTCTTATGTGCCACTTCAAAATCATACCTTATTAGCTTAGGTAACCAATTCTGCTGAACTGATATAGAAATCCTTTGCTACAATAGGTATTTCAGGCTCTTATAGTTAGCTGGTACCTTGAAAAATTGCCTATTTAAATAGTGATGTCACTGCTTTGCAACTTTGATAATGACTAAAAAATTCCTTTTCATAGGTTGAGAGTACTTAGTGTTTAGGCATCAATGTCTTGCTTAGAAAAAATGTCGGATGCCTTTCTTACTAGAGCATCGCCCCAATTCCTTTCTGACATGCATTTGCTTCCACTGTGAAAAATCTAGTGAAGTTAGGACTGAAGCTATCATCTACATCTCTTTAAGCTATTCTAACACTTCTTGTTGCTTATCCTCCTATTCCCTGTTTCTTTAACAGTATATTGAAAGCCTGGCTATAACCCCATGGTGCTTTATGAAGCATCTGTAATACCTTGTCAACCCTTACAACCCCCTGAGCTGTTAGATAATGTTGATATTTTGAACATCTGTAGATACTCCTTTCTCATAGATAAAGTGCCCCCAAATATTCAACTTTTTAAACTCCAAAAATCCACTTGCTTCTATTAATGAAAATTTCTTGCTGCTGTAAGACAAGTAGAATATGCCGCAAATGTTCTACGTGTTGCGAAAAGTTGTTGTAAACTAGAAGATCATTAAAGAAAACTAACAGAAACTTTGACAAATAAGGTTTGAAGATTTTATTCATAAGAATTAGGAAGGTAGAGCGTACATTTGTGAGCCCAAAAGGGATCACTAAAAACTTAAAATGTCCCTCATGAGTTCTGAACGATATTTTTGGTATGCCTTCTTTCCTTATTCTAATCTGGTAATACTCAGACCTTAAATCTAATTTAGAGTACCAGCTAGACCCTCTTAGCTATTCTAACAATGCTACAATCAATGGAATAGGGAATTTGCTTTTAATTGTATGTTTGTTCAACTCTTTATAGTTTATACACATCCTCCATATACTGTCTTTTTTCTTAACGAGAATCATTGGTGAATCATAAGGACTAACACTCTTCCTAATAAATCCTTGTTCCATTAATACTTGCATTGATCTCTCAGTAGCTCTTTTTATTATCCAGAATACCTGTAGGGTCATATGTTCATGATTTCTACTCCTTGTTTAAGAGGGATACTTTGATCATAGGTTGTTTTCGGGGGCAGTAGTCTAGGCTCCTGAAATGCCTCACTAAACTTAGCAAGAAAGCTTTCCAATTCTTCTTTTTTATTAGTTTTATTTTCTAACATAATTTATTACATGTGGAACTCAACTGTGTATGATAGATGTAGCATAAACAATATTCTTTTACTTGAAATTTTTATTAGTATGTGGAGGCCTTTACCTGAGATTTTTCTAACCCTTTCCTCAGGATTGCCTATCAGCTTCATGCTTCTATCCACCAATTAAAACTCCATGACGAGCTCCTTGAAATTGCATGGTATGTATTCAAGGGTCACCAGCTACTAAACTTCTAGGATCATCTGTCATCATCCCAGCATAAGGATTAGTGCGTCAGTGGTGAACTATAGCCCTTGCATTTCCCAAGTGAAATTCCTGCATATTTGTCTACAACTTAGTTTCAAATCATCTCCCACTGTAATGTTCAAGGGTGCTATTTCCACCACTTTTACATTTCCTTTCTTAATCAAATTTTCATCTAAAAAGTTATTAGTACATCCGCTATCGATGAGGATGTGTAAAGGTTTCTTTTAGTGACTTATAATGAGCCTCATTTGTTTAAATTGCTCTTGGTCTTTTAGACCCTACATTGCTTCTAAGGATGCATTGGGACTAAATGGTGCCCCTTCCTCCTGCTCCTCATTTGCTTATTCCCTTTCGGTTGTTTCTTCATCTTTCACCACATATAGTTGGAATTGTCTTTTCTTACATTTATGTCCCAAAGCGTACTTCTCGTCACACCAAAAAATATACCCTCTTACTCTCTTCTCATCGAAGTCTCTACTATTCATTACCTTTGTTCCTGTGAATTCTTGTTGTAGCTGGGTTTATTAACACTTCCTTGGTTTCTTGGTGTAGAAAGTATCCTATCTTTGGATTGCCATTGGTTGGAGTTACTATTTGATTTGCACTTTTGCACTTAAAAAATGTTCCTCTGCCTATCTACCCTAATAGCTTCACTTCTTTTCCAAAGTATATAGGCATGATGGCTGTTACTATCGCTTTTGTTTCCTGGTGACTATGTAAGTTTGTTGGAGTGTTTGGGGATCCCTCATTTTAACTGCGAGCTCCAACTACAGTTTAAGACCCTTCAAAAAGAAACCTATCAACTATATTTCTGGTAGTGATAGTTTGTTCGAATATCTTTCGAACTGAGCATAATACTCTAGCA
>JAOTJB010000004.1:31079579-31090131 GCA_027123815.1 Erythroxylum minutifolium
TGACCAAAGAGGACAATACTGAGTAAGGTTGGATGCCGCGGTATGTCCCGCAAACACACGCCGCCGACCTAAGGGCGAGGTGTGGGGTCCAACAGCTTTAATCAATAGTATTTCCATCTCCTTGTGATAATTTTCTACTAATCTAGTTCCTTGTATGAGTCTATGTAATTGCTAGTGCAACTCTCTATAATAACAAGGTAGCACAAACCTCTTCTTCATCACTCTTTTCATCTCTTCCCAAGTGGATATAGGTGGTTCCATATTCCTCTTCCTATTCTTTATCAATTCATCCCACCAAACTAATGCATAATTAGAGAATTCCACTGCTACCAATCTCACTTTCTTATCTTCAAAATAATTGTGACAAGTAAAAATCATGTCTACCTTTCTTTCCCATTCCAAGCGCACTTCAACATCATTCCTACCTTTGAAGGACATAATTTTTATCTTGATGACATTATTGTTACTATCTTTTCTCTCCGCTCTTTCTTCCCTCCTTACTCTACCCCTCACGGATTGCACTTCATCTTCATACTCGTCATACATTCTTTCCAATTCTTCCTCCTGGTGCCTATGACTATCAATTGATCTACTACAGTTTTGGATTCTAGTAGTTTCATTAATTCTCTCATCCATCCCATCCATCCTAGTAGATAACTTCTTGGACTCATTCATAAATGCCTTATACATCACTTTCAAATCAGGCACATCGTCCTCCTCCTCATGTAATGTTCCTTTCCATCCCTTCTATTGTCCATTCTTCTAACAAAAAGCCGCAAGAAAAGTGGTTAACAATAAGAAAACCTCAAAAGTCACTCCCTTATATGTTTCACTCAAGAGATGACACTCCATTCATGTTTCACTCAAAAATTGGCTTTTACCCTCTTTTAAGCTTACACATTTTAAGCCTTTTTCAACTCAAACTCGTTGTTTTCAATTGCACTTCAGAATTCAATTCCTAGTCAAGATAATGCACATACAACAAATTAAGATTTAAGAATGCAATGAAAATACCTAAGAAAGAAGATGGGCATAAAATTAGAAACAATTATACCGAAATGAAAGAAGGTAAAATGGGCACACAAGAGGAAAGGATGTGTGATGCCCAAAAAAAAGTATAGAATTTAAATTAATAAGAATCAATTAGTTAATTATGGTGTAAATGGAAACAAAAAAAGAAAAAAAATAATAATAGATTAAAAAATAGATACTTAGAATGAAATAGAATGACAAAACTAATGAATAAATGTGGAAATTGAAATTGTCCTAGTGAAAAAATCAACTTGGATGCAAAGATGTAAAGACTTTAAACAAAATAGGAAGCCAATAAAAGGAAGTCCTATAATCATGTCAACCCCAAAAATAGAATTTGTCTTTTTATCTTTTTTACAATTGATTTTTTTAAAAATCAACAGTTGTGTCGTCTCTTTAATACTAGGAATTTCTTTTTTTGTTTTTTTCCCCTTTTTTGACTCTTTTTTTAGGTAGCAGTTGTTTTCTTCTTTTCTAGCTACTGATTTTTTTAATTAGCAAAATCCAATAACAAGATGAACCCTAATTTCAAATTTTAATAAAAAACAACAGTAATAACAACACATAAACATAAGATAAATAAGAATTTATCTCAATCTAAGCTTTGATACCAAATGATGCATAACCTCAAGGCTAAAGAACTCGAAACCTTTTAAACACACACTTTGGATAGAACATGAACAAGATGAAATTCCTAACCCTAATGAGCCCCTAATCAATTATATGAAAGGAAACACATATAATAAGGTTGGTTTGAAAACAAGAATGTAAATTTCACAAGTGTTTACCTTGATAAGAATTATATTCTTGATGCAATAAAAGAAGACAAGAAATTCTCCCTTATAGAATTTGTTATTCATCTAATCTCCCTAAACAATGTTTATTATAGAGTATTTATACCCCTTGAAAAGAAAGAAACTCTAACTACGTAAAAAGTCTTTAAACATGAGCCTTTCACTAAAATAATTAAAGCCCAAACTAATATTTCTAAAATATAGTTCATTACACCTAAACGACTTAAACAAGCCCAAGACATAAGTAGTGGCTGCTGAAAGTTATGCTTCTAATGTAAAATAATTAATCAAGTAAGAATGAAAGTCTTTTTGCACATTTTGGCGAACTTGATTTGTCGTGATGTCATTAGCCCTCATTGTCTCTTAAGATTTCATGTCATCTACAATTCGACCCATGTAGGATTAAAGCGCTTCTTTGAACTTCTTAGCTCTTGATCTTGTTATTGGTCCCTTAGACATTACAAGCTCATCTTTGGCTCCATTTTGTTGCCAAATCCCAGGGTCATGCTCACATCAAAAAGTTTCTTTAAATTCAATACTCTATTGTTGCATATACCCTTTTGTCATAAGTCATGCTTTATGTTTTTGTAAACTTCTGTCTACATTATAATTTTTATTAAATACCCATTTTAGTCCAATTGCATTTTTTCCTTCAAGTACATCCACTAACTTGCAAGTTTTTTTTCCTATTGTCATCAACTCTTCTTTCATTGCATCTTTCCACATTTTTTCTTTGATAACATCTCAAAAGTTATAAGGTTAAAATCAAAAAACAAAGCAAAAAGAGTATTCAAAATTTCAATTCCAGTTACCTCATAATCTTTCATCCAAATAAGTCTTCTTCTAACATGACGAATAACTTCTTTTTATTAATTTCTATAGTAGTTTTGGAGTTTTGACAATTGATTTTTCAAGTAATGAAGCTAAAGATGTCAAAGTTAAGGATCTCGGTGAAGCTGAGGACAAACTTAATTGATTGGTGTCACTGCCTGGACCATTTTTTCCCCATAAATAGAACATAAATTTCAGCCTTTTGCCATCATTTTCCAATTCCAATTTGCTTGCTTTTCAAATATTACATTTTTACTGACTACCACCTTATCACTAGGAGGGTTATATAATTGATATACTTCTGACTGAGGGTAATAACCAACAAAAATGTACATTTTAGATTTTTCATCAAGTTTGTGACAAACTTAAGATTTTACTACAGCAAAAGCGATACACCAAAGAATTCCTTACTGAAGGTTTTTGACCTTTCCAAGCTTTGTATGGTGATTAATTCAAGATCGCTTTTATTGGAGATAAATTCAGTAAGTATAATGAAGTTGTTATAACTTTAGCTCAAAATTGATTCGGAAGCACTTTTGCTTGTAATAAGCTTCTCTCCATTTCTACCGTAGTTTGATTTTTTCATTCAACAACTCTATTTTGCTTGGGAATGTAGGGTGCGATTAGCTGCATGTGAATACCATTTCCTTCACAAAAAATAGTGAATTCATTATAAACAAGTCGCCACCTCTATCAGTGCAGAGAGTTACACATTTAACCCACTTTCCTTCTTAACTAATGCCTTGAATTTTGAAAATGCTCAAAAATTTTAATTTATTCACTAAAAAATAAACCCATCCCATTTGATTAAAGTAATCCATAAAAATTAGAAAATAACACTCCCATTAAATGATTATATGTTCATAAGTCTACATAAATTAGCATGTATTAATTCAAGGCATTTGGAAGCCCTCCAAACATTTCCTGTCTGAAATGGCTTCCTTGTTTTTTTGCCATATATGAACCCTTCAAATAAAACAATCAAATCAATTTTTGTTAAACTATGAATTATACCTTTTTAACTTAAAAACTCTAGCCCCTTGATATTAAGATGTCTATATCTTAAATGTCATAATACTACGTCCTTGTTCACATTGATAATAAGAGAAAAGTTTTCTATCTTAGACACTTTTAATAGAACATATGATTTATTGTCATCTCAACTCTAGCAACAACATTTCCTATTTTCTTGCTTCTAATTACACAAGCTCCATCATTAAAAAATAATAGATACCCACCAACCATTAATTGTCTAATACTCAACAAATTATGTGCTAAATTAGGAATAAGCTATAAATTATCAAGAAACTCAATTTTACTAATGTTATTGTTGATTGCCATGATGCCTTTTCCTTTAACTTCAATACTTTTGTTATCACCAAGCTTGACCTTCAACTTTTGAGTCTCGTTTAGATCCTTGAAAATGGACTTTTTTCCTGTCTTACAAGTAAAGTGACCACTATTAGTGATCCACACTTCACTTGAAACATCATTAGTATTACAATAAACTATAAAAAGTTTACTTTCCTCAACATTTTCAATTGTTGTAGAATTCATCTGTTTATCCTTGTACTAGCAACTGGCTTTTATATACCCAAAATTTTGCAATGATTTTTTACTACAGGGCTGCTTTGCTTGTCTACCTCGAAAGCCTGCTGTTCTATGAACTCTTCTGACTAGTTTTTCATACTCATCATTTTTATTTGATGACTCCCCCTTCACTTGAAATGCCTTTTCAACATTCTTTTTAAGCAGTATGCTTATTCTTGCCTCATGAGCTTACAAAGAACCCATTAATTCATCAAGTGAAAATGTATTTCAAGTCTTTAGACTCCTCAATAGCTGCTACTACATGATCAAATTTACGAGTTAAACTCCTCAACACTTTTGGAAAAATGGTTTGATTAGTAATATTTTCACCAAATGAATGCATTTTGCTAATAATTGTAGCTACTATAGAAAGGAAATCTTGCACTAATTCCCCTCCATTCATACTTAATGTTTCAATTTCTCAATGAAGAGATTGAAATGTTACAGTAATTTCCTTTGAATTGCTTTGAAATTCCCTCTCTAAAAATTTCTAAGCTTTTTTTGGAAATAATGGCTACTACAATTATAGCAAAAATTTTGTTATGAACAATTTGCTAGATTATCACCAATGCCTTTGAATCCTTCTTTTAGTTCTCTCGTAATCGATTGTCTTCATCTATATCTTCATATTCCTTGTCTACAAAATCCAAAAGACCTTAAGACTTGAGCAAGGTCTTCATTCGAATGCTTGAGAACTAATAATTTCTTCCTTGAAAAATTGGAATTAATGGTGTGGAGTTTGAGCTTATGCTTGCTATAGCTAGAGCTATATATATTTTTTTAATTCATGGGTTTGTTGGAACAGAAGATAAAGAAAGGTTAAGGCTTTGAGTAGGTGCATTCTCTCTTTCCTACTTTTCACTCTACACTCTCACTTCCTTTTGCTTTCATGTATAAGTTATAAAAAGAAAAGTAAAAAGGTATGTGATGGAGACAACACAAAGTGAAAAACTTTGCAAGCAATTTTTTGTTGTTGTTGTACTCTCTCACAAGCCCAAAACCAAAATTGCTATGATGCCAAACTTGTTGGGTACTAACATACAAAACACACTTTTTGCCAAAATGTCACACACAATTTCATTATTGAAAGCAGCCTTTAAACAGGTAAAAAATAGTCATAAAATTAGCTAATTCACTGACACAACTAAGACCATAAATAACGGAAAATTACCAATTAAGATTGCTAAATCATAACTCCTAAACGTGAGTTATACTTCAACACTACCTAAAAATAGGAAAAAATAAGAACTCATTTACAAACATGTTCTTGAATCAACATGGAATCATTCTTCAACAAATTTCTTGTTTTCCACTCAAGTCTCTGCATGTTAAAAAAGGTGTAGAAAGATTTTACTAGTATTGTTTTAAACAATATTTATTAAGAATTGTTCAAAATTTGATGAATGCATTTAAAATATTCAATTACTCAAATAGAGATGAATAACAAAATAAGTATATTTTCATATTATTTTATTAGTACAAATTTATGATTTATCTTAGATCGATAAGTAAAATTTGTATTATGCTTAACACTATCTCACAAGGATACAAATACTCTTAAACACTGACACACTTTGCCTCCTACTGTTGTTCTAATCTTCTCATCTACCAGCTTTCTCCATAATTAGAGTTTTGCTCGACACCATCTGTCCTTGCATATAAAACTATGAGGACTGATTTCAATCTATCAAGCTTTCTTTTTTAACTTAAAGATGGTAGTTTTCCTAGTTGTAACTTCAATCTCATAGTGCCTTTACAGTCCAAGGGGATGATACGCATGCACAAACAAGCTCTTCCACTGTTCAGATTGACAACAACATTTCCAGTGATATCTGGCAAAATAGACTTGGTCATCCATCACCTATAGTTTTACAAAAATTACTTGGAAACACTATATTGCATCAGGACTGTTTAGTTTGCCCCTTAACTAAACAGACTCGAGTTCCATTTCAAAATAGTCATATAGAAACTACTGATTATTTTCAATTGATCCATGTTGATTTGTGGGAACCTTTTAAACAAGCTACACATGATCAATGTAAATCTTCCTTGCTATAGTGGATGATTTTAGTCGAATGACTTGGCTTTTTTGTTGAAGTTGAAATCAGATATTGTTGTTATTCTACGAAGCTTTTTTCGGCTAATTTAAACGTAATTTCAGAAGCATGTTCAAAGAATTCGTTCTGACAGAGGCACTGAGTTTCTCAACTGTGATTGTGGTTCATTATTTGCTGAGCTTGGAGTGGTGCATCAAACCACTTGTTCTTATACACCTTAGTAGAATGGTGTTATGGAAAGAAGACATCGAACAATCTTGAACATGACAAGAGCTTTGTTTTTCCAGTCCAATCTACCACTATTTTATTGGGGTGAATGTGTACTCATTGCTGTGTATCTCATGAACTGTTTGCCAACTAAAGTTCTTGGAGGAAAATCACTATATCAAGTCTTTCACAACAAAGCTCCTCACATGAATCATTTGAGGACTTTTGATTGCCTGACTTTTGCTACAAATCTCAATCCTATCCATAAGTTTTCACCACGTGCTTTACTTGCAGTTTTTACTGGTTATTTAGAAACTACTAAAGGATATAAGTTGCTTGATCTTAAAACAAAAGGAATTTTTGTTTCTCGATATGTGATTTAGGATTCACTACTTTTTCCTACACAGCAGGAATCACAAATTTTTGATGTTGATGAATTTTTTAGAGAGTTTAATGTTGAAGTTGGATCACATGGATCAAGTTCTACACCTGCCAACAGTGCTAGTTCTACACCTTTATTACATCAGTCACCATCGGTTGAGATTGGAGTTTCTGCAGAAAATTTACCTGTTGCCACTTCTTCTGCAGATAGTTCTTCCAAATCTTATGAATCTGTCATTGTGCCAGTCAGAAGATCAGTCAGGGAATTGAAGAAACCACTGTGGCACAAAGATTATGTTGTGAATTCAACTATCACAAAGAATATGAAATTTCCTATTTCAAATTACTTCAGCTATGATCATTTGTCTACTTCCTACAGAGCGTTCCTCTCTGCAATTAGTACTTCAGTAGATCCGACATTCTATTCACAAGTAGTTAAGCGTGAGAGTTGGATCAAAGCTATGGAGGAAGAGTTGCAGGCTCTTTAGGACAATTCCACCTCGAAATTAGTTCCTTTGCCACCTGGAAAATGACCAATCGGTTTCAAATGGGTGTATAAAACAAAATATAAAGCTTCTGGAGAGATTGAACACCTAAAGGCCATATTAGTGGCCAAGGGTTATAATCAAAAAGAAGGTGAAGATTTTACAAAAACCTTTTCTCCAGTGGTGAAATTAACCACTATTCGTATTGTTGTTTCTATTGCCATAATCAATGCATTTTTGAATGGAGATTTGGTTGAAGAAGTCTACATGACTATTCCTCAAGGTTACTCTGTTTCAGACGGATCTATTGTATGCAAGCTTAAGAAGAGTCTATATGGACTCAAGCAGGCTTCTCGCCAATGGAACATCAATCTCATTGATGCTTTGGTTTCTTCTGGGTTCACACAAAGTCATCTTGATTATTCGCTATTTATTAAAAAAAATGATCATAAAACAGTCCTGATTCTAGTTTACGTTGATGATCTTTTAATCACTGGGAATGACGCAACCTTGATTTCAAACACCAAGCAATACCTACAGGCATCTTTCAAAGTCAAGGACTTGGGTGAATTATGATTTTTTCTTAGTTTTGAATTTGCTCGTTCAGCTAAGAGAATGGTTATGCATCAGCGTAAATATGTGCTTGAATTACTTTCTGATATAGGTCAAGGTGTTGTTCTACCAGTTGATACTCCAATGGACCTGAATCATAAAGTTATTTCCGCATATTTTGCTTATTTTACTGGTGATTATGATGATAAAAAGAATTTGATGGACGATGTTTTAGTTTATCGGACGTCTTCTCTATCTGACGAACATGAGACTAGATATCTCATATGGAGTTCAGGCTTTAAGTCAGTTCATGCATGCACCTACAGTAGATCATTACACATCTGCGATGAGGATTGTGAAATATCTCAAACGGAATCCACGAATTGGTTTGTATTTTCCTACTACAGTCACAAATTCACTTTCTGCGTTTTGTGACTCTGACTGAGGTACTTGCACTAAAACACACAAGTCAGTTTCTGGATACTTTGTGAAGTTGGGAGAGTGTCTTCTTGCATGGAAATCAAAGAAACAATCAACTATGTAAAGAAGCATAGTTGAAGCAGAATTTTAAAGCATTGCAGTAACTGTGGCAGAAATAATATGGACTACGTCTCTTTTCAATGAGATTGGTTATAAGATAGATTTGCCAGTGGTTCGTCATTGTGACAATAAAGCTACTTTACAAATTGCTACTAACTCCATGTTTCACGAGAGGACAAATCATATTAATATAGACTGTCTTTTTGTCTGAGAGCACATTCAGAAAGGATTAGTTGCTACTGCCTACACTTCCACGCATGATCAATTAGCAGATATTTTAACCAAGAGTCTCACTATTGGGCAACATCATTATTTGCTTAAAAAAATTGGTTTGGCTGATATTTTTAAGCCCCCTTGAAGAAGAAGTAGGAGGGGGAATGTTGATTGATGCATGAGCACACTTATTATAGTGTGCCTAACTGTATTTGATTTTCTGTACTTATCAGTTAGCAGTTAGTTAGCTTAGTTGTTAAGTAATTAGTAGTGTATGGTTACGTAAGTTTGTATATATGTGAACACAATTGTAATCTTAATACAATTCAATCATTCAGTACACGTGAATTAACACAGATGCAAAGTCACTCAGAACTAGAACAAGATCTAGATGAATTTTAGAATTGTTTCGTTAGAAGGAAACATATCAAGCTAATGTAGGAAGACCCTTCATAAGATTTCTTTTCAGAATCCTTTGAGTTTCAATTTGACGTCAATGGTTTCTCCATTTTGTTTTCTTTTCACTATGTCTATAGTAGGTCGACCAAATGAAGGCATTGAATATTTGCCAAAGTAACATAATTGCACGTTCTTGCCCACCATTTTGCTAGTTACAGGTTGCGATTCGAACAAACTGTAGAGGAGCTTGAATTTGTTGGGTCTATCAAATTCCTGATGAAACTTGATTTTAGCACCACTTAGGTAGCTGATCTACGGATTGTGTGGTAGATAAAATGTCCACCCGGAGTCCATAGTTGATAAGGAAAAAGTTATATCAAGCCCAGTCCAATACCAAGCGTAGTTACTCATTCAGCTTACTTTCACTGTTTTCTTTCTTTTGTGTTGCATAAGAAAGCAGAAAGTTTTCACTGAAATTTAGACATCGAAAAGCTAATAAGCTACATTTATCACTCAAATATCAGAAGTTTTCACCTTTTCTAAATTTATCTGCACTCTTGCAGAATCACAGACTATCACGCGCACAACAATCCTGCAATATCAAAATAACTTGTGATTTTTAGTGCCCTCTCTCCGGCAGGTAGCATGATTCCATTGTTTTGGTTTGTACATCTACGCAATGACAAATCCTGACAAAGACGCCCTCTGAACTATGATCTAATAATCAGCATCTCAATTTAAACGACCAAAGTTGAATAGTAATAATATGGAATGATCAAATTCGGGACAGGCATGCTCTTATTTCAAAGTAAACATTTCAATTTGAAGGATCGTGAAAGTACCTAGTTGGTGGAACCCAACTGCAACGTTGGACTTGGTAAACCAACAAAAGAGATGAGCCCTCCGAGCTTGAAACACCTGGCTGAGATTGGAAATTACACCGTCCAAAAATCCTTGCTTAATGTCCCACTTTCAATTATGAGTATTCATTTCGCAAGGCGAAAGCACCAAACCTTCAGAAAACCAGAAACTCCTTTTTGTCCTTCTTTTAACCTTTTCGTGAGGTCGAAGCTTCCTGTAAACAAAACAGGGATGCCACATGCCAGTAATTTCTCCAATCATTCTTTGAACTCCCCTAACCATAGCATTTTAAAAAAATTAGCACAACCAGGTAGAATAGAAATGTGACTTGCCAGTTAATATTATGGAACTCACATGTCCTCTTGGTCTTTCCTTTTTTAACCTTTTCTTTTTTCTCTTCGGTACTATTTTGGCTGGTTAGTCAAAGACGTGATGGAGGTTATCTTCCGCATGAGGAGGAGGGTAGCTAACTAGCTTTATCACCAAGTAATATTATATTTTTAATACCAAAATAGGTATGGATGAGATCGAAACCATACTCTTCAACCACTGTTATAATTTCTGGCCTCTCCCAGTCCCAGTGGCATAGTGGATTCTACCGTTGAAACAT
>JAOTJB010000004.1:31119968-31136444 GCA_027123815.1 Erythroxylum minutifolium
TGATCTGTTGACTTTAGGATGTAATCCAAAGATTAATGTACTTTGTTTGTGAAAATGTCTATAAGTGTAGGTTTTGTGGATACTGTGTTGTGAGGTAAATTCTGGACTGTTATGGTTGAATTGGAGCAAGTAGCCTTATTGAAAGTTGTAGAGGAATGTCATAGCTTTTTAATGATGTATAATATGCTATTTTTGGATGTGGGAATTGAAAGATATGAATTTGTGAAATGTGGATATGGCTTAGGTGATATGTAACAGGGCAGAAACTTTGATTGCGAATTTGACCCTTTTAGAGGTTGAATTTTCTTCCAAGTTCTTCATGAGAATTGTATAATATGTTCTGATCTTTTCATTGATATAAAGTATGAAATTTTTGAATAATGGAATAGGAAGTTGTGATTTTTAGAAGTTGTATTACTGTTTAGGGTGAGATTTAAAGGATAGATCTATTTGAAGTAAATTTGGCCCCTATAGAGGTGGAATTTGTCTGTGAGTCCTTCATCAGAATTGTAGGTCTTTCTGTTGTCTTTTTATTGATACCAAATTTGTCAAATTTGGACTCCTGAGTGAAACGTTATGTGCTTTGAAAGAGTATGTGTTTTGGAAGAGGAAAATGAGTGGAAAACAAAAAATGGGTAGTCAGAGTAGGCACGCACTACGCGCTCCTTGCGAGCGCACTGCGGGCCCCTTGTGAGCGCTTGTACGAGCTCGAGAGCACTCCTCGTGAGCCTCGGAGTCTGAGAGTGAGAGTGTCATAGCTTGAGAGAATAAAGAAGAAGAAGAGAAGAAGTAAATATGTACTAACCAAATGAAAGACAAAAAGGATGGTCTTTTAAATGAAAATATCATGGATGGGTGTGTGGTAAGGCCAGTGACACTTGTCACTTACCACATGTCACCACCTTATGGCTCTCAATGGGTCCTTTTTAATAACTGGTCCATTTGTCTCCAATTTCTAATCTAATTGTCTCCCAATTTTCAATAACACTTGTCATTAACTCTTAATGTCACTTATCAATAATTTCTATTGCCATTTGACATTTGTTTCTACTACCATTTATCAATTATCTTGCCAGTTGGCATTTTTCTTAGTCCAAACTTACTTACAAATATCAAAAAATTCCCAAAATTTCACCAAAATTCTAAATCAATATTATAGTTCATCAAACCAATTTTCAACACAATTTGTTCACTTTTCACATCATAATCACATTATAATCATTTATAGCTAGAAAATGTCAAATGAGTGCATCAACAGTTATTATAATGTGTGCAAAACAATCAAATTCACGTGTGTGTATGCTAATATTATGCATGAGTATGAATGCATTTTTCTAATCTATCATTGCTATTTCTCATTTACAGAAATTTAGGGTTTTAACCCTTAATATGGGAATGGGATGTTATAGTCTCGATGACCCGGTAATGTCTAGATGCTGACATTTAACTTGTACTTCTTTAGTCATGCAATACACATATACTTTACACATTACTAAGTTGATCAATCATACAAGTATTCAATCATGCATATGTATATGTGTCATGTTCAATGCATGCTCAATTGAATTTCCCAAGTATGTATCCTTAAATCATATATCTTAACCATTCATCCATCATAACTTGTATATATCTAGTTTGTAATTAGGTTTATACCTCAAACAAACTTGATTATTCTAAATTCATCAATCATACATTCACTAATCCTTTTATAGCATTATATAATTACACAATATCGTAATTCTCATTTATTCATGCCCAATACACCTTACTCATATCCTTTGGATCACAATTGCATTCCTAAGAACACCTTTATCCCTTTAATAATTCTTAATTTCCATATTTTTGATACATTGATATCAAACAATCCATTCCTTAACTTATAACATCAATTAACAACCTAAACTTATCAAACCTTTAACCAATTAATCAAGCATTAAACTAGGTTCATTTTAAGCCTCAATCAAGTCTAAATGCACCAAGGTAATGTAATTTATCCTTGGTTTAGCAATCATATAAAATAGAAAATTTCATTTTTGAAGCATTGCCCACGATCGTGGGATGAGGGAATCGAGTGTTCACCCTTCATTTTTCTTCAATTTCTCCAGATTTTAACACGTGCATACAAAATTCAAAGCATCTTCTTAATAGTTCATTAAGAATACTTCAATTCCTCATGTAACACCCATATACCCCCTGGAAGGATACGCAGATGCAACACAAAACAAAACTAAAACATGTCAAACAATCCCTTACATGCATTTCTTAAAACTCAAGCAAACATGTATTATAAACCATTAGGCAATATTGTATAATTAAAACATCTCAAACATATAGTACTATTCCCAAAGCATGCCATACAAACAATAGTCAACCTATATTAAGGTTAATACAAACCATTAAATATAACACAAATTATAATATGTCTCTTTACATTGAAATACAACTTAAACTAAAAACAAATATACATCTTCCAAAAACTAAAACACATGCTTCTTTGGCCACAACGGTTGTCCTTATCCCAGTCTTTATACCCTTCTATCTGAACCTACACGAGGCAAATCTACTATGCTAAGCATATAGCTTAGTGAGGAAAACTAAGCATAATACATAATGGTAACTATCTCTAACAGTCATATGATATTGACATATACAAATCAGATCACATATAAAAACGCAATCCAAAAAATATGTATCTCAGAACAAAATACGCCAAAATAGGATATATTGGCTTCAAAGAAAATCTTACAATTATCAGAATGGAATATTGACAAACTCATTTATGCATATATATTTTCATATCATTTGGATGGGTTTTTGTCACTATAATTGGTCTTTGCGACATTATTTGATTATTATTTGAATTATTGTGCTTTACATCAAATTTGTGTTTACCTATGATAAATTGATTTTGGACAATTGATGCTACTTTATTTGTAATTGTTATTGTAGCGTACTTGGAGAAATTAGAGTTCAAAGAGATTAAAAAGTAGTGATCCAAGGCATTAAAACAGCTAGAGAAAAGAAGCATAAGTGCAAGCATCACATAAGATAAAATGACAACGTGGAGACAACAGCATGGGACATTAAAGAAGAGACCAAAATGACAACGTGGAAGAGACATGAGAGATTCATGCATGGTCTGGAAAAACAAAAACGTCAGCGTATAAGAGGAAGACCAAGCCAGAAAATGACGCAACAGTAAGGAGGTAAAAAAATATGCCAGTAAAAACAAGGACAGGAGACCCAAAACGTAGAACTAGGAGAGGTAAAGAAATGATAGCCACATGAACAAAAAACACAGACAGTCCACATGCATAGTAACAAGGAGGTAAATAGTGCATGTGGATCAAAAATTAAGAAACGCTAGTGAGGCAAGCCAGTATAAACGATGACATGAAGGTAAAACACACAGCAGAAGGCTGGGTGAAGATAAAAATGAAGTGTAGCAAAAGGGAAGGTGACAACATCTGGGGAGAGGAGTAAACACGCAATAGGGAATAGCCCACATGTACAAAAGACTTGTTTTCAAAGAGGTAGAATTGTTTTAAATAAAAAGTGGTGTATGGGTTCTGAAATGAGGCACTAGAGTTGGAGTTTGTGTGTTGTTTTCTAGTGGAACAAAACATATACAGAAGAGAAAGAGCAATGAGGGCTAGAAATAGTGAGCTGCTTCGAAAAGAGGAGGAGAAAAACAGATGAAAGAAAAACAGAGGAAATATTTTGACAACAGCATTTCCACTCATGGAGATTTAGTTTTCATTCTTTTTCTTCATCTCCAACAAATCCAAACCTTATTTCTCATTTTCCATGGCTGATTGTTGGAGTTTATTGTTAGCAGTGTCTTTGAAGGTTGTCCGTGGCTAGTTCGCCCTCATCCTCCGATTTAGTGGCAGTGACAAGAGCTTACGTTTTCATAGGGGAGTTTAAGCTACATTAATCTCCTAACCATTTAATTATTTAATGATTCCTAGGTCTTAGGATAACTATTTAATTATTTGGAGTTGCTTATTGATTATATCTTGTATTGGAAGATTCTTGTGGCTGGATTATTATTTAACGACTGATATTGTGTTGAGTATGATTTAATTTCATTACTTTGTTTTGGGTCAAGACTTTGTATTGAGATTTTGTTGAATATTTAGTGATTATTCAAGGTGGCTTGAATTATTGAATAGTTGTATCGGTTGCTGGTATAATTCTGATTTATTAATTATTGAGTAATAATTGAGCATTGATTTTAAATATCCTTAGTTCTATTTTACTAGTCTGGTGGTAATTAGTAGATTGGGACTTTGGAAAATATTTTTGTGACAATTCGAGGTGGCTCGATCGTTAGATTAAGGCTTGATTATAACTCTTGGTTAATTGTTTTTAGCTCCCATATCTATTTAAGTGATGATTGCCTGTGCCATTGAATTGGAGGGTTATTTTTATCATTGTTAATCAATTGTGTTTTTCATTCCTTTCACTCATTAACATTTCATATCACTCATTTTTAAATTTAAAATAGCAAAAAAATCAATTTTGTTTATTCAAATTCATTACAATTTTAGTGATAGATAATCAAATCAAACCCTATTTTATAGTTTAGGTTGCATTGCATTTAGTTAATTAAGAATTTAATTTCATTTTTGGCTCCTCAAAGAGAACGACCCGATGTTGCACTATATACAATCCTTGGTTAAATTTTGAAGTAATCCCAAGGCGACATCAGACTAAGGTTGTTTCAAGTGGTGCCATTATCGAGGAGCTAAGAAATTGGTTCCCTAATAATTAAGTGTCAAGTAACATTGACTGGGTTTATTTGTTGAGCCTCATACTTGCATTGGCATTATATAGACCATTTCCATTTCCATTTTGCATTTGTTTGACTTGATAGAAGTTTTTGTTTGCTCTTTGACTTGGTTGCATTTTAGTGGATTACATTGCTCTTATTTGCTTGATTATAGCCTATTTGATTGCTTTCTTGAGTGTGTGGGTCCATTATCCAAGTCAAGTTTTGAGAAAATTGCTTCTTTTTGCATATTATTGAAGTTTTGACATTCTTTGATTATTTGTGCATATTACATATTTTCACACTCTTTCAAACACTATTAAGTGTATAGTCATCCATGCTCATACATTCTTATACACTCACACACACTTGCACTCATCATATTCTTCCATTTTTTTAACTTGAATCTTGTTGTATAAGTCAGTTTTACACCTCGTTCTTTTTTTATTATTATTGTTTATGCATAGGAGTGATAGGGCTTTACCTTTGATTCCCTTAAATATTGAACTTGAGAGGTTAGTGAAAAAGATTAAAAGAGAGAGGAGAATAGAGGGTACAAGTTAAGTTCTTGTTGAGGAGGAGAATATTGCACAAGATTCAAGTTTGTCATCTAGTGAACAAGAACCTAGTAAGAGAGCTACCTTTAGTGAACACTTATCTGTTAGTGATTCTGAATTAGAGCAAGAAACCATAGATGTTGATAATGGTAATAATGGACATAATGTGCCTAATAGGAACAACAAACATGGTTACAACAACCTAGGGAATAATGGTGAGGATAATAGAAACGTGAGGGAGATTAACAATTCCAATGTTGATTATGACCCTTATGGCTTTTATACTAATGATGTGAACTTTGAAATTAAAGGAGCATTAATTTCTTCCTTACGTAGATTCCATGGCTTTGCAGGTGATGATCCATACAAGTATTTGAAGACTATACACATGGTGTGTTCTTCCATGAAACCACCAATAGCAAATTTTGAAGATGTATTGAGGAGAGCATTCCATTTCATTTTAGAAGGCAAGGCCAAGGAGTAGCTTTGCACACTACTTTAACATTTCACCACATTGACTTGGATCAGTTAAAGGGAGCATTCTTGGATGAATATTTCCTGCTTCTAAAACTTCAAGACCCAAAAAGGAGATAACTAGTGTTGTGCAACGAGATAATGAATCCATGCATGAATATTAGACAAGGTTCATCACTCTTCTAACCCAGTGTCCTCACCACAATATTTCTAAGAACAATCTGGTTATCTCTTTCTATGAAGGGCTCCTTCCATATCATAAGCCCTCAATTCGTGCCACCGCAAATGGTTCGCTCAGAGAATTGAGTCCTAATGGTACATGGGACCTACTTCAAAAGATAGCTACTAATAACCCTCAATCTAGAGACACAAGAAGGGTGTACAATACCTCTTCGGCTTCTTCTCAAGATATTCTTACTGAAATTGCTGCTTTGGGAAACCGAATAGAGAAAAGACTCAATATTTTGGAGAATAATGTGAAAGCTAAGAAAGTTAATTCAGTGGGTAGTACTGTGGGTCCATAATGCATGCTTCCAAAAATTTTGCTAGGTATGAAGAAGTTTTTTCCCTCTACCAAAATTGGAATGGACAATATCAAAAGAGGGATCCCTACTTTAACACTTTTAATCCGGGTTAGAGAGATCATCCTAATTTTAGATAGGGTGGGGATAAAGGCAACACTCAAGGAAATTCTTCTAATCAAATGGTGTCTAATCAAGGGAGATCATCTTCTTTGTCTAAGGGTGATGAATTTGCTATGATCATGAAGGACATTGCCAAGATTAATTAAAGATTAGATCAAGAGAAGACACAAACAGATGCTAAGTTGAATGCTATGGGGAATAAGATGGACTTATGTCTACAAACTGTGTTCTCTAAGTTGGAGCAAATAAAGACTAAGCATGAGAACTTGAACACTTTTGTCACTCAAATCTCTAACAATTTGAGTGAATAAGTAAAGAGTAGTAGTTCTATACCCTCCAACACAGTAATCATTCTAATTCTTTGAATTTAATCACTTTGAGAAATGGTAAGGAAATTGGTGCTAAGAAAGTGCAATTCAAAAAGAACAAAGAGGATGAAGAACAGGTTAATGTGGAAATAGAAGTTGAGTCTCCTCCTGCTAACAGTACTCAAGAAATTTCCTAAGATAAGAAAGAAGCTTCTATTCATTCTGAAAGCCTACAAGAAAAGAAGCTCTTGGAGAAATCTCAAAAGCAACCAATGATGCAAAATGATGACGAGGCAGCAACAACTATCATGAAGAGACCAATAGAGAAAGGACCACCTTCTAACTCCTAAGCTGATGAGGTAAACATTTATGACTTGCCTTTTCCAAATTCTTACTTGGTTAGTAAAAAGATTGTTGACAAGAAAGACAATGATGAGTTGTTTGAAATGTTTAACAAACTTGAGGTGAATGTGCCATTGCTTCGGTTGATTAGAAAGATGCCTACGTGTGTTAAATTCTTAAAAGACCTATGTACAAATAAAAGAAAGTATACGCATAGTGAGAGAATCCAACTGGGGTTGAGTGTTGGTGCGTTATTTAAGCTACAGTTGCCCATTAAATGCGAAGACAGACCCAGGTTCTTACACTATTCCCTGTACTGTAGGTCGAACTACCATTTCTCATGCCCTACTTGACTTAGGTGTAGCAATTAATTTCATGCCAACCTCTGTTTATAAGACCTTGGGTATTCAAGCTTTGAAAGACACTAGTGTAGTGCTTGGTTTAGCTGATAAGATGGTGAGATACCCTAAAGGCATTCTTAAGGATATTCTTGTGTAAGTCAAATGTCTTGTTTTCCCAGTTGACTTTTATATCTTGGATATGACTAATGAACTCCCTGCTGAGAGTACCTTGATTCTAGGTAGGTCATTCCTTCTGAATGCTGAGACCATAATTAACATGAAAAAGGGTCTTATCTGTAGCGTCCCCTTACCATAGGGTTCATACTGGGACTCCCGATGGTTATTTCGATACATATCATATGATAAGGGCGAGCTACTATTGATCGCTACATTCACTTCACATAGACTCATATCATTATTCACTTATAAAGCATCAATAGAAAATCACAATATTTTAAAATCCAACTTTTTCCTCATTTCAATTCACAAAACTGCAAGCCTATATTATGTCTTTTTACCTTTACTTCAAATACATCATCAATCTAACATAAAAGTATTACATGAAAGAGGAAAATATTTATACAATCTAGCTAAGTTGTCAAAAAATCCCAACTAACCGACCTTTGAGCCATGACTTCTTTTGCCAAATCACAATGCACATGGCTGGTCGAGCGTCTCAGTAGCTAGAGTTGTCTCTAGGTCCTAAAATGATAATGCTGCAATTTTGGTGAGTTTTGTGAACTCAAAGAGGTAACCATCATCAATGGTGCACTCAATTCATGCAACACATCATTTCACATAACTAATAACCACATTTTCTCATAATTGATCATGTATCACATTTTCACTTAAGCATCGGCAATTATGCATTTCAATCAATCAACCATACTTAACAAAATGCATATGGAATGTTTATGAGACTCCTTTCCGATTGTTACGTTGTTATGACCGAGTGTCTAAACTGTCCCGTATCCATTTTGGATACCGGGCTCATTGCTAACTGTCCCTTATCCAATGAGAATGCTGGAACCCCACCCCGGGCGGGTCCACAAACCCGACATCCTACGTGACATCTGGACCTATGGCCCACGAAGGAGGGATTCCCCACCATTGGAACTTAAAACGAATAAATTCATTTAATTACCTTTGTACAAAAATAGAGATAAAATCACAAAAATTATTTCAATAAAAATTGACCCCGAAAAATATGCGTGGCGGGATCGGAGAAAAGGCATAGACATAAAACTAAATCAATCGGGAACAAAAATTTCAGAAAAATATTTATTACATAATTTAATAAGTAACCAGGATTTAATTAAAATAGCTAACAAAGACTTTCATAAGATTTAAATTTTTTTGTAGGGTGAGAGTAAATTCCCCCTATTTATAAAAATAAATCCAAGTCCAAAAATAATCTTGGCATATTTAATTTGACAGTAAAATCAAAAGAGGTATTTTGAAAAATAAAAATCAGAAAATCAGAAATAATAGGAGACTTCGGATTTGGAGGAGTTACGGTCGTTCCATGGAACGATCTCAACTTTCATCCGGAAGTTGAGCATCGCGAGCGTTCCTTGGAACGTTCGCGACGCTGCGCAACTCAACCTCGCGATCGCGAGGGACTTGCTGGGTGCGAGCCCTATCTAGAAGTTGAGCATCGCGAGCGTTCCTTGGAACGCTCGCGACGCTGCGCAACCCAGCCTCGCATCGCGTAACAAAACCTTGAGGTCTTGAGTTCGAGTACCAACGAGGACAATACCAAGTTGTGGTCGCGTGCAAACTTGAGGTATGCGGGGCCCAGTTCGCCCCGGTATGCAAAACACGGACCCAACAGTAGGAGCAATTGGAGTGGGTGAATAAAAGTGTAAGGCTGAAATTGCAGTAGGTAAGTGAGATGGCAGTGGGTGGGTGAGCAACTTTTTTAATTTTTTTGTGTCAGTAATTAAACTAGAATTGAAAATATTGACATGTGAAAATACTAAAGGGAATGGAATAAAATTGATAGCTAAAAAACAAAATTTTAAATTTTAAAAATTAGATATACTAAAAATAGAAATAAAATTGAACATGAAATTTTTAGGCTACCCCCAAATGTGCTTTTTTTAAGTCGTCAGGTTTATCGACTTACCCGATTAGAGATACCAGCTCTCTCTCTTCCACATTCTTAACTAGAGAATTCTCATAGTATGGTTTCAGGCGGTGTCCATTAACCTTAAACACCTTGGAAGTATCTAAACTTTGAATTTCTACCTCACGATGAGAAAATACATTATTAATAATAAATGATTCGAGCTAGCAAGAATGTAATTTTCTTGGAAATAACTTAAGCTTTGAATGATAAAGAAGAACTTTTTGTCCAACTGAAAATTGCTTCCTTAAAATCATTTTTTTATGAAAAGCTTTAGTTTTGTCCTTATAAATTTTCACATTTTCATAAGCCTAATTACCAATCTCTACTAACTTTTACAATTACAACTTCCGATTGTTACCAGTCTTTACCAAATCCATGTTTAACTGCTTTGCAGCCCAGTAGGCTCTATGTTCTATTTCCATAAGAAAATGACAAGGTTTACCAAAAACTAACCTGTACGACGACATGCCTATTGGAGTATTGTAAGCAGTTCGATACGCCCACAAGGCATCATCCAAACGTAAGCTCCAATCCTTTCTGTTTGGATTCATCACTTTTTTCAAAATTGATTTAATTTCTTAGTTAGAGACTTCAACTTACCCACTCATCTGCAGATGATATGCAGTCAAAATATGATGTGAAACATCATGTTTCTTCATTAATGTTCCAACAATTTTATTGCAGAAATGAGTTCCCCTATCGCTAATCATAACTCAAGGTTGTCCATACCTGACAAAAATGTTAGATTTGACAAAATTGACTACAACCTTAGCATCATCTGTATGAGTAGCTTTCACTTATATCCACTTTGACACATAATCCATGGCTAAAATGATATAAGTCTTACCAAAAGATGAAGGAAAAGGACCCATAAAATCAATTCCCCATATATCAAAAATTTCACATACCAGGATATTTGTCAATAGCATTTGATCTCTTCGTCCCAAATTACCTGTTCTTTGGCAACGATCACAAAACTTACAAAACATATAAGTATCATAAAATAATTTGGACCCAAATAAACCACATTCAAGAATTTTACGAGTTGTTCTTTTGAGGCCAAAGTATCCCCCACACACAGATGATTGGAAAAATTTTAATATGGAAGGAGCCCACAAGGAGGTCATTCAAGTGTGACTACCATTATCAAGAGGGTGCAAAATTTATTCCATTAGAAGTAATTGGCCAAGGATGTATAAAATCATGTAAAGAATTATATTACTTACCAACAAAGTAAACATATCCTAAATTACTCCAATCCCTTCTGGCACCTAAAGTCTACTAGCAAGAGATAAGTATGGACTTCATCGAAGGATTACCCCTGTCTAAAGGTAAATTCTCCATTTACGTACTAAAGGATCAAATGACCAATATTTGCACTTTATAGTAATAAAACATCCCTATACAGCCCAACATATTGCTCAAGTGTTTATAGATCTCATCTCAAGCTACATGGTATGCCTGAAGCTATAGTAAGTGATTACGACCCTTTGTTCCTAAACACTTTTTGGTTGGAAATGTTCAGGTTGTAAGGTGTGAGTTTGAAACTCTCTATATCCTACCACCATCAAATAGACTAACAATCGGAAGCTATCAACAAAATACTATAAACCTATCTTAGTTGTTTTTGCAATGATGTTCTGCAAAATGGCAAATTGGCTATCAATGACTGAGTGGTGGTATAACACGCATAACGTCACCATTAACCACTCCCTTTGAAGTTCATTATAATTACCCATCACCTTTTTATGAACCTTACCTTGCGGGGAGACTCTCGTAATGTTCTAATAGACTAAGCATTACAAGAAAGAGAGGCAACACTTCAAATATTGAAATTCCACTTGAATAGAGCACAACGGAGGATGAAACAATATGCAGATAAGAGGAGATCAAAAAGAGGATTTCAAGTGGGACAGTGGGTTTTTGTAAGGCTCCAGCCATACAAACAACATTCCTTATAAAGAAGAACTTACCAGGAGTTAGCTCCACTACACTATGCCTATACTAGATCACTGCTAAGATCAACAAGGAGGCATATACTTTAGAACTTCCTAAAGAATTAACAATTCACCCAACCTTTCATGTCTGCCAGTTAAAGAAATTCATCTCTAAAAAAATAGCCATTTCTTCACAACTACCAGTAATGCTAACCAACATCAAAAAGGTACCTGTGGCCATATGATGAAGAAGAATGATCAAATGTTATAACCAAGTAGTAACATAAGTGCTTATGCAATGGCAAGGTAAGACTACACAAAGCGCCACATGGGAAATGATGTTTGAATTACAAAAGAATTTCCTAGAGTTAATTTGATAGATAAGGTGGTTAATGAAGGGGGAAGGAGATATTACGAATAATAATCAAAGTACGTAGCAGACAAAAGAGAAGAAGAAGAAGTACAAATTTGAAGTACGTATCAGACAAGAGAGAAGAAGAAGAAGAACGATGTTAAAGTATGTAACGGAAAAGAGAGAAAACGAAGAAGAAGAATGATGTTGAGGAGATAACATTAGTAGATAAAAGAGAATGCATTATTTCTATAACAATTGTAACAACCTAAATATAGATGAACCATGTGTCATCACCTTAAGGCTACTAGTACGATTTATTAATTATTGCAATAACCGAGTACATAATAAAAAATTCGAAATGAATTAGTTGTTTTCTCCTTCTCTTGTTTCTTCTTCTTCACTTATTTTTCATCATTTCGAATGCCCAAAAACATTCCCATAAAATCTGTAATGAACGAATCTCGTGAATAAAAATATCACAATAGAATAACAAGCCCATATTTTCTTTTTTTAAAAACTTTTATTCCTAGGATGCCAAACAAACTAATATTAAACATAAAACAAAAACCTTTTATTTCTTTTTGCTTAAGAGGCCCATTAAGGCCACTTATATTCCAATAACCCAATCCATCCATTTTCTATAGGAGAATGGACAGTTACCATATTTCCCAAATATCCTATAGTAAAATTTTCATCATCTGATTCAATATCTTCCAACATAGGTTGCTTTTCAGATTGAACATCAACACTTTCAATCTTATTTAATGTCACACCATTAACACTCTTAGGTTCTACAAATTCCAATTGTATACTAGCATTAGGAAAATTAGTAGTATCAAATAGGCTAGCCCAAGGAATTTTTGCTGCTAACTCATAATGAGCTCTCTCAAATTTATCAGCCAAGTTTTGTTCAGGGGTACCAACATTCTTCACCAAATCTTCAAACGTGTTTTGCAAAGTGTTATTCCAAGTCAATTAATTTTCCACAAGTTGAGATCGCATTTCAAAATTCCTCAGTCTCAACCCATTAGCTTATTGCAAGTCCAGATCAAGTTTTCTTGCAATCCTATTTATCAGACCATTCTTCTCATTTGAACTATTATTTCCACTCAAATTTGTGTTTGCCTCACCTTTCTTAGATTGTTGTTAGTTTGCATAATTCGAAGGCTTTTTTCACTGATTTCTTAACTCGATTTCTTCTCACCTTATTAATCACATAAGTAGCTCTTTTTTATTGATATTCAATTGACTGATATTCAAAATTATTATTAATCTTATTGAAAGAAATAAACGTTTTAGGATATGTGTATTTTAAGAATTTTGATATTTTTACTATGCTTATCTGTGAAGTTTAAATTTGATGTTTAAGTTTATCATGATCATTTAATTGAACTTTTAAAAATTCAAGAATTTCAATAAAAGAAATTAATTATTTGGTAATTACTTATAGATTTTCATTGTTTGGATTATATTTATAGAATTATAATTCCTTTATTATCTCTAAACATTATGACTAATTTTTCTTACAAAAAAAATTAGTTACTTTAAATTTTCCAATGAGATACAGGAATAGTATAAAAGAAGTTTTTTTAACAAATAATTGTATTATATGACAACTAATTTGATTATATATCAATAAATTCATAACATAGTTTAATTTCCAACAATTTATCTATGTAATCTTTTAAATTAGACCACAACTATGAAATCATTTCGTACTCCTACATTAATTCTCATCTACCTTAAAATTTCAAATTTTAGTTTTTTTTCTAGTAACTAAAATTTGAAATTATCTTAGGTTAGATTTTATCAGTAACTAAATTTTGAAATTATCTTAGGTGGGATTTTATCCTCGTCGTCTTTAAAATTTATTACTGATTTTGGAAATAAAATGGTGCCAACTTTTAAACACTCCCTTACTCTCAAACCTCCTTTCCTCTCCTTCAATTTTTTTATTCCTCCATTTCTTCCCATTCCTAAGCTTTCACTTATGTTTGAATCAACAACTCAAATAGCAAATCCTAAGATCATCAAATAATTCAACCCTATCATTGGTTCTCTAACATTACCATCTTCTTCTTCCAATCTTATCTTTAGCACTATTGCCAATACTCCTTCTTTAAACTCTCCCCTATCTCTTAAAACATGGTGTCATATTGTCAAAGACCAAATACTCCTTCTTTAACCTTTCCCCTTACTCTTAAAACTTGGTGTCATATTGCGAAAGACCAGACCCCTTTTGAAAGCTTAAGATAGAGATGGTTATTCCATTGTTTCAGCAGCTATTGAGGTTCTTTTAATAGGGGCTTCTAAATGAGCTAGCATTCTAGTGGAGTTTTTTTATAAATAAAAGACATGTATTCCCTACCATGAATTATTGGACATAAAATAACTAAAAAAACCTCAATATTGTACATAAATTTGGTTTAAGATTTTTTTAATCAATGAAGAGGATATGTTCCTCTTTAGATTTAATTTAGCTTTAAACATGCAAAAAATAATTGAACTAGGCTCTTGACAAATTAATAACAAAAATTATTCTTTTACAAAAATGGAGACCTATCCTAGATTTGGAGAAGTTGAAGATAAAACATGTCCCCATCTGGATCAATTTTTAAATGTTCTATTATAATATTAGTTCACCGTATGTTTGAGATATTTGGAAAAATAATATGTTTTAATGAAGCCACTATAGAAAGGAGAAATTTTGGCTATGAAAGAGTTTGTATTGAATTAAATCTTATAATTGAACTTCCAGATTTTATTACCTTGCTAAGGTTAGACAAAGTTAGCATTTTTGTAGAAGCTGAGGTGTTAAGAAGTTCAATTTTCCATTGTTAGCAAACTAATTCTCCTCCAAATTTAAGTTGCTAAGTCTGACCTGGCTGGTATAGTTTCCTTTCGACTTGCATGTAAGCATCTGATTTTCTTGTAAAGGGTGAGTGCAGCTGGCACCGAAAAGGCGCTAATTTCTTTCTTTCAAAAAGATTGATTTAAAGTTCCGAGTTTGTCTTGCCTGCGTTAAGCATATTTAAATTGGAAATTCATAAGGCTTTACTTTGAATTTTATAGGGCTTTTATTAGAGAGCTAGGAATAGCAGACAAAGAATCATTCCTAGGTTCTTTCCTGCAAAAGTTTTCGCTATTGGAGTGCATCAAAACTCTCAACTAACAACATAAAGCATGGAAACCTACATATAAGACTGATGGGAGACCCAATATGAACTTGTCCTAGAGAACCTTCAATAATGGAACTATGCCTAGGATTGGCTAGAATTAAACACACACTGATGCACAAGAAACAAAATTGAAAAGATAGAAATAGAAAACAAAGAGAAAAGTGGCTAGAAGAATGTTGGTCAATGGAAAGAACCCTAAGAGAACTTGTCTCTTAGAACCCTAGCAAGAATGCTAGTTAATGGAAAGAACTCTAAGAGAACTTGTCTCTTAGAACTCTAACCTTGGGACGACACAAAGGAGGATCACTCGTTCGATAAGTAAAGTATTCTTAAAGAATACAAAGAAAGCAAGAATGCTCTCAATAATACTCAATATTATTTCTGAATGAAAAATCCCTTTCAAAGTACATAGAGGGTTCCTATTTATAGGAAAAAGTTCCTAACTTAATTTACTAAAGAAGAAACTAAATAAAAGGAAACAAATCAATCCCTAAAAGGAAAAAAAATAAACTTAGAAAGGTGTTGACTAGATGACCTTATTTCAAGGAAAACAAAAAAGGAACTAATTAAAACATGATATCAACATATTGGACCTTACAGATCACGTCCTTCTCCTTATTTTAAGTGGTACATGGTTGTCACATGATATTTTAAGTGAGTTCTCCCAATTAGACTCCATGTGGGCCTTTGGGCACTTCATGTTGGGCTTTAAGAAGTAAGACAATGCATTTAAGACCTTTATAAGATGAAATCTGACTCAACAATATGGGTTCTATCTCTTGAAGATCTTAGATCAAACAATTCAATGTTTGCTTCATTGCTTCGGCCCTAGCTTTTGTCATTGGGCCTCTAACATCTAGTAATGGATCTTTAGGAACATTACACTTAAATATTGGGCCTTTGATATGGGAATTTCATTCAGCCCCTTGCTTTGCACATTCAGACTTTAAATATGATCCAATTTCAGAATCATGTCCTAGGCTTCCTTGAGGTGGATCACACTATGTATGCTTCTCTTCTTGTCTTTCATATGCCTATGGTTCTCGATCATTCCCTCCCTCTTCAGAAGGATTCGTCCTCGGAACTACTGTAACATCCCCTCACTTATGGGAAGGGTAAAATAATAATTTTGAACGGGTTAGGAGTGTTTAAAATTGTTTTGCTATGTTCATACATTCATATATGTAACATCCCGTTTCCAGAGAACGGGTCGGACCAGAGAAACGGGTCCGGGTGTGGTAAGTTAACACATCTCATGCTCATGCAGTTGTGAATAGTGAGTTTTGTGCATATAAAATTTAGTGTACATGCGTTCATGACAAATTGCCCCGGTATAAGTGTGAAGGAAGTGATTTCTTGAAAAATAGATTGTGAGTGATAAATTGAATTGGAGAGGTCCATAGTGATTCTCTAATTTTTAGAGAATTATGGAAA
>JAOTJB010000004.1:31144467-31163306 GCA_027123815.1 Erythroxylum minutifolium
CGCCACCCTCGCGGGGCACGGATCCGGGTATCACTGTCGATATCGGGTTCGGGTTTTGCGGGAGTGGGGTGTTACAATCACATCATTTAGTGACATCATCATTATTGCTTTTGAACCTAGCAAAGTAAGAATTCTCCAAAGTTCAATTGATCAACTTATCCAATATTTCCTTAAATTTGATCCTAAACCCAACTATTATCTACTTTACCATTTATATGCTACTAAACATTTACTTTAGAGAATCTCTCTCTAGAATGAGTAAAAGTTATTCAATCAAACAGTATATCACTTTGGATGATTTTAGGGGATTTTAATAGCACCATGATCTCCCAAGATTTTGAAGAAAATTTGAGTTTTGAATATGTAACTATTGATTTGAAAGATCGCAAGAATCAATCAGGAACTGCTGACCTTAGAAATAATGGGAACCATTTCACTTAGAGCAACAAACAGTGTGGGAAGTGGTTAATTCAAAGAAATTTACATAGAACTTTAATTAACTCTTTTTCTATGTCCAAATTTTCCCTAAGCGTAGCTCACTTTTTTGACAAACTTTGTTCAGATCATTTCCCAATTAAAATTCACAATATAGAATTCCATAAGGTTAAGAATTCACCTTTTAGATTTAACAACTACCTAATTAGTTTAGAGGGATTTGGCAAAGCAGTGGCAAAGGATACGTCCTCCAACTTTTAGGGATTTGAAGCTTTTAAATATTTAAGAATATTACAAGTAGTGAAATGTTAGATCAATGAATTAAATGAAAAGCATTTCAATAATACAAGCATATATGTCCAAATCTTAAGAGAATGTCTTATCAAGATTCAAAGTTAGCTTTATCTTAAACCTATTGATGAGACCTTTAAGCTCAAAGATAAACAAACATTATCAAGCTACACCTACACATTAGAGGTGCATAATTCTCTCCTAATGTTAAAATTAATGGTCCAATGGTTGAAAGATAGAGAGGGAGACACCACCTATGTGCATAATGCCACGTTGGCTAAAAAAAACCACAATAATATCACTTCCATAGCTAAACAAAATGGAGAAATCACTTAAAAACAAAAAGAGATCAGTAAGCTAGCCCTAAGCAACTTGGATAACATATTAGGTATTGCTAATGTTTGCTCATCCGTATTGGTTTTCAAGGAGTTCATGCAAAAGTCAATCTTTAATAAGCAACCAAATGCCCTTTGCACCCCCATTTTATAGAGCATATAATCAAAATACCTTGAGCCTCAACCCTTATAAAACACCTGACTCTGATGCACTAAATGCCCCATTCTTTTAGAAAAGATATAACTTGATAGAAGATCCAATTATTGCCTCAATTCTAGAATTATTTAAAAGTGGCAAGTTGTTGAGCGAAATCAACAAAAGCTAAATATCTCTGATTCCTAATGTTCCAAATCCTACTTCTTTTTAAGAATTTAGGCTAATATCTTATTGTAACACATTGTACAAGATCATCTTAAAATTTTCTTGCCTCAACTTTGAAAATCATTAAAACTAGCTGTTGGAGCCAAAAAATAGCGTTTGTGCATGTATGCTATTTTCTTTGTTATTTTACACAGGATAGTAAAAAAATGTATATTATTTTATTTCTTTTTATAGAAACTTAGGGATTGTTTGGTTCTATTTCTTTTGTGATTATGAAAAAATTAAAATCAATCTTTAAAATGTGCTCTGAGTGCAATGGTGATGGATTGTTTGATTCTACCATTCCTCAAAGGAATTACAGGTCCACCTAGATGTGATTATTCTCAGGTGACAGATTGTGATAATGTATATCTAATTAAAACTATGTTAAAGATCATTAGACAAGTGCATTTATAATTCTTATAATATAGCTTACATGAATATAAGTATTATTCTCACGAAGACTACAAGTATTAGTACTAATTATTTTTCTACTACCTAATCTAACAATAATAATTGAATTAAAAGTAAAAGATTTACTAAACTAAAGTAAAATACCTAATCAAAACAATGAACAAGATTGAAGAAACCAATAGATAAACAACATCCATATGAGAATCCGTCTAGAATCTTTTTATGTTTTAATTTATCTTAATTCAATCATTAACCTTAATTTATTGGATCGATAAAAATTTCAAAGTTACAACTATATTCTTCTTTAACATATATAATTCATATTCTTAAGCTGAATTATTAAATTTTGTTTTTATTTAAAACCACTAAGAACATATTAACTTGCTATCTGAATTTCTATAATAGATTTGACTTGTAACTTATAAGATTTATATGGCCTTATCTATAAGATTATATGCATCTCTTATTATTCATGTCATGCTCATCCATATGATTTCTCGATCCCTATACATGTAATATGAAATTGTATCAAAATGCTAGCATATTTCAATTCAACACAATATAAACATGAATAATTCACAATAAAACTTATGTCTTTCATTAAATTAAGAAATCATTCAAAAACATTAGCTTCTAGATCTATATTCCAATTCAATTCATACTAAAGGAAAAGAAACCAACAACAATCAACAAAGATAAAAGAAAGTGCTCTCCTGGATCTTGAAATCTTGAAATTCTTAGTTGAATCTTAATGAAATCTTGAACTTTATATCTAAGGTAGTTTCATTCTTCTCTTAATATTCTTTAATTAACTCCTTGTGACTGCTCTCTGATCTCCTCTCAGATGACTCTCTAATTTCCCATGTCTCTTGCTTTTTTATTTCAAGAAAACTTTAAAATTTTGACCAATAAAAGTCCATTATAAAGAATACAAGACTAATATGAGTCCAAGTTTACGAAAATTAGGATTTCCCACAATTAGAAGAACACGGGACCAAAAAAGATTATTATCATTTTTAGAAGTTACATATCAACTTGAATGATTTCATATGTAGATTGTAAAATGTTTAATATGCATATTACTAAAAGGTGAGATCTTAAGAAAAAGGTAGTGTCATCACACACCATATGAAGAGGAAGAGACAAAAAAGATTCTTTAATTACAGTTGGTAGTCTCATGTATATTGGTTATGGTACTAAATGTATGTTTTTTTGTTGACATATTTAGTAGATAGTAATCGGATCTTAAACAAGCGCATTGGAATATTTGAAAGGGACCATAAAATATGCCATTGTATTAGGAAGGAAGTAATTTGCATCGTGAAAGATATACTGATGCTGATTGAGGAAGAGACCTGTATGAAAATAAATCTACTTCCAAATGTTTACTTTACAAAATAATTGAACAATATCATATAATAGTAAGAAGCAAACATATGATGCTTTATCAAATATAGAAGTTGAATTTATGTCATTTTCAATAGTTTTACAAGGATATATGTATGACTTAACTGTTCTATAGATCGTTTAGATGTCACTATGAATACTATCAGTCTTGTTATAATACATTGTGATAGTCTAATAACAATAATGTATATTAAGGTTCCCAAGTATTATTGAAAAATCAAGTATATATCAGTTTCTAAAATGAATTGTATATAATTTTGATTATATAAATAAGGGAATACTTGATTTTGAATTGAATTTTCAGTTTTAGAATTAACACTTGCTTGGCTATTGTTGGCTCGGCAGAATCTCTGGCAAAAGTTAGGCCGAGTGTACCAGGACACCAACCCACACTTAGCTGCAAAGTCGGATGATATGAGTTTTAGATTAACTCAATGAAGATCCAAGGTCACATTCCCCACGTTTTCTCGTCAAATGTAACCAACGACCCAAGTTGCAGTTTTTTTTTTTTTCATAAACTAACGGAGGAATTCAGCCTTTATCCTTTCACTTTGCTCTCACGTTAGTATTACAAGTTCTTTGAACCTTGAACTAAAGTTAGAGGAATATGTGACTGGAGCTAAAGAAGCAACCAAAGCATGCGCATGGTGCATGCCCCAACTTTTGAGTTCTGCGACATGGGTCCATCATGTAGGGAAAGAAAGGGGTGAATTATGGAAATAAGTCATCATACAAGCGCCATGTGAACTCAAAACTCTTGTGTACGTGTGATTCAGATAAAAACAAAGGATCATCAAAACGTTGAGGTATTCTTGTCTCTACTGTTATTTTTAGTATTTGCCACTTCCATTCCAGACAAGAGTTCAAGAGCTAGTCAGTAGTTAGCAGTGTCATCGCCCAATATCACTACAAAAGCGAAAGAAAAATGTTCTGAGACCATATCATCTGTGACCACTTAGCACCCTTATGTCTCTTTTAACTACAAAGCGATTAGCTATGCCCCACACACATTGACAAACGCACAGAAGCATCCTATAAGGCCACGATCCAACACCATCATCCATCTGTCATTTTCTATACTCCTTATCCTATTTAACTTTTCTCTCACGCCTGTCTACCACCAGATATTTGGTTGGAAGGCTCATAATTTGTTGATTTGCAAGTCATTTGTCCTTTATTTCTTCCTTTTCTATCAGTGTTTCTTGTTTCCATCATGTCATTTTATGCACACGTACAACCACCATGTGAAAAGCTTGACTCTCAATAATTTCGGTTCCTCAAGGAGCCCCATATTAAATACGGATAGATACCAAATTAATAACCAAAGTAAGACGATCACTATTTGCCAAGCATCTCTCCACTTTTATGTTTTAATTAAGATGTACAGAGGCAATTGCCAAGATGGTTTCCCTAAGGTCTACGTTCATGGCGGCTTTTGGTTCCATTATTTTCACATTAGTCTCAGAAAGTGATGGAACTCTAACGTGCATTGATTGCTGTTCATGTGGAGGGTCAAAATGTCGCTGGGATTCTATGCATGATCAAGTAGATTAAACAGATGCTTGGACAAATTAGTACAAGAAACAAGTTTCTATATGAGATGTGTAGGGTCGTCAAGACAGCTTTCCGTCAAGTAATTTTCATTCAATAGATACCTTCCATCCGTCATGTTATTATCATATATGAAGGAGATCCAGCAATATATGAAGCATGATTCATGCCATGTTGAACTCATTAGGAGGACTGAGATATCAAGTGTGTGTGTAAAATATCAGCAGAGCCTCGTGGAAATATTAAAGTGATTCATCATATTAGAAGATATAATTGGGAAAGAAAAATTGGGATCATACACATGCATATATACTATGTCACAAAGCTGATGAACAAAAAGAAGAGGCAAAAAATGAAAAATCTCAAGAGTTTATATGGAATATACTCTTACTCGTGTTTCCTTCTTCTTTAGGATTCCCTCTCTTCATCATCCTTGGATTTACCTGTGGAACTAGATCCTGTGGTCATTCCTATGACCTGACTATGTGTGAATCTTTGCAACTGTATCATTCGGGCATAACACCCATCAGGATAGTTTTTTAGTAGATGTGAATGTGATCCTTGCTCCACAACTTTCCCATCGTCAATTACAGCAATGACATGGGCATTTCTTACAGTTGATAACCGATGTGCAACAACGATAGTGGTCTTTCCTGTGCAGGCACGATCTAGAGCCTCCTGGACAGATCTCTCTGACTCGGCATCAAGTGCACTTGTTGCCTCATCAAGTAGCATAAGCTCTGCCTTCCTTAACAAAGCACGGGCAATGGCAATTCTCTGCTTTTGTCCACCAGATAACTGAACTCCCCTCTCCCCTACAAATGTCTTGTACCCGTCTGGCAATGCAGATATGAACTTATGAGCATTGGCCAAATTAGCAGCTTCAATAATTTCAGCCTCAGTAGCTGATTCGTTCCCATAGGCGATGTTTTCATAAATGGTAGTGGCAAACAGGCATGGCTCTTGAGGGACTAATGCCATATGCTTCCTCAGGGACTTGAGATTGTATTTTCGAATATCCTTTCCATCAATCATAACACGACCAGATGATGGATCATAGAATCGCAGTATCAGCGCAATGACTGAGCTCTTACCACAGCCACTAGGACCAACAAGGGCAAGTGTCTTCCCAGCCCGTGCACGAAGATTAAGGTCACGGAAAATAGGAACATCTGGACGAGTTGGATAAGAAAAGTCTACATGCTTTAGTTCAACATCTCCACGAATGTGGTCAGGAACTGGGGTGGCATCTGTATCATCAGGCTCAATCTCAGTTTTGCGGTCAAGTAGATCAAAGACTGACCGCATGGCTCGACCACCTTTGATGAATTCAGGAGCTAGGGTTAAGGTTTCGGCTGCACCATTGGCAGAAACCATAAGGACCATAAAAACTCGAATTGTCTTCGAGAAATCGGAGATTTCATGCTTCACAAGCCAAGACGCGTACCAAAGACCAAGAGCGTAGGAAGCATAAAGTGAAAACTGAGCAACACCATATCCACTTCCAGCAATTTGTCCCTTCCAAAAGCAACGTCGGAGAGGCATTTCAAGGTTGGTAGAGAAAAGACCAACTATTTTTGCTTCTGAATTGAAGGCAGCCACTGTTCTTACATTAGCAATGGCCTCTCCTGCCAGTTGTGTGGCTTTGGCATGGGCAGCTTCTAGGTCTCCAGAGAAACCAGTCATGAACATTTTCTGTTGAAGGAAAAAAGGAAATGGCCAAAAGATTATTAGTAGCAAGTATTTAGACAGATAAATTAATGTGAATTTCCATAGTGATTGTGTATCCTAGATGCAAAATTCAAGAACAACAACAATATGCAGAAAGTATATGATTGGAAATCATAATTTGGTGACTTAATAGGTGTGAATTTACTCCTCAAAGTGCATTGCAATTCTCCAGCTCAAATAATCTACATTTGGTGGAATCATTGAGAAATATCCACAATGAAATCATTGAATTTTTATCACCAGTTATAAGTTTGACTTGAATGTTTCCAACATTTAACACAAAATGCTACCTCAGAAGCAGATTGGGATGCATACCTGTAGAACAGTAGCCGCAACAACTAAGGGGAAAACAGCTATAAGGACAAGCGCAAGACGCCATTGCAGAACAAACCCAGCTGTGCAGGCTACTAGCATGAGAGCAGTATTTTGCACAATAACCGAAATCCTGTCTCCAATTGCTGATCTGACATTATTTGCATCAAGTGCCAATCTTGCTGCAATTCTAGCACTCTCATTTTCCTCCTGATCAAACCATGCCATATCATTTTTTAGCACTACTGTTAGCATTTTCTCCCTCACTCTTTTTGTAAGATTTTCACCAACAATATCCCAGAAGAAATGCTGAAGTGTATTGAAGATAAGGGCTGCGGATGAGAGACCAATTAACAGATAGCAGTATTTTTCAATCTCTCTGATCATATAACCATGATCTGGATTGTAGTAGACACTGAGAACAGCGCTGAGAACATAAGCAAAGAAAGCACTAAGGGAGCCACAAACAACGGACCCTATCGACCCAACTAATGCATAGACCCATTCAGGGGAATTCATCTTTGCAAGACGCCAAAAGGAACTAGCTTGTTCCTTAAAAGCGAGCTTTTCAAGGCGGTAGCTGGGATGCAAGGCATCAAAGGAGAGACTAAAATCTGAAGTTGAAAAATCGGACAGTCTGCGTGAATACGGCGATCTGCCATATGAAGAATTTCGTGCAATTATTGGTGAGCTTACTGAGTTCCTTGCACTGGAAGGTCTGTACGCAAAAAAAACCATGCAAGTTAAGAGTCAAGAACTCAATCAACAGGAATATGGGTGTTTTGGAGGGATAACTAGAATAACTAAAGACTTAAATATAGTATGTGTACTAGAACAAGAAGAACCAAAGTTAATGAAGCTACCTGGCACTGCTCTTTCGGGCATTGTTTAGAGCTGTTTCATGTGCCATCTCCTGCATTCTTATGAGCTTTGCATAAACACCATTTTCACCCTTGGAGATGAGTTCATCATGGGTTCCAATTTCAGTGACACTACCCTGCTGAAGTACTGCTACGAGATCAGCTTTGCGAATAGTGGATAGCCGATGGGCAATCACAAGAGTTGTCCTTCCAATCATGAATCTATCAAGGGCCTCTTGCACCAATTTTTCTGATTCAGAATCCAAAGCACTTGTCGCCTCGTCTAAGAGCAGAATTGCAGGGTTTTTCAGCATTGCCCTTGCTATAGCTATTCGCTGCTTCTGTCCTCCTGAAAGCTGCAGTCCTCTCTCTCCTACCTGCCATTTTCAGTTTGAATTTAAGCTTTTTCTTCAATTTACTGGTGCTTCATAAATTAAATGTTTGAGAGGGCATAACCTACTCAGAACAACCTTGTTCTTAGATAGGAGCTCATTTTCTTATTAGGATATACTAAATAGTATGTTAGAACTTCAAGAACTTGTAAAAGGAATTTGATGATCATTACTATTTGTTCATCCAAAAGAAGAAGGAAAAATGATTTCAACTTAGGAAATCCATTCTGCATGTTCAAGTAAATGTCTAAAATTGTCAGCATCAAGAAGACCATGCAATGAAGGACTATCAATGTATTTTTTATCACAACTAGTTAAGATTTTATGGCCTCGGAATTTAGTATAATCTTCCAGGCATCTATCATGTCCTCTCTTGAATATTATCTATTCCATACTTATCTGCATAAATTTATAAAAACCTTCCCGTGCACATGCATTATTGACTGGAGCATGTTACCTTCTTTAAAAAGTATGCATGGCCAAACTATATCCCCAGGTTGACTTCTAAAACAAATTGAATAATGTTAGGTTATGGTTGTTGACCAAATAAACCATTCAATCTCGAGGACCCCTTATGCTGGAGTAGCAATTATATGTCAATAAAAAATATAACCAACTTCGATTCCATTAGTCAAGATCCATCACTTCATATTTTTTCCAGAAAAAACAACTTAAACCCACTGTCCCACCTTCCCCCAACTGCCTTAAAGGCAATACATTAACCTGTTCATGACTGTGCTAACTAAGCAACTGAAATGGATAGATATCAAAAGAAATATACTAGTCAATTAAGCTTACTTGATTTGAGATTTTGATTTTTAAGATGTTAGCATAAGCTAATATACCCCAACAAGCAAGGGAGATTACCGTGCCAAACTCTTCTGAAAAAGTAATAAAGAAATTTTTTTTCTGAGAATATCAGTTAATTCGTGAATTCAAAAGAACTTACCTGTGTGTCAAAGCCTTCGGGTAGCTTGACAATAAACGAATGAGCATTTGCAACTCTTGCAGCCTCTTCAATCTCAACTTGATCTGCATCAGGCCTTCCCAGGAGTATATTTTCTTTAATGGTGGTAGCAAACAGAGCAGGTTCTTGACTGACAAGTCCTATTTGTTGTCGCAACCATTTCAGCTTCAATGTCTTGATGTCATGACCGTCAAGAAGAACTTGTCCTGAAAGAAGTAATTAATATAACATAGGACTAACTCAAGCCAAGTATTATTTCCGTGGAGTTAAAGAAGCTAATATTTTATGCAGTTGGAAGATATAAACTTTGTCAAGAAAAAGTTCAGCAATTTCGCAGGATTAGTAGGCGGTGAGAATTGTGAAAACCCAAGTGTAGCAAAATTTACCAGCGGTAGGATCATAAAATCTCTCAATGAGGGAGACCACAGTACTTTTTCCAGAGCCACTGCTACCAACCAAAGCAATAGTCTTGCCGGCAGGGACATTAAGTGACAAATTGTTAAGAATTCGAACCTCAGGTCTTGATGGGTAAGAGAAGTCAACATTTCTGAGCTCTACTAACCCAGTAACAGAGTCCAATTCTAACCCAGATTCACAGTTACGATCTATAGAAGGCTTGTGATCAACTATACGAAAAATTTTAGCAGCTGCAACTTTTGCCTTTGCCAATGCACTCATGCTAGGGGCTGATTGCCCTAAACCCCTGGAAATTTAACAATAATTCTCGTGAACAAGTTTCAAGTGAAAAAAAAAAAAGAGGAGGAGAAGAAGAACCAAAAATCTCAGTTCGTTGACACTTACAATCCTCCTACCATGACAGCGAACATGGTGGCAATGGCTAGTCCTCCATTGGTGTAATGGTGCCTAACAAGGTAACCTCCATACCACAGAAGAAGAGCATAGCAACAGAAGACAACAAAATAAGTTGCACCTAATCCCATCCCTTTCGCAAATCCACTCTTGTATCCGATTCTTTGAGCAACCTTCAGCGCCGATGAATAGGCCTGCAATGCCCTCGATTCCCCAACAAATGCCATAACGACTCGAATTTGAACTATTGTCTGCAATTTTGCTTCAAATTACCGATGCCCAGGTGCTAAAACAGAGGAAAATTGTCAAAGCAAAAAAAAACTTGGATTACACGTCCTTGCCTGCTCTACTATGTTTCCGGCCTCTGATAGTGCATCTTGACTCTTCCCGCTTAGCTTGGCTAATGTGGTAGTGTGCACAGCTCCGATAATGGCTATGAGAGGAACCACTGCCAGAGTGACCAGCGCCAACTGCCAAACGGCTGTGAAACCCACCACAAATCCAGAAACAAAAGTTGCCATGTAGTGAATGAAATTACCCAACTGCAAAATAACCAAAGAAGAAAACATTTTTAACTAACAAAATCTAAAATTAACAACCAAGTACGAGACAGAGTATTGTTCTGTTTCACCTTCTCACTGATGGCATCCTGCACAAGCACTGCATCGGTGTTAATGGCGATAACTACATCTGAGGTTCGGACCTCTGTATCAAAGTACTGAATGTCTTGGTTAAGTGCTGCTTCAAGGTATTTGATCCTCATCTTCGTTGATTGCCGCTCTCCGGTCCACATCCAACACGATATCTCTGTCATCAAATTTAAACATCTACTTTATTTACGTAAGCTATGAAAATGGCAACCAAAAACCAAATCCTAAGAAAATTGAACGAGAGAACACTATTTCAGAACAACCTGCCCATGAAGAAGCCCAGATTGCAGCACCAACAACGAGAAAGTAAAATGCGTACTGCAAGTTCAAAACAGAGTAGTTTATTTTTCAATGTTTTGGCGGATTGATCACATAAAGATGGAATCTTTGTGAATTTGAGTTTCACCTTTAAAACCTCTTGCATCATTTTGTCCATGTTATTGGCATTAGAACCGAAAGAGTTAACGAGATCCGCGAAAAATCGAAGAAAGATGGGTAGAGAAGACCCGTGTACAAATGCACCAATCGACCCAATTGTCATCAACACATAATCCAACCCATCAGCAAATCTGAAAAGCTCACAAAAACCAACCGTAGCTACATCCCCTGGTTTCTGTCCACTACTACTGATGCCATCTTTCCTGGGCTCAGAACTGTCCATATCTCTTCTCTGTAGTTCAGTTTCTTGACAACTAGATTCTTTTTGTTGGTGGTGGTGTTCTTGCTCTCTTGAGAATGAGTTTAATGTTAGAGTTGGCGTTGGAGGTGTGGAGGGGTTGCTTTTATAAGGGTCAGAAGGAGGAGCAGACACGAGTTCAAGGCCTTGCATTTCGGACCATTTCCATTGCTCAATCGTCTTTATCTCTTGAGACTCTTGTGACATTTGCAAAACTCTCTCTTCGGCTTAGCCTTAGTCTTAGCCTAGCTTTTTATTGAGAAACAACAACAAACGCACCACCACCACCTTCTCTCCTGTCTCTTTATTATCTCACTCTACCTGGCTTTTCAGCTCATGCTTGCTCTTTCTTTGTTTTCTTTTTTATTCTCTTTCTAGTTGGTTGTTTATCTTCTTTTTTTACCATCTCGTAAGTTAACTTGTTCTCTTTCCTTACCAGTGTTGGTATTTCTTGCAAAGTTGCAATTTTTCATCCATTTCACTCCCTAGAAACAAGCACATTTGACTGACGTGTTTCAATGCTTTGCACAGTGAAGCAGACCAATCATAAATAACCAAGGGAATAATTATAAAACATTAAAAAGAGAGAGACCTGAGAGATTGAAACTGCTGGTTTAAGGTCATTACGAACTGGAGTTGGTGGGTTATGTGGTTGCTTCAGTTTTGCTTATATTGTAAAAAACATGGAAAGTGACGGATGATGAGCTTAGCAGATACAGTGTGCAAGAGAGAGGGAGATTTCCACCCGACAAGGAATACTGTATGAAACTTGGTGATGAGTTTTTGACCAAAACACATTGATGGTGGTGGCAAACCAATACGACTTCACTATTTCTTTTTCTTTAATTTTTCCTATTTAGCTATATTGTTTAAGTTTGAGAACAGTTGTTGGTCTCTTCTTGCTTCCATTTCAGACAGTGAAGACGTAAAACAGGAGAGAAAATGTGCATGTCCATACCTTACCTCTGTCCCTTCCCTTCAAATCCGCCGCCCTTTGCTACAAAATTTTGCTACACTTTCTGGTGTTAAGTTTTTTACTTTTATATGTTCATTAGTAGATAGTAGTAGATTCCATAAAGTTCTATAAATTTTAATATAATGTTATATTGTTAATATATTGAAATATATATGTATAGACGATGAAGAACTTAGCTCTTCAGAAAATTCAAAATTATTCTACTAATCTTGAAAAGAAAATTTTGATGATGTGATTAATAGCGATTGAGCTATTAATTAACTTTTAAATACTACTTATGTGACAATTTAACATAATTCTTAAATTACTAATTAAATTTGATACAAACTATTAATTTATTATAACTATCTTAAATTATTAATTTAAGTTAAGATTAATTCGTTCAAGTCGATCGAGTTATCGAAAATAACTTCTTTATTAGGTAAAAGTAAGACTGTGTACTAGTGAACCTCTTCAAACGCTGGACTCTCACTAGGTATTATTATCGTTATTATTGTTGAGTCGAGTTTAAGAGCTGAATTAAATTATCATATTAATAACATTTCATTAGTATTTTTATTATTTTTAATTGAAGTTTAGGAAAATAATTTTTCTAAAAATTTGAAAACTATAAAAAAAATTTAAAGATTAGGAAGTTTATTAAACTAAAAGGAGGGGTATATATGTTTTACTCTTTGATCTATTACTTATATTGATTAATGTTCTAACATACATGGTATAACCATCATTGTCAATGTTCTTATCGTAATTAATTTAATATCTAAGAGTTAAGTCATACGATTAAAAGATTAAAAATCCAAGATATTTTCTCTTCCTCTCTCTCTCTCTCTCTCTCTCTCTCTATATATATATATATATATATTTAATACTAATAAATCAACTATTAAAACCGTCGATTAAGTTATTATTTTATTTTCCATTTAAATCAACAGGCACCGACTTCTGGTTGTTCACTCCAATTTATCCTGAGACGGTGTAGTTTTTTAATATATAGGTAAAAAGTGTCAATGTAAACTCTAGCTAGGATCGTCAAAGGGTGGCCACGAGAAAGACTGCTATACTTCGTTGTCTGGTTAAGTTTCCAACATTTTAGTTTAAAGATTTAAGAAAAGAAATATATGTCAGAGCAAACAGCTATGATCCGATAATGTCCTAACCATTCTTGTCCTGGAATCTTTACCCGTGTAAATAAAAACTCCAGTTTCTTTATTTTAACCTGCCTGACTAATAATATTTTGTTTCTCCACTAACTGTAATGAGATTCCAGGAAAATGTCAGGACATCCTGGAAAATCTCGACTCTTTGTCTAAAAAGACAGCGATATCTTTTCCTCTTTATCTTACGTGCCTTCACAACCTTGGATGTTGGGGTCCGAGGTATTGCATAAAAGGGCATAACATAAGATTTTTTAATTAATTTTTCTCCATTAAAACTCAAAAAAGTTTATAAGTTTCGTTTAAAAGCAACCTGTTAAAAATAAGGTTGTATACTGTATGTGTTATAATACTACGGACGCTACAGTTCAATGTCGTACTGATCTATTAAAGTTTACTATGGACCGAGTTTTTTTTTTGTTGTTGAACTGTATAATACAGTGGAGATTGACCTATTGTGTAGCTAAATCCATCCTTACAAGAATCGAAAGTGTTCATGTTCTGTGTCAATCGTACGGTATATCATCTCTGTCAAGTCTCACCATACTGCACGTACTGATGTACCTTGTCTCGTTCTATTTGAGGCTGCTCATATCGGAGAAAAGGTTTTTGCGTCATTACCTAGTAAATTTCAAACAGCCCTGCCAGAAATTTCACACCCGCAGCCCAAGGAGTTGAGCAACTCAGGATCGAGGAGTCTGAAAGTTGGAGCTTCTAAATATCAAACTGTGAAAAGCTTGAACGATAAATAAAAGCCTGTTACTTCAAGGAAGAGCGTGATCGTCATCGGTTGCTTTAATCAATGCTGTCGAAGTTTAATTACAGTGAGAGTCACTTGTTTCTCTTCATAATGTTTTATTTGGACTTAGCTTAAAATAGAATAAAGGAAGACTGACACCTGAGAACGTGAATTCCCTTAACTGGGAATTTCTTTTTCTCGATGGATTCCTTTTCCCAGTGGGATAATGTGGAACTCGAAACTTATGCATAACCTGTGAAGGGTTTCATTTATGAGAAGAGGAAATGATAAGAGAAGTATGAATCTTGTCTCTTTTTTTATTTTTCTTAAAGAGAAAGTTGTTTGATATCTTTCTCTCTTTCCACGCATTACCGTACTGTTTGTTTTTATCTCTACAAAGAGGAAAGTCCCTTTCTTTGCTACAAGTTCACTGCTTTCGCACTCTACCCACGGGCACTTGTCTACTTCTGCTCTGTGATGCAAGTACTCTTAACCTGATACTTGAACTATGATCTTCTTCTTCTTATTCTTCTCTTTTTAACAAGGTAAGGTACGGAATTTCTGGTAATAAAATACTAAACATAGTATTTGATGAATATTTATGAGGGTATTTAAGATTTTATTGAAAACTGGTGAAAATGAATCAGATGTGAAATTGACATGAGATGTGCTTGGAGACTTAAACAAGTTATGCTGCTGCCTGAAGTTATCTTGACTCATAGAAAGGGTTATGTCGTTTTCGTAGGTTTATAGGTTTGACACTCAATTCAAGTAGCGACATGGCGAGATTAGTCAATAGTTGGTGGGTAAACCGGTTCAGATAGAGTGCTCAATTTTTTTTATTTTTTATTTAAAAATTAAAAAAATCACTAAATATGACGCCAATTCTTTCTCTTGTTTTTTTGCGAGGATGATTTTTTTGTAATTCAAACACAAAAGTTGGTTTTGAGCAGATACCCTTCTTTCCCTTGTTTAGAGCCAAGCCTAGTTATTGTGGGAATTAAGTGCTTCTTTGGTTGAATTTTTTAATACTTTTTTTTGGCAAAATTTTTTTAAAGGAAAATAAGTATTTGGCTATAAAAGAAAAAAAATATTTTTTTTAGTAGATATAACTTTTTTTGGCGACTAAAATATAGCTTTTTAAAAATTTCAAATTTAGAACTTCTAGAAAAGGTACTTTTTTAGGTAAAATTTTCATATCAATTAATAGGCCTATTTTTTAGTCCCTTTTACTCTTACGTTTTACACATAATTTTGACAATACTCATAAATACATCTTCACGTTTATTTTGAGATTTATATAATATTATTTGACTTTTTATATATTTTAATATTTATTATTGATATTAGTTTTATTTATGTTATAATCCATACAAAAGATTTGGTTAGATATATTGTCATTTATGTTTCATTTATTACAAAATAAAATATAGTTAAAATTAAAAATATTTTTTATTTTTATGTTGCCAAATAGTCTATTGTATGAAATTTTTTTAAAGAAGTTCTTTTTTAAATAACAGACAAATAGTCAACTAATTTCTTTAAAAAGCCCTTCTCAAAAAAAGCTCTATTTACAAAAGTTCTACTAATAAAAGCACCCATTCAAACGGACACTAAATTTGATAAGTTATTACTGGTAAATAATTTAAATTAAAGGCATGAGTCCATTCTTCTAATATCCTTAACATTAATGTAGTAATTCCATAATTCCATAGGAAGTTCCAAATACGTAACTTCATAGAAATAAAAACCAGGTGAAAAAGCGACGTCTGAGCTCTGAAAACCTGAAGTGACTGAGAACGACTTTAGTGCTTATTGATGTCATGGTATTACTGGGTATGATATTTCACTCGGTGACTGATGGAACATTCAATTGCTGGCAACTTCTGTACTCCTTTATTTTCTACCCTTGTTTCACAAATACACAGCACATTGTGATTTTTTTTATTTGTTTTAGGTTATTTAATTATCAACATGGGGGTAGGTAGAATCTTGAATTAAGTTAACTCATTTAATGTATTATATACAGATTTAACTCTACTATTCTAAGTCAATCAGCTCATGTTCTATTATCAACCAAATCGATGGTCGATAGTCTTCATCTCCAATACTTATTTTAAGGGGTTCGGTAATCAGACATATTCCTTAAGAAGCTGGTACTAGTGGTGCCTAGGGCTATGCAGTTTTGACTTTATTGCAATTAGTATATAACTTGGAAGATTCCTCAGCACTTGCATAGTATGTAACCTAACAAAGATATTATGCTCACTATTTTTCACTTTCCTACTCATAGTTTGGTGATTCATTCATAGACCTAACAGAAAAAGCAAGTATAGAAAGGGACGTTATCATCGGAATGGGCAAATTAACCAATCGTATAAGAAATGGATACAATCCCTAGCAAGGGTTCCTTTCCTTAGTAACTTCTTGTTTTTTACGCGTAAGGTCGTTGAAAAAGGACGTACAGACAGTGATTTAAGTTTGTACGCAGAGGTTGAATAGGCTCTATTATGTGTTAAAATAAAATAAATAAGAAAAGAGGGGGTGGTCCCGTCCAATTTATAGGGATACCTCCGAGTCTTGGTCCAAGAGTTGAAAAGTTAATAGGAAAAACGTATAATGAAATGACACCCAATACTCGAATACCCACTCAAACCGAACACTCATTAAAGTGTTGCATGTGGCACTCATTATGCCATTCCATTGTCTTTCTTGTGGTCAAGTACGTATTATTCTATAATCTAAATAGATAATAGGATTAGGCAGTCTTCATTTACAAGATATGATGATTCTATGGGTCGTAGTTACTAGTGCATCCACATCATATGCTTGGCGAGTTGGTAACTTAGCATCCTAACAACTCTGTTGACTATAAAGGGGTTGTTTACTTTCAGTAATAACATTAACATGAACCAAAGTTTCTACCTTTGTTTCTTTTTTCCTTTTCACTCTTTACATCTATCACTTTTTAATACTAAAACAATCATAAATGCTAAACTTGTATTTGATTATAAAAGAGAAATGACGAAAGGATGATCCTAAGAACTACAGAAGTTAAGCACAAAACAAAGCCGGTAATGATAAAAAGTTTGCATCTCTTGAGCAATGGGGCATCAATCAATAAAAAGAATATATAGTTGGCCACTTGTTAGACATGTGATGTCAAAGTTGAACGGCTACTGTACTCATTTCTTTTATGTCTTGTTTTCCCTTGGCGAAGATCAAAGTAACACTGCCATGAAAAAGTGTGAAGTGGAGAATTGGATTAGGGTCCACCATTGTTGAGACTCTGATCTCCATTTGACTTGCAAACCCCAATAATGAACACCAACAGGATTGTACCCTACATGCCTTCATATCTGACCATTCTCATTTTGGTTCAAATCCTGCTTTACACCCAACTGGACCCTATCCTACAACACTATATAGTATATACTAAATGCTCTGCTCTTTCGTATATATCAGACTCAATTCTTGTAGAATGAAACATTTGCTTCACTCATTATCCACTTCTTTTCTTCTGATTTAGAATACTCTGATATTGTACCGTTACCCTTATACTTTATAACTTATCCCCATATTGTTGGAAAATCCGAGGCAGTGGGACACGGTACGTGGGATTGGTTTGTTTATTGGAGTCTTTTTTTTATTTCTTTCTCAGGATTTCTGCAAATGGTGAGTAAGGTGAAATCTCCACCTTGTCACTTGTTCTTCAAAAGCTCACTGATGTCTTTACATGTTTATCCACAAACATGTGTGTGCCCTTTCATCATATTACATACAACTTTGAGTAATGTTTGAGATACTTGTAATCTACTAAAAGTCCATTGTATATATAAAACCTTGATCAATTTCGTATGTTTATTTAACCTAGAGTTACTTGCATAGCGATCATACCATTTTCACTAACAAATCAAAGACAAGACTATTTATAATAGTAGAGTAGTAGTTCTTGTTGCTGTCCCACATCTAGCTTTATTCATACCATCTCAATGTTCCTTTAGAATAATTTGTAGGTTAGATATTTTCCTATAATGTGAACAACAATTAATTACATTTTTAACGGTTTTGATAAATTTACAAGCAAGTGAATCGTATTTGATCTGGATAAAGATTTGAATTAATTGGTTGAAGTTTAGCGAAGAAAATAAACCTTAGTCAGTGTGGACCAAATCCATATTGAACCTGTGATCAGAGAGCTCGATATGAATGCTATATAATAGGGTTAAGGTTTCTTATAACTGCTTAAACAAATTGTGAATGTACGGATATTTTGATCCATTCAGAGAGGTTCACGTATTAAGAAAGTTACAGAAAGGCTTTAACGCATTGTAGTGAGTAACTCTCGTGAAGATGTTGGTAAATTTGCACTTGTTTTGGCTTCGAAAAGCTCATTTGAAATCATGAAATCGAAATGAAGTATTTTTTGCATTTATTGATTTTTTTCTCTTCCATGTTCGGTTTGAGATACGTAACTAAAACTCTTATTACGTACTACATTATGTACGTTGATATCGAGTTATTAACAGCAATAAGTAAGCAAATAATCAGCAATCAAGTTTTATATTTTAGCATAAATACAGCTACAATAACAAAAGGTAAGATGCCAGAAATAAAAGGCGAAAATCATAATTAAATATTATGAACAAATTAATTTAAATTAACAAAATTTATATCCTAATCAACATGAAATTTAAAATTAATTATAATTTTTAAGAATTATTCATTTTAATCTTTAATGGATATATAATTATTAACTATTACTAATCAGATATTAG
>JAOTJB010000004.1:31199423-31221216 GCA_027123815.1 Erythroxylum minutifolium
AATTGTGGACAATTGTACTATGATTAATGTGTTGCATGAATTGAGTGGACCATCGATGATGGTTACCTCACTGAGTTTGCAAAACTCACCCAAAATTTGCAATTATTTTTCAGGACTTAGAAGAATACCCCGTTAGGCAACTGGAGTATATCTGTTGCATAGGAGAGAAAGAAGAGATCGAGATCAGTTCGCGTCTGCATTGTTTTTCTTTATTTATTACTGAATGTATTTTCCGCAAAAATGTTGTATTCTTTGTAATCGAATACTACAGTTTGTAATAATTTTTCTAAATTAGAAATAATTGTATTTTTTTAATTTGAAATGGGCCCAAGTGGCTAATAAAAGTTTTGTTGATTTAATTGTTTGTATCAAATGATTATAAAACAAAGTAGAACATTTTAGTTACTGATTCTCTGTTCTTTATGTTATGGTTTTAAAAAAAATAATATATACCGATTGTTTGATTGCTTAGTGATGTGACACACCACCCTTGCGGAGCACGGACTAGGCTATTACCGTCGATATCGGGTTCGGGTCCAGCGGGAGTGGGGTGTTACACTTTCAAAATCAAATCATGTCCACTACTCAACTTCAAGGAAACTACTCCTATGTGCTCAACATTAACATTAGATCCATCTCTTAGTTGCACCATCAACTCCCCTTTATTTGGCCTCCGCCTGCTTTTTAACTCCTGCAATGAATTCTTTACATAAATAGTGGCACCAATGTCTAACCACCATGAATTAGGAGGAACATCAACAAGATTTTATTTAAAACAAACAAAGAGTTGAGGTATACCTTTCTTCTTTGCCAATCAATTTTGAAACTTTTCATAGTCACACTGCCTATGCTCATGTTCATGACAAAATTTGTATTTTTTATTAAAAACAGGCTTAGGCTTAGCACCAGAACTCTCATCAAGCCCAGAAGGTAATGCAGGTTTATCATTCCCCTTCTTTTTAAATCGAGACTTACCCTGTTTGTGTCTATGAAATTTCTTCTTCTCACCACTCTTGTGAGAAGTATGGTGAATACTGTGGGACTTTCCCTTCTTAATAGTATGCTCCTCTTAAACAAGGATGGAAATCAATTCGTCAATGCTCCATTCATCTTTTTGAGCATAGTACGTAGTCCTAAGAACATCAAACTCAGACGAAAGAGATTCAAATACCTTCCAGATCAGATAATCCTCTCCCACTACAACTTTCATGGACTTCAACTTGTTATACCAGTTCACAAGCTTCATTACATGCTCACGAACATCACCCACACCATCATACTTGGTCTTAAACAGAGAAGACAAAAGAATAGACTTTTCAGTCTTATCAAACTTTTGGAATTTTTCACCAACAGCCTTGAGATAATTTTTGGCATTATTAGGTTCAGTGATGCTCTCTTTAATAGTCTTCTCCATTGTGTACTTGATGGTCATCAGACAGGCCTTGTTAGAACAAACCCACTTATCATATTTAGCTTTATCTGCAGCAAAAGACTCAGCAGTGGGTTGTACAGGCTCATCCTCAAGGAGAGCAACATCAACATTTGAAACAGCCAAAAACAGATTCAAGGATTCAAGCCAGTCCTCATAATTGGTCTCATTTAGCTTAACCAAAGAATTCAAAGCTACAAGTTGATAAAAGGAAATTTAGCAAATGTATCAACAACTAGCAAAATTGGGCAAACAACACAACTAGGTTCTTATGCAATTGCAATCCTACCTAAGGGTCCCGAATTACAACACAGATCACCCAGAACATTAAATTGTACCCTAAAGCTAATATCGATAGGATACTGAAAACTCAAAGACATAATTTAATGAATTAAACAAAGCATTAGAAACCACATTGATAAAGACAAACCGATAGAGTAAGTGCATCATTAACATAGTATTTAATGTATGCCCAATAACAACATCACAATAGCATTTTGTAATAATTGGTCTCATGATAGGCGAGCACATAATTACACAAAATGAATGGTAAGAGTCCAATAACACATCCTAAGATTGCCCTATAGGTTTTAGTTAGCACTACAATTACAAAATTAACCATATTAATCATATAATATAACATTATATGCATAAACTACATCCTAAATTAATTTTGGTGCACAACTATAATACTATTGAGAGTACATAAGACCCCACAAGCCTAAAACATACTAGAAATAAGTATAAAAATTTTCAAGATAAAATTTGGAGAGTAAATTATATATTTATCAATTTTAAAATTTGGGAAAAATAAAATAAATATTTCTATTATCCAAAAATTCTAGAAAAAATAAAATAAATTAGAATTGGAAAATGGAGTAATCTAGCAAAATTTGGGACAAAACGACCTCATTTTGATTTGGAGCTCTATCAAATAGATGTGAAAACTGCTTTCCTAAATTGTGATTTGTATGAAGATGTATTCATGAATCAGCCTGCAGGTTTTGTTGAGAAAGGTAAGGAACATATGGTATGCAAATTGAGAAAATCCATTTATGGACTGAAACAAGGCTCCAGACAATGGTACTTGAAGTTTGACCAAATAGTTTGCTCCCTTAGCTTCAAAGAAAATGTTGTTGATCAATGCATCTACTTGAAAAATAGTGGGAGAAAGTTCATTATTCTTTTCTTATATGTTGATGATATTCTTTTAGCCAATAATGATCTGGATTTTCTTTCTAAGACTAAACAAATGTTAACAGCTCATTTTGATATAAAAGATCTTGGTGATGCTTCTTTTATTCTTGGCATTGAAATTCACCGTGATGGATCTCGTGGTGTTCTTAGTTTGTCTCAGAAAAGGTATACTGAATCCTTGCAGTGCACCCATCCAAAAGGGTGACAAACTCTCGAATAGCCGGTGTCCTCAAAATGATAAAGATAAGTAAGAGATGGAAAAGGTCCCATATGCTTTTGTTGTTGGCAGTCTTATGTATGCTTAAGTTTGTACACGTCTTGATATTGCTTTTGTTGTTGGCGTACTTGGGAGATACTTGAGCAACCCTAGTGTGGGTCATTAGCAAGCTGTGAAACGAGTTCTAAGGTATCTACAAGGTGATAGGTTATTCTGATTCTGATTATAGTTGCTGCCCTGATGATCACAAATCCACATCATGATATATCTTTATGCTTGCTGGAGGAGCTGTATCTTGGAAAAGTGTTAAACAAACACTTACAGTAACTTCAACTATGGAGGCAGAGTATGTGGCTTGTTATGAAGCTATTCAACAGGCAATATAGTTGAGGAATTCATTTCTGAGCTTCATCTTGTGGAGAGTATTTCCAGACCTCTAACCATATATTTTGATAACTTTGCTGTGGTAGGCTTCTCTCAAATATGCAAGAACTCTAAAAATTCGAAGCATTTTGATACAAAGTATATATTTGTTAGAGAGAAAGTTAAGGAATATCAAACTCGTATAAAGCATATACCCACCGATCTTATAGTGGTAGACCCTTTAACCAAAGGCTTGACTATTAAGGCTTTTGTGAGTCATGTAACCTGCATGGGTCTAGTCAAATCTTTTGATGCCTTAGATTAGTAGGAATATGTCTTTTATGTTAATTTGATATATAGCAACATTGTATTTGACTATTTTGTTATTCACTCTTTTATAATTATTGCTATTATTGTTATTGTCACATACTTTATGGATATATTACGCAGATACGTTTAAATATTTGTATATATATGGCATGTTGCTGGAGACATTTTGTACTCAATCTCATTTTGTTGTTCTGAGATATTTTGTTAAATCTCAGTTAACATTTGGCCGGATGCTTGGGCCATTTTGTTTGGAATTGCACATATGGATCACCATTTTGTGTGAATTTCTTTATGACACGTTCTGTTTAGGTCATTGAGGTACTTGTAATAACATTTTGGACCTATAATTGAGAGATTATTAGCTCTATTTTGATATCCTATTATGGTCATATATTGTTATATTAATCTGGGGATTTGTTTATGTTGTTCATTGATGTTGTTTATGCTGTTCAAGTGAAAAAATGATAGCATTTTATCATTAATTATGTGGCGTAGCATAATAAACATAATTTTGTACAAACCCCAATTAATTAGATGTCAAATTTCATACGTGTCATTGGATCTATGATCATGGGCTTGCTATAATGGATAGGCTTGGCCCATGTTTGTAGTATACAGGAGGCCCTGTTGTTAGCCAACTTTAAATACAGTCGCCTCATTGAGAACCATATATGCGTCTTTCGAGGTTTGGAATAACAGTAATCAATCCTATGCATCTTTGTTGCTCTGCTTAACAGAAAACAACAATGGATTTAATTACTCCTTAATTTTCAAGTATTTGTCGATCTAATTATTAAATATAGCGTATTGCAATTATAGGATTAGTCTAATTATATTGATTAATCATGATATTAATCAATTATTTCGTCCAATTATTTTTCAGTTTGCTCTTAATGTGTCGTTCACTTGCATTAATTCGGTAGTTTAGTTAATGTAAGTTTGTGATTATGTTTCTGCAAACCTTTGCACTTGGAACAGACATTTGCAAATTTAGTAGCAAATTTGAAGAGTCATAGTATCTAGCAACTCAATGATCACTGACAATTTGGCCGCGGGAATTCCACAGTGATGTCAAAATGCTCCATAAAAAAGGCCGACGGACCAAAGAGATAATGACAATGTAGTTGTACAGCGATAGCCTGCCTAAAGTTGTAGAAGTGTCGTGGACAGATCAATCATTAAATGATCAAGTTGGTAGAGGTAGGCGTCAGCTCAACTCTCATCTATAATTGCTCTAAATATCTCAATCAAATTCAGCATGTGCAATACAAGTTTGACCAAATTCTGGAGCTCGGCTTGAAAATTTTAGCTCGGACTTAGAAGTTTGGCCCAAACTCAAGCCTAACTAAACTTACATCATGATCATTATCAACATTCAGTTAAAAATTTCCTAAGGCGCAAGATTTAAGACGGTCCGATAATATATAATCTTATCTCTATGTAATAAAAAGGTTGTTTCTGCTCAATTAAACTTACACAGCTTCAAATATGATTGGATCAAACCTAACTTAATTATTTATTTTTAAAATTAAAATTTTAAAAATGTGTTATTTTATTTAAATCGATATCATTTTTCTTAAGAGTTTTTGAGCTTCTAATATGTTTAAGCAGCTTGACTCTAAACCCAACTTAAAGCTTGAATTTTTTTTAAAAAAAGCTTGAACTTAATTTAAAACCCAGTCAAACAAAGTTAGATCAGACTAGATCTTATTTGTCATGTCTAAAATGATATAATTTTTTAATTTATAAAAAAATAAAACTAAAATATTATTATTTTCAAAAATTTTAAATAAGTTAAATCATTTTAATCTTTCCGATTGGATTCGGTTCAATCCAAATGTCATCCCTAATCAAAGTAGGTGTGTTGAGATATTTGAATTTGGGTGGTGAGAATATTAAGACGGATGAGAAAAACAATGTCATGTGATAATTTAAGAGGTAACGATGAAGGCTATAAAGATTGTAAGAAGATTTGTTTTTTATATTTGACAAAATTTGCAGTTATTATATTTTAAATGTATATTATATTTAAAAGTGTTTAATCTTTTAAGAATTTTTTAAATTTAGTTTTAAAATTTATAATTTAATAAATAATATTTCAAAATTTGTAAAAATCTAATTAAAATATTGCTATTACTGATATAATTAATAGATGGATATACACGTAACATTTAGTAAATATTCTTTATCATTAAAAAAAATCTAAGAAATTTTTTTAAAAAAATAAAAAAAATTGTAAATTTTTTTAATTATATGATGGTTTAACTCTAGTATAAAAGAGACTTAAACGATTTTATCCAATATTTTCAAAACTGAACCATAAGTTAAACTAGTAAAAAAAAGAGATTTAAGGTTTAAAAGATTCAACCATTATTAAATCACTATAAAATTGACTAGAAATTGAACAAAAATAAAGAAAGAGGTTGTCAAAAGAGATTGTAGTTATTCATTGCAGAATTTAAATTTTAATTAAAAAAGAGGTTGTTAAAAGAAAATTAATTTGTTTATTTTAGTTTATAATAAATTATCAATTTATCAGTTTTTAACGACAAGAATTATTAAATTAAATCAAATCAAAAAATTAGACGATTCAAAGTTTTTATAGTTGAACAAATGAACCAGTTATATTTTTTAATAATTAATTTTGCATATATGTCACCAAAATAATTAGAGAGGTATCTAAACATCTTCGATAATATCTATATTGATATATAAATATCTTCAATAGTATCAAAATATCTTCAATTCTTGCCTGGTTTGATCTCTATTAAACCTTTCAAATCACAATTTTGTTAGGTTTATAAATTGATACCTCAAACGTGTGTAATAAAATATGAGCTCTACTTGGTTCATTATACCTTCGACGGATAATAATTACCAACAAATGTTTAAGGAACCCATTTGTCGATAATAAAATTTTAGGAGAAATATTAAAAAATAACAATTACTTTATATCTAGTAACCGATAGATACAGTTACAAGTAATTGCAGCAAAATCTTATAAGTAACTGTAATCAAATCGAAGTTTTTGCGAAACCACCCTCTACGATTTTTCACTAATTAATAATAAATGTTTAAGGAATTCATTTGTAGATAATAAAATTTTAGGAGAAATATAAATTTATTTTAGGGTTTAATACAAATTAAATTAAATAAAAAAATTTTCTATTATTTATTACATTAATATCAATATGATACAAAATATGCAAATTTTAATGTATTATATGTATATCACAAGTAAAATGAGACCTTTTTTTGATTAAATTTTAAATTAATTTTAATAGTATTTAACGTTTAACAATTCTTAAAAGACCTATTAAGCCTGATTTAAGTTAAATAATATACTGTTATTTAACTGCTTTAAACATTAAGCCTAAAAAACCTTTGTTGATCCTAAATTCTCAAACTTGTTGAAAGCTACTCCACCGCTGTCATCCATCACCATTATCGTCAGTGTCTCCTCCCTTTTCGGCCCTTCCTTTGATGCGCCGGCCACTTTTATCTCTTTTTTTCTTATCACTTCGAATATTTTAAGAAAAAGTTCGACATAAATTTATTGAATAGCGGCAACTGGATAAATGCCACTTGATGTATGCTTCCAAATCTGATAAATAAGCACATAAGCTTAATCTTTTTCTCGTGCCAAAATATGCCAATTGGAAATGGACCGAGTAGTTTTTAATGTTTTTCTCAATCTCTTGTCGCCACCTCTTCTTCTTCTCAATCTCGGACTCTTCCAAAGCTGATTTGATAATGGTAGCTGTAATGTGGCTGAGATTCACGTGAATAGTGGGCTGAATGTTGTCGTTTGTGCAAAGGAAAAATGACAGATGTTGGACGTCTTGTTAGCTGGTATTTTTGAAGTGATATTCGATAAGGCTCTATAAGTGCTTGTTTTCAAAAACAACTCTTGCTACTGCAAACTCACAGGTGTATCACGTATTTGTTGTAACTTTTCTTGGCTGATTACGTACCCTGGCCTGATCTCGTGTGTTTTGTGTTTCGCTTCTGTGAAGTCGTCATTGATTGGGTAGTTTTGTAGTTGGATTTTTCAGGTGGATCACGAAACCAGGCTGTGTTGTTGCTTTTGCATTTTTCTTTGGTTGAGTGGTCGGATGGATTCGTGTGCAGTTGTGGGCTTTTTGTTTATCTTTTGTGGGACTCAACTGGGAATTTTTTTTATTTTTCAACGAAAATTGAGAGTAGTCTTTCGGGATTTTACAACTAATTTTACGTTGATAATTAATTCATCTTGTTGATGCGTTTTCTGTTGATTGGAACATAAGTGGGCTGAACAATTGTTGATCGCCAACTACATTCTTTCCTATTGTTGAACGACAATTGAGGGTGGTCTTGGGTAATTTTGTGGCTATCGTTTTTTGTGTTGATCTGTAATTTGTAGCTACCGTCTTTGTTGTTGGTTTTGTGCAAAAAACTTTAACAGTTGTGATGTTTATTGCAGTTCTATTGTGTTAATGTTTTGGTGATGAAACGTTTGTCAATTTGAGATGTTTTGTGGCTGTTGTGTGTGAGATGTTTCAGTGACTATATTGAAGGCTCATAACATATTTCTTGATTGACAACTTCCTATTCTTTCTTTAATGAAGTGACATATTTATGGAAGTTGCTTTTTATCTCAATTGTTGTCTTTGTTTATGTTAGTTATTGTTTAATCATTTGAGTTGTTTATTTCGTATCGTTATCATTAAACATTGTTGAGAAAATCCTCTGTTGAGGTTAGTACGAGACAATCGTACTATTAAGTGTGATTTACTTTCACGAGTAAGGAGAACGAGGGATAGTGTCAAGGATAGGGTGAGTCGGCTTTGTAATGTCTTGAGTAAAACTATTGTTATATCACAGGTGAAAGCAATTAAGCTAGGTAAGGGCCCCACAAAAGTTAGCAAGGTGTACCAAATTACGTTAACAATTTTCAGTGTTGATTTTTATTTGTGCGTTTGATTTTTTCGGTTTCAAATTTGTGCTAGAAACGATTGCAATCAAATTGGAGATTTTGCGAAACTACTCTATCCTTCGGATTTTTTTCAATTGTTATCAGAGAGGGTCACCGAGTCAGAACTTGGTACATTTCATTGGTGCAAATTCGTATTTCGCAATTATGGCTATAAGAGAAGGGGCATCAATCATTAGACCACCGTTGTTAGATAGTTCAAATTATCCTTCATGGAAATCACAGATAAGAGTATTCATTCAGGCACAAGGAACAAAAGCATGAAACTCAGTTTTAAATGACTGGACGTATCTAATGACAACTGATGAAAAGGGAGAAGCAGTGTTTAAAGGTGCATCTGAGTAGACAAAGGCTGAAGAAGAGAGAGCGTTTGGAAATTCTCAATCCTTGCACGCCATCTTCAGTGCAATTGATGAAGGTCACTTTGTTATGATATTAGCCTGTGAATCGGTGAAAGAAGCATAAGACACCTTGTAAACTATATATGAGGGATCAAAATATGTAATAGGTTTGAAACTTCAGATGTTGGTTGCTTGATTCGAAGAGCTTAAGATGGATGAATGGGATACTATTGGAGACTTCCATGAGAGGTTGCTTGATATAGCCAACCAAGCACATTAAGTTGGGAAGAAGTATTCAAATCTAAAACTTGTTAAGAAAACTTTGAGATCACTTCCTCCGAGATCATACCAAAAATTGTAGCCATAGAAGAAGCCCACGATACAATGAATTATCCTTGAATAAGGTAATTAAGATTCTTATCAACTTTAAGATGGATTTTTTAAGAGATAAACAAGAACAGAACAAAAGGATTGGCATTGCAAGCCGAGATTGGTAAAGCCTTGAATGACTAAGGAAATGAATCTGATGAGAATGAGTATATGGAGTTATTAACAAGAAATTTCCGCAAGTGGTTAAAGAAAGTGAAAAAGGATATATTTGATTTTAGGCAAAACTGTGGGAGTTCATCAAATAGTAACTTCAAACAACAAGTTAAAACTCAAAAGGGTGAAAGAAAAACGAAGAAAATTCAATGTCATGAATGTCAAGGCTTCAAACATATGTAAGCAGAATGTGCTAATACTTTGAAGAAGAGAAAAGGGAAGTCTTATACGAGTATTTAGAGTGAGAATAAATCTGAAAGTGAGTATGGCAGTAAAGAAGAATTTGTGAGTAATGATGCGTTAGTTGCTTTATACAACAAAAGTCCAATAGCTTGCTTAATAGCAACTAAGAAGGAAGAAACTGATGATGAAACCATGGATAAATCAGTTCAAAATTTTCAAGAAAAGCACAAATGAATCAATCCATAGTTTCGGTTTAGATTATGATAGTGATTGAATTACAAAAAGAAGGATATTTATGAAGCCTATGAGTTAATGTATGCAAAATGGGTACAAATGTGTAAGAAGAATGAAATGTTAAAGAAGGAAAACTCTACTATGAAGAACATCATTCAAGATCTAGAGAAGAATTTATTATCTATAATAGATGAGTTGAATGAAACAAAACTAAAGCTAGTTAGTACAGAAAAAGGGATAAGAATATTAAATGGAAGTACTGAAAAGTTAGAAAAGTTGCTAGAAATCGGTAAGATTAAAGGAAATCTCTAAGGCATTAACTATAAAGGTAAAAGTTCTAAGTCAAATGATGAGAACAATGGCACAACCATATCCGTCTAAGAAGAAATCTCAAGGAAGAATTGGAGATTTATACCTACGTGTCATTTTTTGGGGGTTATCAGGCATATAAGTGCAAAATGTTACAAGTTATTATAAATGATGTTTCAAAGGGGTCAAAACTGAACGTCTAGACACTCTACGATGAATTTTCAGTAGCAACTTATAGTATCGAAGCATACTTAGGTTAGACAAAATTAGTCTCACACATCAGAACAGACATGCAAGGGAGTTAATACCATAAACTGTCTAGATCCACAGTTAGTTGTTATTGGAAAAGAAACCAATTAGACATCTGATGACAGAGATGATGTAGCAAAGAATAAGGCCAGGTTTGAATTTCTTTAAAAGGCATAGAGATTATGTGCTTTACAGTTTTGAAGTATATTGATTTTTTTTTAAAAATCGAATGAGTTATCATTTAGGCTTTCTAAGTTTTATTTATGGGTTTTCTAAGGTTCAGTTGAATGGTGTGTGTTTAGCCTTTTCCTTACTTGTTGAATAGTATATTTGATGTGAGAATGAGGCTCTGCTTAATGATTTGAGAATTCTACTTTTAGATTTTGATTTACGGAGTTATGTCAAGAATATGTTGATGTTTGATTGGAGACTTGTAGTAAGATTTTCTATTATTTGGGTTTCTCAAGTTTATCTTGGGTTCTTTCTATATCGTGGGTTGTATAAATTTGGGCAATTTGCATTTATATGGTTTATATGAGGAGGAGATTGATCAAGTTTGATTATGATTCGTTGAATGCATTTTTAGAGTTTCTGAATTTAATCAGTCATATACGGATGACTTTGATGTGAATAATAATATGTTAGCTAATGTTTTGACTGGTGGTAAATTGTCATCTTGGCATGCTTATGATTCTTCCGCTACACGTACTGATGATTTTTATGCTTCTTTATTTGCTGAGATTGATCACATTGAAGGCATTCTTTGTTTTTGGCAATGTTTTTTCCCAAGGGAGAGATATCAAATTATTTTTGGTGAATGTTGCTTTTTGACATCTTTTTTATCCTAAGAGGGAGAAATTTGGATGATTGGATAATTTTGGGATTATTGTTTCTTTTGATGTTTCTTGAACGTGACATTATGTGGACTTGAATATTATTTGAAAGTTGTTTAGAGCTTGATGTTCGATTAAGGGGGAGTTCTTATATGTTATGTGGACCTGATGTTATACGTCAAATTATCTCCTTTAGGGGGAGTTTCAAATATGTGACAAATAATGCCAAAATTGGGGAGATTGTGAAGATACATATTAGGCATCTTATTATTAATTTTGACATTATTTGCTAATTAGATTTTCAAGATAATTTTGATTAGCTTAAAATTCTAATTAAGATGGGATTTAAATCTATAATCTATTTTGGGATAATGGCTATCCAATTTGAATTGATAATGGTAACTGTAATGTGGCTGAGATTCACGTGGATAGTGGGTTGAATGTTGTCGTTTGTGCAAAGGAAAAATGACAGATGTTGGATGACTTGTTAGCTAGTATTTTTGAAGTGATTTTCGATAAGGCTCTATAAGTGTTTATGTTCAAAAATAACTCTTGCTGCTGCAAATTTACAGGTGTATCACTTATTTGTTGCAACTTTTCTTGGCTGATTATGTACCCTGGGTTGATCTTATATGTTATGTATTTCTCTTCTGTGAAGTCGTCACTAATTGGGTAGTTTTGTAGCTGGATTTTTTAGGTGGATCACGAACCCACGTTGTGTTGTCGGTATTGCATTTTTCTTTGGTTGAGTTGTCGATTAGATTGGTGTGCAGCTGTGGTCTTTCTGTTGATCTTTTGCGTGATTCAGCTAGGTATTTTTTTATTTCTCAACGAAAATTGACAGTGGTCTTTGGGAATTTTGCAGTTGATTGTACGTTGATAATTAATCCATCTTGTTGCTGCGTTTTCTGTTGATTAGGTGACGTAAGTGCATTGAATAATTGTTGATGGCCAGCAACATTCTTTCCTATTGTTGAACAACAATTGAGGGTGGTCTTGGGTAATTTTTTGGCTATCGTTTTTGGTGTTAGTGTGTGAAAATGCCAGAAATTTTTGTGGCTTTGTAGCTGCTATCTTTATTATTGGTTTTGCACTAAAAAATTTAACAATCGTCGTGGTTGTTACAGCTCTATTAGGTTAACGTGTTAGTGAATATATCAAAGGTTCACAACATATTTCTTGGTTGACAACTTCTCGTTCTTTTATTGATGAAACTACATATTTAGGGGAGTTGCTTTTTATCTCAAGTGTTGTCATTGTTTATGTTAGTTATTGTTTAATCATTTAAGTTGTTTATTTCATATTGTTATTATTAAACATATTGATAAAATCCTCTGTTAAGGTTAGTACGAGGTGGTCGTACTATTGAGTGTGATTTACTTTCACGGGTAGTGAGGATGAGGGATAGTGTCAAAGGTAAAGTGAGTCGACTCTGTAATGTCTTGAGTAAAATTATTGTTGTATCACAAGTGAAAGTAATTAAGCTGGGTGAGGGCACCAACGATGTAGGTAAGGTGTGCCTAATTGCGTTATCAAATCTCAGGTTGATTTATAGTTGTGTGTTTAATTTTTCTAGTTTCAAATTGGGGCTAGAAATGGCTACAGTCAAACCGAATATTTTACAAAACTACTAAATCCATTGGATTTTTTCATATGTTTTTATTGCTAATGGATTTAAAGATCAAAAGATTAACTGGTTGTTTCTTGCAAGTAATTAAACAATTTTTTCTCTTTGTCTGTCTCTCTGTGTTGTTCTTCCATTAATTTTCATGTTTTGTGCCAATTCATCAATGAACTTTGACTTTTTGCAGGACCTCTTTAGTGCAGGAACAAACATAACTACCTTAACTGTGGAGTGGGCAGTGGTTGAGAAGAACAAAGAAGCCATGAAGAAAGCTTGCCAAGAACTAAAAGAAGAAATCAAAACCAACCCAGTAAAGGAATCTCATGTCTCTCAACTTCCATACCTGAATGCATGCTTAAAGGAAACACTGAGATTGCATCCACCAGCACCATTTCTCACCCCATGTTGTGTAGCTGAGACCTATAAAATTATGGGATACACAGTTCCAAATAACTCTCAAGTATTGGTCAATGTCTGGGCAATGGAGCGTGATCCTTCAGTTTGGGAAGACTTTTTTATCATTTAAACCAGAAAGACTTCTTGGCACAAGTTTGGACTTTAAGGGTCAGCATTTTGAGCTACTCCCTTTTGATGGAGGAAGAAGAATTTGTCCAGGACTACCAATGGCTGCAAGGCATGTTCCATTGATTTTAGCCACATTCCAACATTCCTTCAATTGGTCTCTTCCGAACAATGAAAATCTTGCAAGCTTAGACATGAACGATAAGTTTGGAATAACAGTTCAGATGGAACATTCTTTAATTCTTATTCTTAAACGATTGTAATTTCAATAGAAAATAAACTCAGTCATGTTAATTGGTTAAGAAAATTATGCAACTAGAACGAGCCTGATTAGTTTGCTCTTGATGTGTCATTCAGTTGCATTAATTTAGTAGTTTAGCAGGTGTTTAGTTCTATTTCTCTTTTTATTTTTAAATAAATACAAAAATTTATTTAGTTGTTAATGTTTATGTAGCTCTATTTTTATTATTGATAATAATTATATGTTATATAAAATTGAAAGACACTAAATTAAAATATAAGTAAATAATTTTTTGTTAAATTTAAAAATTAAAATTAAAATTAAAACAAACTGCCCTATTAGTAGTTAAGTTCATTCAAACTTCTTTTGTAACAAATAAATCTTTTCAGATTTTCTAGTTGTTGTAATTCCTAGCTTTCTGCCAGTGAAAGTTAAGTGGTTGAGTTATTTTAGCTAGTTCGTTGTTTTCTTCTACAAGTCAGTTTCAATGTATTTCCTATTTATAGGCATCCGCTCTAAGTTAATAAATCATTAGTTAATCAGCAGTATCAATTTCCTTCAAACTCTCTGTTACTTTTTTAAATTCTCCAACAAATATGGTATTAAACCAGGTTGGTTCGAAACTAGGAGTTATTTTCTTTGCATTCAATGGCAACAAATTCGAGTGCCATTAATGTCTCTCAATCACAAATTCCTGCGTTCAAAGGAGATTTCTATGAGTTTTGGAGCATAAAGATGAGAACCTTGTTTAAGTCCCAAGATCTGTGGGACTTTATGGGGAACGGGTATGTAGAAACCAGTGATGATGAAACTCACAACATAGAGAACCAAAAAAAGGATGCAAAGGCGCTATTTTTTGTTCAACAAGCAGTGGATGAAACCATTTTTTTAAGAATTACAATAGCTACCTCAGCCAAGCAGGCATTGGGAATTTTAAAAACTAAATTTCAAGGTTTTATAAAGGTAATTAATAGAGCCCATAGATGAAGCCCATATCACAGATCAGTATATCTGCATAGAATATTCATTGTAATCTTGTAATTGGATTTGTCAACCATATAGATTTGTAACTATAGATACAGCTTAAATTTAGGCACTTAAATAGCTTAGAATACTCCTACATATCTGTATAAATTCAAAGTTCATTATCTAATAAAATGCACTTCAATTCATAGTCTGTTATGGTATCAGAGCTATAGACATTCGTCAAAAATTCATTTTTTTCTCTTCTTGTTCATCATATCTAGATTATCTGCTTCAACGTCCAACATTTCTGCAAATCTGATCACGATCAATACTGGAGCTCAGGCTCCATTGAAACTATCATCAACAAACTATTTATCGTGGAGGCTACAGTTCCACAGTCTCTTTATTGGATATAACCTCATGGGGTATATTGATGGTACTAAAGCTTGTCCACCAGCTACCATTACAGTTGCAGATGTACCTACACCAAATCCAGAATATCAGTTTTGGATTCGATAAGATGAGCTCATTTTGAATGCAATCATTTGCGCTCTTTCCCCATCAATTATCCCATTCATAGCAACTGCTACAACATCTAAAGATGCTTGGGATTCACTTGCTAAGACCTATGCACAATCTACTCGTGGCAAGATCAAACAAGTGAAAGCCCAGCTCAAGAAAATTGTCAAAGGCCAATCTACCATCACAGAGTATATGCAAGCAATAAAGACAAAAACAGACCAGCTAGCTGAATTAAAAGCGCCAATGGACATTGAAGATATCACTGACAAAATATTGGAGGGTCTCGATGATACTTACAAAGACGTCAAGACCAATGTCAATGCACGTGAAAATCCTATCTCTTTCGATGAGCTGCATGAGAAACTCATCATTGCTGAGTCTGAGATGCCACCAACCATCCCTAGCAACTATCCTACAACAGCAAATTATGTCCATCGCAATTCTGGCAAAAGAAATAATTCTAATCAGCACAATAATTGGCGCTCACAAGCTGTTCAAACTACTCGTCATCCGGGTTCTCATGAACAGCAGAATCCACAAACTCAGCACAACAATCAAATGAATTGGAATACCAATGCTCAAGGATCTCGACCCTACCTTGGAAAATGCCAGATCTGTGGTGTTCAGGGTCACTCTGCAAAAAGGTGTCCTACCTTCATAATTGTGCCTTATACATCAACATCTAATTTTCCCTCTCGTCCATGGCAGTCGACTGCCAACTATGCTGCCCCTCCTCCACATCCTCAGAATAGTCAACCATGGCTTTTGGATACAGGTGCATCTCACCATGTTACTGCTGATCTTACCAATTTGGCAAATCATCAACCCTACAATGGTACCGAGGATGTAATGATAGGTGATGGTACAGGTCTGTTAATTAGCCATATTGGAACTGCTTCACTCAATACAGAGCATATGAAACTGAATCTTGACAATGTACTATGCGTACCTGAGATGAAAAAGAATTTAATTTCAGTCTATCAGTTTTGTGTAACAAACAATGTTAAAGTTGAATTCTCACCTTACTCATTTCTTGTGAAGGATCTTTTGCAGGGAAGTACCATTCTTCAGGGAACGCCTAGGAATGGAGTTTATGAGTGGCCATCCTCATCTCCACCGAATCTGGCCTTCTCAATAGCCTCAACATCAGCCACCAATTGGCATGCACGACTTGGCCACCCTGCTAAACCAATTGTAACAGCTATCCTATCTCAAAATAAAATTTCACCAGTCTCTAACTCTACTCATTGCAATGCTTGTCTCAGTAATAAAAGTCATAAGTTACCCTTTTCAAACTCTACTCTTCAATCTACTCAACCATTAGAAATAATCTTTTCTGATGTTTGGATGTCACCAGAGTTGTCTTATAATGATTTTCGATACTATGTCATATTCGTTGACCACTTCACTAGATATACTTGGCTTTATCCCCTCAAACAAAAATCAGAAGTCAAAGAGATCTTTATTCGGTTTAAACAGCTTGTTGAAAATTTTTTTGAGAAACCAATAAAAACATTGTATTCAGACAATGGAGGAGAATATATTGCCCTAACTCAATTTCTAGCAGAACATGGTATTTCATTTCGGACAACTCCACCTCATACACCAGAACACAATGGAATTTCAGAGAGAAAACATCTGCATATTGTTGAAACAGGTCTAACATTGTTATCACATGCCTCAATTCCACTCTCATATTGGCCACATGCCTTTGCTACTGCAGTCTATCTAATAAACAGAATGCCAACACCAAAGTTAGATATGACCAGTCCCTATTTCTGCCTATTTAAGTCTCAGCCCAACTATCTTAAACTGAGAATTTTTGGATGCTTGTGTTATCCCTGGTTACGACCATACACCAATCACAAACTTGAACCAAAATCCAAACCGTGTGTATTTCTAGGCTATTCTCCTACACAAAATGCTTACTACTGCTTAGATCAAACTACCTCTAGAATCTATGCTTCTAGACATGTTAAATTTGTTGAGACAGTATTCCCATTTAGCACTCAACCACAACCAAAAGTTGACTCACCTGATTACTCCGCATCTCTATGGATTCCACCAACTATCTCACTGCCGGCACAAACTAATTCAGCACCAACGCCACTCACTCCATCTCCAACAGCTGCCCCTGAAAATGGTAATTCCTCTCTCATTAGTACTTTACCAAATTCTGAGTTACATGTGGAACAACATACTGAGTCTGTGACAGCAAGCAATACAGTACGCAATACACATCCCATGGTCACACGAGGAAAGAACAACATTAGCAAACCAATTCAAAAGCTAAGCTTGACTACTGAACTCCATCCTCATACAGAATCTGAACCAAACACAATTACTCAGGCATTGAAAGATGCAAAATGGAGGAAAGCTTGCTCAGAAGAATTTGATGCCTTAGTAAGAAATGGTACCTGGAAACTTGTGCCTCCTCATGATAATCAGAACTTGGTTGGCTGCAAATGGGTATTTCGCATCAAAAGAAATGAAGATGGCTCGGTGCATCGTTATAAAGCCAGATTAGTTGCGAAAGGATTTCATCAACGTCCAGGGATAGATTTCCAAGAAACGTTCAGCCCTGTAGTCAAACCAACGACAATAAGAATAATTCTGAGCATTGCACTAACCAGTGGCTGGCCATTAAAGCAACTAGATGTCAACAACGCTTTTCTACAAGGACCACTCACAGAAAACGTTTACATGATACAGCCGCAAGGTTTCAAAGATGCTGATCGACCTAACTATGTATGTCATCTTCAAAAGGCCATTTATGGCTTGAAACAAGCACCAAGGGCGTGGTACCAAGCCTTAAAACAATTTCTTCTACACACAGGTTTTCAGAATTCATACTCAGATTCCTCATTGTTCATTCAGCAGTCACCTAAAGGTACTCTTATCCTTGTAGTTTATGTGGATGATATAATTATAACAGGCAGTAATTCACAACTTATTGACAACTATGTTGCTATTCTGGCAAACAAGTTCTCTATCAAAGATCTGGGGTCGCTACATTATTTTTTGGGCATAGAGGTTATTCCAAACAGTGAGGGCATAATTCTTTCGCAAAAGAAGTATATTCTTGACTTACTACAGCATACGAAAATGGCAGAGGCTAAATCAGTTCTTACACCCATGGCAAGTCATCCAATTCTAGCCCTAAATTCAGGAACACCACTAAGTGACCCATCTGAATACAGAAAAATAGTAGGAAGTCTACAGTACCTGCTTTTGACTCGGCCAGATATTGCATTTGCTGTTAATAAACTCTCACAATTCAATCATCGCCCAACATCCGATCATTGGGCTGCTGTCAAACGTCTTATTCGCTACTTGGTTGGGACAGCTGATGATGGCATACAACTCTATCGTCGATCAAGCACCAGCCTTCATGCCTTTGCAGATCAAAGCCACAATTCTTCGCTCCAAGCATACTCTGATGCTGACTGGGGTGGCGACAAGACTGATTATCAATCGACTGGAGCATTCATCATTTACTTAGGCCGCAACCCTATCTCCTGGAGTTCAAAGAAGCAGAAATCAGTTGCTCGCTCATCCACCGAAGCTGAATACAGATCCGTGGCTAACACCGCTGCTGAATTGAACTGGGTTTGCAATCTCCTCGCTGAACTCAACAAAACTCCTTCACAATCCCCGGTGATATACTGCGACAATGTTGGGGCGACACAGTTAAGTTCAAATCCGGTGTTTCATTCACGAATGAAGCACTTAGCCATAGATTTTCACTTTGTCAGGGAACAAGTTCAGTCCGGTGCCCTCCGAGTCTCGCATATCTCCGCCGACGATCAAACAGCTGATACCCTAACCAAACCGCTTCCACGATTGCGCTTCCTCGAGCTCAAATTCAAGCTTGGGCTGCGTAGACGTCCGCCAGCTTGAGGGGCCGTAACAGAGCCCATAGATGCAGCCCATATCACAGATCAGTATATCTGCACAGAATATTCATTGTAATCTTCTAATTGGATTTGTCAACCATATAGATTTGTAATTGTAGATACAGCTTAAGTTTAGGCACTTAAATAGCTTAGAATACTCCTACATATCTGTATAAATTCAGAGTTTATCATATAATAAAATACACTTCAATTCATAGTCTATTACTATGCTTCCAAAAATTCACAAATGAGAAACACTTGGCTTCCTACCGCTCTAAGCTTCTTGAGGAGTCATCCCATGAACACTTCTAGTAAGGGATAATTTAGACAAGTATGTAGTGTAAGTGATAGCTTCAGCCCAAAACTCCTTAGGTATATTCTTGCTCTTTAGCATGCTCCTTGCCATACTGAGAATAGATCTATTTTTACGTTCCATAACTCTATTTTGTTGCGGAGAGTACAGAATCATAAGAAAATGACAAAAGCCTTTAGTTTCGCAAAATTTGTTAAAATCTAAGGAAGTGAACTCTCCCCCTTTATCTATCCTTAAAGATTTGATGACAAATTTACTCTCATTTTCACTTGGGCTTTGAACTTTTAGAAAACTCCAAAAGCTTCATCCTTCTTATTCAAAAAAATAAACCCAAGTTTTGCTAGAAAAATCATCAATGAAGAGTAAAAAATAGTTTACTTTACCATAAGAAGATGGCTTGATTCAGCCACAAATATCGGCATGAACAAGTTGAAGTGGCTTGATGGTTCTTGTGGTAGACTCCTTTGGAAAAGGCTTTCTCACTTGCTTTCCTATGACATACCCTTCATATAATTGATTGGATTTAGTAAATGAGAGGCAAACCATTCATCATATTCTCCTTTTCTAATAAATTTAATCCTCCAAAATTTATATGATCAAATCTTATATGCCAAATCCAAGAGAAGTCTTTAACATATGTCTTCAAACGTCTTGGGTGATCAACATTGACATCGAGCTTCAACATTCTATTCTTTGATATAGGTACCCTTGCTATTAAGTTATGTGCTTCATGTCTCAAAGTGCAACAAGCATCTTTTAAATGGATATCATACCCATTTTTTAGCTATTTTCCCATACTTAAGATATTTACATTCAAACAAGGAACATAATAGACTTGTGAATTAAGTTTATGATCACCATTTTTTGTAAAGACAAGAATATCACCTTTGCCTTCAATTGAAACTTTTGAATCATCTCCTTTGTTAGCCAATAACAAAAGTAGTTCTTTTTCTTCTTCTTCTTTCATCTCCACAAGATGAGCCTCTCCTCAGTTGTTAGTAGCACTCCAACATTCATAGAAATAATAAGCATATTTGTGATGATTATGACATTGAATGTTAGACTTGTCATACCTTCTAACTCCTCCTCTCCTATAGTAATAGCTTCCACAAACTCTTGAGTTTTGAGATTGTTGGCTTGACTCTTTACTATTAAAGTGATGTGTGCCTCTTCCATGATCACGACAAGATGATTTCTACCTCTTTTATAGCTTTGACTCTGGCCTTTTCCTTTTCCTTTTCCTTGTGAGCTAGTGGATTCTTGTTTTTTGTATTTCAAAGAGACCTTTGCTTGAAAGGCATGAACTAGTGGCTCCTTCTTCAATCTTTCTTCATAAGCTTGCAAGGATCCTTATATTTCATTAATGGTTATGGCTTCCAAATCTTGAGATTGTTCAATAGCCATGATAACAAGGTCAAATTTTAAATCAAGAGTATGAATAATTTTCTCCACAACACAAACATCTTCTAATTCTGACTATATCTCCTTATTTGATTGATAGTTGCCAAGCCTCTTGTGAAATAGTTATTGATATATTCGGTCTCTTTCATGTGTAAGATTCAAATTCTCCTCTCAATGTTTGAAGACACACCTTTATCACCTTGTCAACTTCTTTATGGGCCTTTTGAAGAATCACCCAGGCTTCTTTTGATTTTATTACATTTGACACTTTTTCAAACATTTCATCATCCAATGCCACATGAATGATGCTAAGAGTATGTTTATCCAATCTACAATTCTTTTGTAATGTGTCCGTTGTTGTTGATTCAAAGCTCCTTCATTTTTTGGTTCATCATATCCTTGTTCTACCATCTCCCATACATCATGAGAGCTAAGAATCTCCTTCATACACACACACCACTTATCATGATTTTCTTTTGTGAGTTTGGGGATTGAAACAACATAATTAAACATCCGCAAAATAATGTCTCTAATACCACTTTGTAATAAATAAGGGAGATAGATGGAAAAAGGGGAACACTCAAACAATCTAAATAGCTCACTTGATTTGAATTTTTTGTCCCATTTTAAAAATGAACTAGTATTATAGTATTTATAAATACATAAGACACTTCTTCGAAACAATATAGTTTTTGGAAAACATAAGATAGTAAATGCAAGATACATGCATAAGAAAAATATAATGAATCTTAAAATACATGAACCAAATAATGAATCAAATGTAAAGCCACCCACACCTTAAGTTCTTCTAGAGTATGATCAATTGTGAAGAACTATTCACGTCTGTAAATCTGGCTTCTCACCTCACTCATGTCGAAGGTGGGAAATCTAGCTTACTGAATTTGGTTGGAAGTGTGCGGTTTCCTAAATCGCCTGAATTTTTTGATGTCATTTCTTAGGTCTCCTTCCCTATCTACCGCATAAGTTGTTAAAACATACACTTTGGTTCAGCCGGATTCTGATGAGGCTGTACGCTACCGTTTGGATCCATGGAGACAATTGCTGAACACGAGAATTCTGGCTTAAGGATTCCTGCAAAACAAAGAAG